>QLOH01000380.1:0-600000 GCA_026901365.1 Sesbania bispinosa
TTTAGAATAACAATCAAGCTATTCCAAGGTTTTTATCTTAAATAAACAAATAAATAATACAATAAAATGTGTTATATATTAAGGGGAATGTTTAATTTGCATATAGGATGGACAATTGTGTATGGATCCTCTCATTACTGGACACTTCCAGTAGGAGAGAGATAGATACATACCCATGTGGGCCCCACACACCTGTGTTGGGGCCCACATGGGTTATGTATCTATCTCTCTCCTACTGGAGTGTCCAGTACTGGAGAGAAATTAAACCCAATGTGTGTATACCTAGTGAAATAAAAAGTATGATGCTTTGGAAAATAAGAACATATATATTAGAAGAAATTATCATGATGAAATAATGTCCCATAATTTCTTTGCTACATAATTTCAAAACTTAAAACTTCAATGTGTGCTACAAAATCATAATAAAAATTGATATTCCCTCCGATGCTTTTTATAAGGCATATTTAACCGAATTACACATACCAATAAAGTGAGTGTAAAGTTAGTTAATTTTATTGGAGTCTTAAAAAATACTCTAGTTTAAATTTCTAATTTTACCCTTATTTAATATCATTAACTAATTTCACCACCATTTGATAGTTGGAAAGAGAATAAGGGTAAATAAAGAAAATGGTAATAAATGTTACCTTAAAATTGTAAAGTACCTTATAAAAAAGAATACAAAAACTTGTAAAAAATGACTTATAAAAAGGACAGAATGGAGTAATAACATCTTTTTAAGAATATACTTATTACTCCTCCGGTCCTTTTTTAAGACACACTTAACCGAATTACACATACCAATATAAGTGGTTAAAGTTGGTTAATTTTATTGGAGTTTTAAAAATAGTTTAACTTTCTAGTTTTACCCTTATTTAATATCACTAACTAACTTCATTACCATTTAATAGTTGAGAAGACATTAAAATCAATAAGGATAAATAAAAAATGATAATAAATGCTAAATTAAAATTGTAAAATACCTTATAAAAAAGACCACAAAAATTGTAAAGTGGCCTACCATAAAAAATTGATTTAACACATATATAACCCAAACGAGGATCCCCTCCAATACTGAAATTTTCCAGTAAAGAAATAGACTCACACATATGTGTGGGTCCCACAAATGCATATGTGTGAGGCTATCTCTCCTACTGAATATCCAGTTTGCATTTTTTCTGTGCCCGAATTGAATTTTCAGTATATAATTTAAAAAATTGGGTACTTCAAACTTAATTTCAGTTTTCAGGTACACAAAAATTATATATACGAGCAACACACATTCTTTGGGTGAAAAAGGGAGAGGGAGGGGGCAAGGAGGAAGGGGTAGGGGAGTTGTAGCGGGAGAAGGGAAGGGGAGGGGAGGGGGAAGAAAATGGGGAGGGTAAGGTAATTTTGAAAAAATAGTAAATACAAGAAAATTAAGGTGATGTGAATAGTAAAAGGGGTTGTAAAATAGCAATTCCCTTGTTGACGTTATATATATTGTTCTCTATGAAAATTACTCCAAATGCTACTTTAATGATGGACAAAAAAAATAGGGATGACAATTGGACTCAGACCCAATGAGTATCCGTAAAAAATTACCCACAATGGGTAGGGTAATTACCCAACAAATGGATCTGGGTCTGGATATGGGCAATTACCCACACTTTTAACTGAGTACGGGTATGGGTACTATGGTACCCTACCCTATCCATACCCGCACTTATATAATATATATAATTAATGTAATTTATATATATATATATATGTGTGTGTGTGTGTTTATATTATTAATTACTATTTTTTTCCAAAAAAATTAATGTTAATATATATTATAGTCACAAAAAAAACATTAATATATATTATTAATTTAATTAAATTAAATGTTATAATTTTAGTCCTAAATAATAAAATAGCAAAACATGAACTAATTTCCATTTCCCCTTCCATTGTTTTAATCTCTCATCCACTTTCACATACCATAGTGTTTTATAGGTCAAACTTGGATGGTCTACGGATTATTTTTATTTATTTTTAATTAATTTTCATTTATTGTAATCAATTTATTATTTTTATAATTGACAAAAGTGCGGGAGTAATGGGTACGGGTATGGGTAACTTGAGTACCCAGCGGGTAAGATACGGACATTAAAATCACTACCACGCGGGTTATGGGGTTCGGTACGGACATTTTTTAAAAATGCGAGTATGGGGACGAGTTACTATAGTACGCTACCCATTGCCCTCCCTAACTCAATGAAAGAGTAAAATCATGGGCAAAAAAAAATGAAAGAGTTATAAAAGCGGTTTTAGTGTTCAAAAAATAAATCAATCTTGTACCAAAAAAAATATTGACAAAAAAAATAAAAAATACATGTGGTAATAAAAAAATAATTTAACCAAAAAATCTTCGCTTTTTAATTTGATAAAAAAGTTATAACTTATAACCACATTTTCTTTTAGAATTATTAAAATATCTCTAGTTAGGAATTATGTTTGACAAATTCTAAATTACCTTTTTCCTTAAAAAAAATTGGGGATGAAATTAATACGACCAAAGGTAAAAAAAACATCGGTGTAATTCAAATTCGGTTAATTGGAGTTAAATGTGACAATACTATTTTATCATTTTGTGTGTATCATGTGCACTACAGTCTACAGAGAAACTCGAATTTGGTGGCAATAAAAAAAAAAATGAGTTCATAACCAAGCTGCACATATTCTCGCTTCCATTGCAGTTGTTCTCAGTTCTTCCAAGAGATTGGATGTTCAATCCTCCTCCCCAGCTCCAACAGGTCTGGATCGAGATAAAGCTCATATTGTAATTACACATGATCCATCAGAGACGATGACTCATAGCTAGGGGTGGGACTCAGGTAGGCCACTTGGTAGGGGCCTACTACCTGGCCTGATTAAAGCCCTCGCCTGCCTGTTTATTAGAAAGGTAGGCCTAGGTTGTTTAGAAAGCTTGTTTATATAAACAAGCCAGACTCATTGTAGGTAAAAAGCCTGTTTTAGCCTGTCAGGCGGCCCTGCATAATATAATAATATTAATTAATGGTAATTATATATTTATATTTATATACTATTTTTTATAAAATTATTTTATTATAGTTTATTTTTAATTTTATTTTTTAAAAACGTTTTTAAAAAGATAGTAAACTTAAACTATCTGAATGATAGTGAAACCCTAGACTAGATCCCCCTTTCTCTGTCTCAGTCTCACTAGCTGTCGGCCTCCAAGGCTCTCTGTCTCTCTGTTCTGCGTCTCCGTCATCGTCCGCCTTCGCTCTGCCTCCACGCTCCGTCGCTGTCACGCTCGTTCTGCGCTCTGTTTGCAACTCTGCATCCGTTCAGCTTCGTTCTGCGGCCGTTGCCGTCTGTGCTCCGTCTGCGTCCGTCCGTTCAGCCTCCGTCAGCGCTCCGTTCAGCCTCTGTTCTGCCTCCGCCTGTTAGTATTGTTTTCTCTGTTACTTCGAACTTCTAGTTTTGTTCATGGGAATGGTTGCTGTTTTCTGCTATATTTAAACAAGGCACACCCTTCTAATATTTTGAAATGGGAATGGGAATGGTTGTTGTTTTCTGTTGTATTTAATCGATCTCATTGGTGTATCTTTGCATTAGATTAGTATGATGAAATTGTGATCTCTATTCGTGGAGTTGTATTTAGATTAGTATTGTTGTTTTTTTGTTGTTTCTGCTGTATTTAGAATTTAGATTAGTAATGTTGTTTTTTGTTGTATTCTATCCATGGAGTTGTATGTGTGCGCAAGTAACAAAATTGTTACACATTGAAACCTTTTACCCCCAATGTTTTGCATTTTGGGATTTTACTGGGCCTATCAACCTATTAGCCAAGAATATAAATAGGCTTTAGGCCTTTTTACCTTCATTACATGTAGGCTTTTTAAATAGGCTTGTAGGCTTAGCAGGTCTTTTAAACGAACCAGGCCTAGGTACTAATTAAAGCCTATCACAGGTAAAAGATCAGGCTTAGGCCTTTAAAATTTTGAAACAGGCCTGGCCTGTTTATGTAAAGCCCGGCCTGGCCTACCTGATTCCCATCCCAACTCATAGCCCAACATAGAGCCGTAAAATGGGCTCGCCCGAACCTGCAATTTCACACAGCTTGGGCACTAAAATTTGAGGCCCGAAATTTTTCCGGACTTATTAACCCAGAAAAATAAGCCTGAAAGAAGTTTGGGTTCGGCCGGGGGTAGCCCGATCGGGCTTCGGGCTACCCACATATATCATTTAAAAATTTGAACATATTCTCAGCCTTGAACGCATGCACACACACAATAAACTCAACGCTCATAACACTGATGACGAACAATGAGCATGCCTCTCATTTTGTTCCATTTATTTTTCCTATAATTTGTTAATATTTTGTGTGTCCCACTGGTTAAAAGGGCATTGCTCCCGTTCGTGCCAAACTTTAAGATTGAAGAGTTAGCTAACACTTTAGTATTCGTCCTTATACTTTAAATCCTGTGTTTTTTTTTACCCTAAACTTTATAAACCCTCAAACCGTGGGTTTTCACCTGAGCAATTTTACCCGATTAAAAACCTAATTTCATAATTATGGTTATTTTAATAATTAAAAATTAATAAAAAAGATTAATTAGATGAGTCAGCTATTTGGGGCCCACTATTGAGGCTAACATGTAACTTTTGTTATCCAGCTCATCAAGTTAACAAATCTCACTAACGGTCAGGGACTATGGATTAGGGGTTTAGAAAGTCATGGACCAAAAAACAAATGATTTAAAGTACAATTGAAGAAGACCAAAGTTGTCTGGAACTATAGGGATGAAAACATATTTTTCCCTTATTTTTCCTATAATTTGTTAATATTTTGTGTGTCCCACTAGGTTAAAAGGGCATTGCTCCTGTTTGTGTCAAACTTTAAGATTAAAGAGTTAGCTACAACCTTGATATGAATTGATAAATAGAAAAATGTCAGGAACTGATCAAAGTATAAATTAGGCCGCAGTTTATTTAATTGTTAAGTTGTATTTCATTTCATTCCTTTTCTCTTTCTTTAATTTTTTTAGAAGTATAATTTCTTAAAACTTTATTGAGCTTTATTTTTTTTAAAAAATCTAAGTTTAAACCGAATCGGCTCGCACAAGCCCAGGGCTCGAGCTTTAATTTTATAAGACCGAATTTTAACCAGGTTTTTTAGCCCCGACTTACAAAGCCGTACCTGCACCAAGTCGAGTCGGGAAACTCATTTTTCCGCCTCTAGCCAACATCACACTGATAGCTGTATTTTGGAAACAATTGGAAACCATGATCCTTTTTAACATGTGAGTTGTTTGGGTGTTGGATAAAGAATAATGTATCTCATCTATTTTGTTTTTCTAGTCAAAAGAGGGCGGTAGTAGGTGTATGCAATCTAAGGTTAGTAGTTTTTGTTTTATTCCTAGTGGATTTGATTGCCCATATAATGTATCTTGGAGTTTCTGTGTAATATTTTGGCTAGATACTGCATAATTTGACTATTAGGCTTGATCCTTTGTACTCTCCCTTTTGGACTTTTATCTCTTAATGCGGTGAACTTTCAACCTAAAAAAAGAGAGTTCACAAGTGTATTTTTTAGCGGGCAACTTAAACACCGCTTTCGCATACACCATAACATGTGCATGTACCTATACACAAATTCATGAGGGTAATTGGATATAACACTATTTAATTGAGTGGATGAGTTCTCCTTTAATGAACGATTCTCGATTCAGTTACAAATTGTTTATAATTTGCAAAGAACGTTTCGTCTCTTTGTAAAATAGTTTTGCTCGCACTTCTCTCTCAGACTCTAATTTGTGATTTGTCTCACTTGTCTAGTTATCTTCTTTGCAACCAGGCAGAGGTAGTAGGCTAATTGTCATTCGATGAAAATAAAACACAACCCACAGACTGGTAGAGTAGTACGACAACTGTAACATCTCGGAAATTAGATTCTAGAAATACCCGCAAGCCTTAGGCTGTGAATCCCACGGCAAGAAGGGGAGGATTGAAGTGAGCTGAGAACTTAGGGGTTGAAGGGGAATTGAGATGAGAGTTAGGGAATCGATTAAGAGTTATGAGTTTTAAGTGAACTGAGAAGGGAAAAAACCAAGTATTAAGCCAAACATGACTGAAGAGTTAGCATAGGAGGAGTTACACTTGGTGGTAGGAAGGCTAGCATGGTGAAGAGGTGAGGAAGAAAGTAGAGACATTGGAAAGAGGGAATTAGATTAAGACGAGATGAACTAAGCTTAAACGAATTGACGGAAAGGAAGAGGAGAGACGTGGACTCAGGGAACCGGGGGTGGTAGAGGTAGATTTGGTAGTTAGAAGGTTAGAGGTTGGGGGGGTTTATTTATTGGTAGGTAGAAGGTGTGATTGTGAAAAGGAACAAGGGAATAGAGAAGAATAGTCTCATGGACACTTAGAACCCTTAATGTTAGCCTTATTGGAGTGAATTGATGAGTTATAACATGATTCATGTAAAGTGTTCTCCGTTGGGTTTCAACCTAATGACCTTGGTGCACTAATTCGCAATATCTAGAGTTGTATGTGTCCAATGAGATGATTCTACTTGGATTAGAAGCTAAGATCAGGGGCTCAGTTGATATGTTATACGATAGTATTCCGAACTCATTTGCACCTCCAAACGGCGTATTCTCGCTCAAGCGAGAATATAAACAGAAATAGGGGAAATTTTTCTGTTTTTCTCGCTCAGAGCTCGCCCGAGAGAGGGCCCTAAGCGCGGGGAAACAGAGAGTTTTAGTTCAAAATTCAGCTCAGCGTGCGCTCAAGCGAGAGCCGAGCGGCCCCAAAATACCATAAAAACACAATGTTAGGGTCTTTTTTACGCTTTGTTTTCCCTTCCCCTTCATTTTAGAGAGAAAGAGGGAGAATCCTAGAGAGAGAAAAGTGCGAGGAAGGAGAGCAAAGCTAGCTTGGAGCCTTCCCCCACCCCCTTGGAGCTTGGAGATAATCTTCCTCTTCCCTTCCATTTTCATTAGCTTCTTCCATTGAGGTGAGTGTGATTCACCCACTCACTTTCCATCATGTGTGAAGTTCCTTAATGATCCTTGTTCTCCTTTACCCTTCTTATTTTACTTTCCTTGTAGTTGTTTGATGTATTGCTATTGGTATATGATCATGATTTATTGAGATGCTATCAACATGTGCCCTAGAAGTTGTTATTTCTAAGTTCACGGAATTAGGACGTTTAGAACAACTCACTTCAAAGAATGCAGTCTCCCCATCAGCTCATAAGGCTTTGATGGAAACTCACACAAGTGAACTAAATATGCAATACCCACCTATACTGGATAAATACAAAGTATTGTTAACAAACCATGATTATAAAACATGATGCTTTGATTGAATACTTTGCTTTGTTCTTTGTTGCCTTTCCAATGTAGGTCTTGTTAAGATTTATTCAGATTTTCTGAAGTTGTATGAAATAATTCAGAGTTTCTTTTGTGTTGATGTCCCTGATGTTTTTAAAATTTATGAACCTATAAATGTCTTTTAACCAATAAATGTCCTTTTAAAGCAATTAGTTTACGAACCTATAAAAATAAATTGTTAATTATATTTTTACCCTTTTACAAATCACTTATGATCTTTTCTCACCTTTTATAAATATATTTTTAATACTTTTTACATACATATATGGAAAGAGTAAACCATCATTGCAACTCTTGAAAATAAGGGGTCAATCGAAGTAATATTTAAAAGAAGAATATTGCTTTTTGTAGACCTTGAAAGATTGACTCTGTTGTTAAATTGGTGTTTGGTTTTGGAATACGGTACGTAATAAAAAATTGGATAACAACTTTATTTCAAAGCTCATCCAATGATCCGTGCAAAAAATCCATAAATTATGGTATTTACCTTAAAAAGTGGTGGAAGATTGTCTTTACAATTTTACGTGTCACAACCCTGAGTTGTAATAGATGTGGTACTGTTTCTATGATATCTACACAAATGTTTGAACACATATTTCCCTTTTCTTGATGCATTGTTATAGTGGAAATATAGTGTTTCTTCCTTACCACTCTCCTACTTAAAATTATAGAGGCTATAGTTTTGGGGAAAAAACTCTTTTCTCTAAATGGGGTTGTGTCTTATGTTCCTTTAACTAGAATCTCATAACACACGT
This sequence comes from Sesbania bispinosa, assembly GCA_026901365.1. Lineage (NCBI taxonomy): Eukaryota > Viridiplantae > Streptophyta > Magnoliopsida > Fabales > Fabaceae > Sesbania > Sesbania bispinosa. The sequence goes on from QLOH01000380.1 coordinate 8,147, forward strand.
GTACACACTCACAAGCGATTAGCCATCATAAAGAATAATAATACCTCACTAACTTATCTCTACCCTAAGTTTATGTTTAGGCTTATATAATGTATTGACTCATTTAGTCTTACTAAATATCAATCATAAGAAATCCTAATTTCCAATTAAACTTATCACACGAATCCAAGGTTATGAGTCCAACTTATTCTAAATATGTGACCATATAAGTTGTTATTACAATAACAATAATACTAAAACCACACATTTCATATTACAAATGGTGAACATCATCTAACAACACATGGTTGCTACCAAATAATAGAAACGTTAGGAATTGACATATAACTTTTTCGTGACTAATCTTATGGTTTAGTTTAGTAACATTGTGCAAGCATATAATTAAACACAAGGCACGAAACATGTCATCTTTGTATACTTCAATCTTGATTTTCTTGATTATTGAGTAGATTTACTTACAAAAATAACGTCTCAATTAATATATTTGGGCATGACCAATACTAGTAGTCTTACTTAGCTAACAAACTCAAGATATAGTTAAATCTTATTACGTAGGAGAGACAAATCTTATCCAGTACTCCCACCACTCTCCTTGATTATTTTTTGTCGAATCCTTCTCCTTGATTGATTTATGTCATGTCTATTAACCATTTTTGTAGTCACCACGTTACAATGATGTTTGATGACATCAAAACATATAACATATTAGTTTTAGAACTATAGTGATATTAGGTCAAATGGCTACACATATCATTATCGAATAAACCCTCAAATTAGTTTCAGAATTAGTCATCTTTTTCATAATTAGTCCCCAAACTAAATTAATTGCATAAGTAGTCCTTGAGCTTTCAAATAACCCATCACATTAGTTCTCTAACTTTCACATTATAACGACACATTGGTCCCCCATGGAGGACTAATATGATCAATATTTGAAAGTTTGAGAACTAACTTTTATTTTTTATTTACTTTAGAGACTAATAAGAGAGAGTGATACTTCAAAAACGAAAATAATGGTTTATTCTATCATTATCACTAAAAAAAACAGTTATAATACTCATGTAACAATTCATATAACGCATATGGTTGGATCAATTAATACATCATTAATTCTTAATGTGTACCTATATGACTTCTTGATATCTTATATTAATATATATGAGCAAGGAGATATAATCATCATTCTAATCGTATATTAGTCTCTAAATATCATTATCAATTTAGTTCTCAATAACTTTAATAGGGTCATTTAATAACAGTGTTCTTAATTAGCCAATATATTTCATTATCAAGTCACTCAGTACTTGATATTTTAGAATAACAATCAAGCTATTCCAAGGTTTTTATTATCTTAAATAAAACAAATAAATAATACAATAAAATGTGTTAGTATATTAAGGGGAATAATGTTTATAATTCGCTGATATAGGATGAAGACAATTGTGTATACCTAGTGAAAATAAAAAGATATGATGCTTTGAAATTATCATGATGAAAATAATGTCCCATAATTCTTTGATACATAATTTCAATTTCAAAACTTAAAACTTTCAATATGTGCCTACAAAATCATAATAAAAAATTGATATTCCCTCCAATACTTTTTATAAGGCATATTTAACCGAATTACACGTACCAATAAAAGTGAATAAAGTTAGGTTAATTTTATTGGAGTCTTAAAAATACTCTAGTTTAAATTTCTAATTTTACCCCTATTTAATATCATTAACTAATTTCACCACCATTTGATAGTTGGAAAGAGAATAAGGGTAAATAAAGAAAATGCTAATAAATGTTACCTTAAAATTGTAAAGTTCCTTATAAAAAAAAACTACAAAAACTTGTAAAAAATGACTTATAAAAAGGACAGATGGGAGTATATAACATTTTTAAGAATATACTTATTACTCCTCCGATCCTTTTTTAAGACACACTTAACCGAATTACACATACCAATACAAATGGTTAAAGTTGGTTAATTTTATTGGAGTTTTAAAAAAATATTTTAACTTAATTTCTAGTTTTACCCTTATTTAATATCACTAACTAATTTCATTACCATTTAATAGTTGAGAAGACATTAAAATCAATAAAGGTAATAAAAAAATGATAATAAATGCTAAATTAAAATTGTAAAATACCTTATAAAAAAGACCGCAAAAATTATAAAATGCCTACCATAAAAAGTTGATTAACACATATATAACCCAGTGAGAATCCTCTCTAATACTGGAATTTTCCAGTAGAGAGATAGACTCACACATATGTGTGGGTCCCACAAATGCATATGTGTGAGTCTATCTTTCCTACTGAAAAATTGCAGTAAATGGAGAGAGTTTGGACTCTATATAACCGATATGGTCACATTTCTTGAGAATAATTTTGAGATAATTTATTCTTATTTAATTAATTTTTCAAAAGACACAAGATACATAGGTTGAATGAAATCCAAGTGGAGCGACGCCGTCAAGCCATCTACCCCCAAGTAAGTGGCGATTGGTTGGTGAATTAACAAATGAACCAATTTGACTAGATCGCCAACTACTACTATATTCCATTCTCACTTCCGATCATACCCCTGATATTCTAAATTGACAAAATCACCCTTCCATTCCCCACCAACCCCCCTCACGCTGCTCAACACTTATAAAACCCTGGGCCGCTTCTCCTGGTGAACCTTAGCTTAGATCTATCTCTCTCTGCTAGATCCTGTTCCTCTGTCTCCTCTGTTTTGTCTATATCTCTGTCTGTGACCAGCACACAACACAATGGCTGTGGCCACTTCCAACTCTCTCATTCCCACCAAATCCTTACTCCCATCCAATTCCCTTGTCCCTTCCTCCAACCTCAACCAATGTTCCTTTCCTACCAAGTCCAAGCCCAGGCCCAAGTCCAAGCCCATCGAAGCAGTTCACGCTGCGACAAACCCGCGGTCACCGATAAGTCCCCGACACGTGAGGCAAAATGGGCCGTGGACAGCTGGAAATCGAAGAAGGCCCTTCAACTGCCCGAATACCCGAACCAAGAGAATCTCCAATCGGTGCTGTCAACTCTCGAAGCCTTCCCTCCCATTGTCTTCGCTGGAGAGGCGAGGAGCCTGGAGGAACGACTGGGAGAAGCTGCGATGGGGAACGCTTTTCTTCTGCAGGGTGGAGATTGTGCAGAGAGCTTCAAAGAGTTCAATGCCAACAACATTCGTGACACCTTCAGAATCCTTCTCCAGATGAGCGTTGTCATGATGTTTGGAGGCCAAATGCCTGTCATAAAGGTAGGTTCTAGGTCCTCATTTATTTATTAAAGAAGAAAAAAGAATTAATTAATGTTGTTTGTTTAGGTGGGAAGAATGGCGGGTCAATTTGCGAAACCGAGATCGGAAGCATTGGAGGAGAAAAACGGAGTGAAGTTGCCGAGTTACAGAGGGGATAATGTGAATGGAGATGCATTTGAAGAGAAGACGAGAATTCCTGACCCAGAAAGGATGATTAGAGCGTATTGTCAATCTGCGGCGACACTCAATCTTCTCAGAGCTTTTGCGACGGGAGGGTATGCTGCTATGCAAAGGGTCACCCAATGGAATTTGGACTTTACGCAGCACAGCGAACAGGGAGACAGGTATACGTCTCTCTCTCACTATACGTTCTTTCAGCTTTTTGGGTAACGTTGGTCAATGGATTCGTCACACTTTGTTTTATTACGGTTACAACCAAATTTGTATGCTGTAAGAAAATTAACAAAGTATTACACGGATTTTTCAGTTGCGTGTGATTGAAAACATGTTAAAATGAAATGAAATAAATAAAAATTATTTAAATATATGATTTTTTTTTTAAAAAAAAAATCACTTAAGGGGAAAAACTGAATGAAATGAAAATTGTGTACATTTTTTACCTTTTGTTTAATAATGCATCAAATATATATTCTCTTTGTTCTATTCTAACATGTTTGTAATGTTATTTGAATAAATTATTCATCATTTAATGTATAAGGAGGTTTCACGGATAATTTATATACTATCAAATAACTAATTATATAGTCTTAAGTATTACTCTCTTCCTTTTTATAAGACCCTTTCAACCGTTTCACACAATTTAAGAAAAGTTAGTTAATGTATTGATCTTTTAAAAAAATAATAGCATTCCAAATATACCCCTATTTAGAAGTCACTATATTTTAGAGACATTAATTGTGACATAGTGGAAGACTCCAAAAGTCACTTTCCAATGGTGTAGTTGGACATATAAGTAAAACTTCATTAATTATTCACACTTGTCAATATATGGAAAATAAAAAGAGTTGAATATTAATGAAGGGTAAGTATGAAAAAAATTGTTTTACCTAAAAATTTGCAAAATGTCTTATATTAAGGGACACTCAATTCTTCTAGAAGGGGTCTTATAAATAGGGACGGGGAAGGAGTATTATATCAACTTAATTATTCTATCATGTCTAAGCCTGAAACATTTTGTCAAAATGAGTACTATAATTTAGTCACTTTTCAAAAGTTTCATTTGTAACACCTTACATTATGATCATTTGTGGCACTGTTGAGTTATTAACTTTCTTTAACTTCATGTATTGACATGAGAAGTAGGTAAGTTTCAAGCTGGCTAAATATACTAAGAAAGTTAATTATTTTTTATATAAATATGAAAGGAATAAATCTTAATCATTAGATTTTATCATAAATAGTTAAGTAATTATGTGATTTTTTAAGTAATTATATAACAATTAAATAACTTTTAATTTTAACTATTCATGTGTGGTTAACATTTATTTCTCTTATTTTCAGATAAAAAGTCCTCTTTATTTGATAACTCTAAAATTTATGTACTCTTGTAATCCTTAAATGTTTTAGAGAAAAAAAAAAAGACAGAGAAGTTACCTATAGAGGAGTTAGATGGAATAGTTTTCTGTCTTTTGAAAATATTAAGTTATAAAGCCTAATTTCAATTTATAAGAAAAGTTAAATTTATTATACCTTTCCTATTTATTCTATTTTTTTTTTACAAAGAAATTCTTTAGGAGAAGTTTATCCAATAATTTAGTTTAACCTTTGTATTCATGTGGTGCTTGATAAAAAAACATTACAAGCGTTACTCTTTTATTTATGCGGATGGACAAGTTGTGTTACTATATACTTTCTTTTGGGAAAAGTTGTGACTCGTGACGCTGCTTTAACTTCTTTTGGGAAAAGTGCTAACTGCCAATTGACAAAGAACACAAAAAGACACTGCCATGTGAAAATATGGAGACATAAGTCGCTTTTATAATTGTACCTCTTCTCTTGTATTCCTTTAATTACGAGAATTTTTTTTTTTTTTTTAACTTCAACAATATTTTTGATATTATACCTGTGCTCTGGTAAAAATAACTTACATTAATAATGTCTCCTTGTTACGTAATTAAAATTGATGTGATGAATCTATGTGTTGAGGTAAATTGAAGAATGTGTTGTTGACATGGCATGGCAGGTACCTAGAACTTGGTCACCGAGTTGATGAGGCCCTTGGATTCATGGATGCTGCTGGCCTGACAGTAGACCATCCTATAATGAAAACAACTGAGTTCTGGACTTCCCATGAATGTTTGTTATTGCCATATGAGCAATCACTCACTAGGTTGGATTCAACTTCTGGTCTCTACTATGATTGCTCTGCCCATATGCTTTGGGTTGGGGAACGGACCAGGCAGCTAGATGGTGCCCATGTTGAATTTCTAAGAGGAGTTGCTAATCCCCTAGGAATCAAGGTTTCATTTGATTTGATTCTTAATTCTAGTATTGCTAATTAATCTCTCAATTGTTGATTTAATTTGCTTCTATTGAAGTTGAAATTGATAAATAAATTGGCGCAGGTAAGTGATAAGATGGATCCAAATGAGCTTGTTAGACTCATCGAGATCTTGAATCCCCAAAACAAAGCAGGGAGAATAACTGTGATAACAAGGATGGGAGCTGAAATATGAGGGTAAAGCTTCCTCATCTAATCAGGGCAGTACGCAGAGCAGGGCAAATTGTGACATGGGTCAGCGATCCTATGCATGGAAACACTATAAAGGCTCCCTGTGGACTCAAAACTCGCCCCTTCGATGCCATCAGGGTACGTACAATTATCTCTTTTCACTCATTTGCATAATTAGTTTTCTTAAAAAATTATATCATTTTCAATTTGTGTGGCTTCTAATTCATGGTTGTTGAAGGTCTAATATTATTTATATATATTTGGTGTGGTCCTACATGGTGGGCTACCAAACCTGAAATTATGCATCATATTTAGATTAGAAGCTGGATTGGTAGGTGGCAAAAGGGGAAGGTGCTCAAGTGAAGTGGTATTAATTAAGCTGTTATTTTGATCAAGTAATAAATAAATGTCATTATTATGGCATGCATTAATTTCTTTATCAATCAGTAGGTGGGAATTGAGATATTAGTTCACGAATTGAAGTGCCTCTAATTTGGTTAACTTCATTGGAGTTGCAGGCGGAAGTGACAGCATTCTTCGACATGCACGACCAAGAAGGAAGCCACCCAGGTGGGGTTCATCTAGAGATGACGGGTCAGAATGTGACTGAGTGCATTGGTGGGTCAAGGACGGTTACATTTGATGATCTCAGTTCACGTTATCACACACACTGTGACCCCAGGCTAAATGCTTCACAATCTCTTGAGCTTGCTTTCATCATCGCTGAACGGCTAAGAAAGAGTAGGATCAGATCGGAGCAGAGCCAGCCCCTTTTCTCTTTAGGGATGTAATAAAATCAAATGGCTAATTTCAATACAAACAAAATGTCTTTGTTCTTTTTCCCTTTAAATTATATATATATATATATATGGACTCTGCCAACAATTTTACTTCTAATTGGACATGGACCGTTTAGCTAATACTATATTTGTAGGTGAATGCTATATGTGTGGTGCCCTCAATTGGAAGGGTTCCGGTATCTCAGCAATTTAAATTTTAAATCACATGTTAATCACATCATTAATGAGCTGACCAATTTAAGTATTTATTCAAAGTAAGGGGTTTTTAAAATTTCATAATTACTAACAACTCTACTGGGGTGTAATATAGTAATACTATTTGAAAGGTTAACTCCTTATCCTAATTTCGTTTTCTAGGTAAATGTAAAAGGTGAATAATCATTTTCACTGTTGTATGGTTGCCACCGTCAAAATCTTATAACCGTTGATTTGGACAAATATTTTATGACGTGATTTTAATAAAAATTAAACATATACTTCGGCCATCAATAACATGTTTTGTTATTTTGATCAGAAGTTCTTTCTGATTCAATCTAACTATATATGCAACAAATGGGCCTTGAATCATGGGTGAAGACATTGTGACAAAGCTTCACGTGAGAAGGTGAATGCAATTGCAAACCCATGACAATTAGTCATTTTGACCGAAGAAACACAAAGACTATCATCAACTATATATCCTAAAAGTTTAAGGTATTGGATGACACATTAATAATTTTATATTATATATTTCTAACGAAAACAAACTAATTCCAACCCTAAAGTTCTTCACTGTGTCTTGCTATAGAATTAACCTTCAATTTTTGTTCTTGCTAATGCTTAAATCGGTATCCATACGGTACATAAGGCTTAACGGATCAATTAAAGGAAATTAAAAATCATGAGTAAGATAGGCTACTTGTCTATGTAGTTTATTCAAGAAAAAAAGTATACCGTACATGCATATGTAATTGTAGTCTCAAAATGTGTGTCCAAATAAGTTCTAGGGTATAAAGTTCATGAATGGAAATTATACAAGAATGAAGAGAATCAATGATATTCTTGTAAGATCTACTAGACGTTCATCCATTAATGAAAATTCATTATGCTATATATATACAAGAATGAAGAGAATTAAACCATATTCCATAGCCAAACGAATTGTTAAGTTCCAAAATAAGTGACAATTTATTCACTTATTATTTATATATATATATATATATATATATATATATATAATGCATCTAACACAATTGATTCTATATGTATTTTGTTTCCATCAAAATCAACATTACAAACGTGGATCCAAGCTAATGTTAACATGTTTGGTATAGCGTTAAAATGTTGTAAATTCAATGTTTCCAACGCTAAAAATAGTTGTATTGGAGAATATAAATTTGAGTTTCATTAGCCAGTGTCGAAACCAGGGTCACGACGGGACGGCGAAACGAAAAGGGTATTGAAAAATCGTTTTCAATGGAGTCGCCACCAATATTTATTTTTGAGGGAAAATATCGGAAAAACCCTTTAAAAAAAATGGTCTTTGAAACCAGATTTGGATTCAGGAGTCGATTATGTGTAGGGAAGGTATTAGCACCCTACAACAGCCGTCCTAAGACGGTTACCTCTAATTAATTGTGCAAATTTATTAACTTTTGAAAAATATTTATTTTACCCCCTTTTAAAAGAAATCTTTTTGTTTTTATTTATTTAAAAATTTATTTATATTTTTTATTTTTTAGATTATGGGAAAATTTAGAAAAATATTTATTAATTTTATTTGGGCTTGACGGGGCCGGTTCCCGCTCCTACATATCCCCAGCTGCAATGGGGGAAATCAAAGCCACGTAGTTCTGAAAGATTGATTTGTTGATTGTTTGAGAGTTTGAATTTGATAATGTTTTTGAAAAGGTTTTTTTTTGTTTGATTTATTTTTGAAATAGTTGATTTTGAAAAATGAATTCACTCTTGAAGGGTTTCTGTTAGCAAATGGCTATACAATGAACCCTTCTGATTCAAATAATATTAAACAATAGAATTGCTATTCATTTAATATCACTTGATCATTGAGCGATTTTTATTAACAAAATTTTATTACTTTTTTTTAAAAAATTGAGTAAAAAGTTTCTTTTTATTTTGAAAGACAACGTTATTGTTATAAATGCTAGTATTAACGCTGTTTATTTTGAAAAAAATATTTTTCTTATCTTTTAAAAATTATTTACAAGTGTGGGGACTATTTTGTTAACAAATGGTTATACTCCATAGTCCCGTTAACGGTAGAAATGCTACTCGTTAACATTTTTTATTTTTATGAAAAATTACTTTTTTATTTTGAAAATATTTTACAATTTGCGAGGACTATCTTGTTAGCAAATGACTATACTCCATAGTCCCATATAATTTGTATAATATTAACGATAGAAATGCTATTCGATAATATCATCAAATTATTGCACCAATTTTTATTATTAGATTTTATAATTTACTTTTAAAGGTTTTACCTATTTCAATTTTATTTAAACATAAACATACACATATTCATATGCAATAACTACTCATAGGAATAATCAGATATATCACAAATATTTACTACTAATTAATGTATTTTAGAAATAAAAAACAACAAAAACAAACGAAAAATAATAAATGAATAAAAAGAAAAAGGGGATTAGAGTCAAAGACTCTTCACGCCCCCTCTGACGCACTCACACACTCAAATAATAAAAAAAAAACACTAGAAGAGGGAAAGAAAAGAAGAGGGGAAAGAGGGGGATGGCGTCGCGGCTGAGAGAAAGAAAAGGAAAGAAGGAGAAGAGAGAGGGGCAAAGAAGAAACGGCAGCGGAGAAAAAGAAGACGCAACTATGCGGCGGCCGCGAATCCGACCTGCACGATGGGACTCCGGAACAGACGGCGCGTTGCACGGCGGCTGCGGTGGTGCTAACTGAACACGCGGGGGAGATTGCAGCGGCTGACGGAGGCGTCTCACGGCGAGGAGGCACCGGCCGGACTGGTTCGCAGTGGCCGCTCTGAGTTTCGCAGTGGCCGACAAGAACGTTTGCCGCTCCTGCAACACGCGGTGGAAACGCGGGGAAGAAGAAAGGAGGAGGAGAAAGCTTGCACGATGATGGGGGGTATTCAACTGGTCTTTCTCTCTTTTCTATTCTAAATTTCTGATTCATTGGTTCATGGAGAGGGATTGTGATTATAGCCTTGATTTTGTTCTCTGTTTCTGGCCTTAAATTACACTCTGATTTTTGCTAGCTTGCTTTTCCTGTTCCTGTTTATGGTGTAAATTGGACTTTTGTTTATGCTATTTCTCACAATTGATTCATTTATTTATGTCACACATTTATACAACCACTCATCAATACTCAGGAATCAAAGTAGACAAAGCTATGTTTCAAACATAGTGAATAAGATAAAAGAGAAAGAAAAGAAGGAACCTGAAGTAAGATTAATTTTTTTTTACTGCTTCTACTTGCAATCCTCAATGCTCTCTCTCAAGTGTTTGCCTTTCTTTTGCACTCTATTTTTGTTCTTCTTTCTCCGCTACTACGAGTATTTTCTTTGAGTCAGAGTCCGTCCTCCCCTGTGATAGCGTGGTCTCATCCTTTTTATAACTAGCTGAAAGGTAACTACCTCATCCACTATATCAGAAAACCAATCCCCATTTCTCCTCCTTTTGCTCCACTTTTATAGCAACCTTATCCCTATCTCACTTAATAACTACCTGGTCAAAGGTATACGTTTTTTCTTTTCTTTTTCTTATCTTTTCAGATTTATTTTTTTTTATTTCAAATTTGAATTTTAAAATTATTTTTAGACTTATTATTATTATTTATATTTTTTTGAATTTTTATTTTTTTTATTTTTATATTTCGGATTTTTTATTTTCTGAATTGAAAGAAAGGAAAGAGAAAAAAATATTTTTTCAGATTTTTTCCTTTTCTAAATATCGAATTTATTTTTAAATTTCTAGAATATTTATTTTTTAGCTTTACAACTATTTTCAGATTTATATATTTTTTGAAAATTTTTTTATTTTGAGATTTTATTAAATTCAACTGAAATTGAAATTAAAAGGAAGCTAATTTTAGCCCGGATAAAATTGGGTATTCACAGCCAGTTTTACAAATCTCAAAAGTTCATTGAAAAAAATTGAAAACACATTTAAATTTACATAGTTTTTTGGAAAAAAGAAAAAGAAAATATAATTTAAACAAACAAATGAAATATAAAAAAACTGAAACTAGAAACCAAATAAAAATAGAAACAATAAGCAAACAGTAGGTGATAGGGATATCTATGTAAATATATGAAAGGGTTAAATGTTTTTTGTCTTTGTAAATATAGTAAAATTTGGTTTTGGTTACTCATTTATTTTTTCATTGGTTTTGGTCCTCTATTTTTTAAAATCACATGATTTTAGTCCTTGTCGTTAATTATATTCTTTTAAGTGATGACGTAACAATATTTTTTTGTAGATTTTTCTATTTACTTTCCTTCAAATTTTCCTACAAAATTCAAAATTCAAAAGAAATTTTATTCGGATTCTAAAATTTGTCGGAAATTTATTATATATTTTTCTACAATCAAAGCAAAGGAATTTATGTAAAAAAATTATGATTTTTTTTGAAAATTTACTACAGATGACTCTAATTCTAGAAAAAAAATTGCAAAAAAATTCGTGTGAATTTTTAGCCAGGAAAAGTCGAAGTGGAGTTACAAAATTGACTTAACGGAGTATAGTTACACAACGAGGACTAAAAGCACGCGATTTTAAAAAATAGAGAATCAAAACCAATGAACAAAATAAATGAGGGATCAAAACCAAATTTCGCTATATTTATAGAGAACAAAAATATATTTAATCCTATATAAAATAAAAAATGAATTTCCAAGAAGCACCGTGCATAGCACTAAATGCATCGTCTTTAAAAAATTTCAAAGTTGATTGTATTTTAAATGAGAACTGTTCTAAAAAAAAGGAGAACTTAGTTATCATATTTGGTGACATAGGGGAGATAATATCAATTATTAAAAAATTTATAATGGTGGAAAGAATTATCAACTCCGAGAAAATGGCATGACCATAGACTAATGTTAAGATTTAAATCGGTTCCGACTCGGTCAGATATTAGGTTACTCGGTTATTGGTCAATCTAATTGAACCGATTAAACTTATATATGACATAGTTTATAAATTTGACACTTGAAGATTGAAGGAAAAATATTTAATAATTATATATAATGAAATATTATAATCTATAAGTTCATCATTATTTATTATTGTTTATACACTTTTTTCTTAAAAATTATTAATTTTTTTTTGAAAAATTGAATGAAATTATTAAATGCTTCACATTTCAATAAAAACTTTTTGGGTTAAATATGTTTTTAGTCCTCAAATATAGTCGAGATTTGATTTTATTAGCGGGGAGCCATGGCCCCCAAGGAATTGTAATAGCGGGAAATCCATGGCCCCCAGGGAATTTTTTTTAATTACTATATATATAAAATTTATTCCCCCCAAAAATATAGCACAATATATTATGTATATATATAAAATTTATTTTGGCCACAACTTAGCGGAGAATGTCAGAAGGATTCAGGTGCTGGTGCGGTGGAGATTATGCCAATCATGAAAGGTAATCCAAGACTTGTATCCGAATGTGAGAAGTAGCTGGAGATCCATCAGATTCTTCCACAAGTAGATGCAGTAACCGATCCTACTTCACAGAGACTAAATTAGCTGGGAGGTTATATCAACAATGATTTTGAAGGTTTATGTGAGGTACCTGTCTTAGAAGTAAATAGCGTGGAAGGGATAAATCAGCTTTTTGAGGCAGAGAAGATTGTGTCCAAGAACAAGAAAGGAAGGGGAAGACCAAAAAAAGAAGAGACAACAACCACAGAGGTTAGTTAATACTCCCAATAATAACTCTGTTTCATCATTTGTGAGTAGTAGAGGTCTTATTGGTGTGTCAAATAGCCCTATGGATGTTGCAAAAAAAAAATATGGGATTTTGGTATGGAGCTGGGGGTAGTTAATTGTGAAAATGAAAAGGAGGTACTGGATCAATTGGTAGCTATGAAACAAGGGACAGTGACTTTGCTAGTGAGGTGGATAGACATATTGCAATGTAATTAGGATTATCATTTGTGCTAATGGTGACTTGCATTGTTTTATTATGAAGATTATTTCATTTAATATCAGGGGTTTAAGGGGGCGTTTGAAAGCAGTTGAGGTTAGAAATTTTGTGAAATCAGAGAATGTTGATATGTTGCGCCTTCAGGAAACCAAAAAGGAGTTGGTAGATAAAAAATTATGTACATCATTATGGGGTGTAGAGGATTTTGAATGGGTTTGTTGTCCATCTGAAGGAAGATCTAGAGGAATTTTATCAATATGGAAAACTTCAGTTTTTAAATTAGATACAACAATTGTTCAATCTAATTTTGTTGCTATACATGGAAGATGGGGGGAAGAAAATACAGAATGTTGGGTTGTTAATGTCTATGCACCATGTACACAGCAGCTGAAGAAGGATCTTTGGGTTAGACTACAAGCACTAATGGTTGAAAAAGGGGTGGTAGATGGTGCTTTGTTGGTGATTTCAATTCAGTAAAAAATGCAGGTGAGAGGAGAGGTGCAACTGTAAATTTCAGAAGAGAAGAGGCAGATTGTTTTGCTGAATTCATTCAAAATTCATCTCTAATTGATTTGCCTTTGATCAGAAGGAAATACACATGGTACAAGCCTGATGGAACTTGTATGAGCAGGATTGATCGTTTTTTAATAACAATTGGCTGGCTGGATCAGTGGAATAATTTATCTCAATGGGCATTGAGCAGAGGAGTTTCAGATCATTGCCCCATCATTTTAAAAACGGATGACATAAATTGGGGCCCTAAACCTTTCAGAGTTCTAAATTGCTGGCATGATGAAGTGGGGTTTGCAGATTTTGTAAAAAATGAGTGGAGGGGGATAAAAGTTGAAGGATGGGCAGGCTATACTCTAAAAGAAAAGTTGAAGAGAATAAAATGTAAGCTTAAATCCTGGAACAAGGAGGTTTTTGGTGACATGAATAAGAAGATCAGTGATGTAAGAGAGCAAGTGCGTGAATTAGATATTAAATGTGAGGAGCTTGATTTAACATCTTAAGAGGTGCAACAAAGGAAGGACTTGTTGGCAAAGTGGCATCATTATGCGCATCAAAAGGAAAGTTTATTGGCTCAAAAATCTAGAGCTCGGTGGCTTAAAGAAGGGGATGCCAACACCAGATTTTTTCATGGGTGTATCAACAAAAGAAAGAAGGCTAATGAAATACACTGCTTAAAGGTTATGGGCGGTAGGTGTACTGAGCCGGAGCAAACTAAGCATGTACTCAAGGATCATTTTGAAAGACATTTTCAAGGTAGTCAGTGGAATTGACCTCATCTTCAGGGGCTGGATTTTAAAACTTTAAATTCAACAGAAACTAATTTGTTGATAGAGCCATTTTCCCTACAAGAAGTCAATGCGACAGTATGGGATTGTGAGAGTACAAAGAGCCCAGGTCCAGATGGTTTCAACTTCTACTTTATTAAAGATTTCTGGGATGTCATGCAGGATGATTTTATGTCTTTTTTCAATGAATTTCATGAGCATAGCAGAATTGTCAAAGGAGTGAATAGTTCATTTATTGTCTTGATTCCAAAAACGGACAACCCACAACATGTACAAGACTATCGACCAATTTCTCTTATTGGTTGTATGTATAAGGTGTTGTCTAAGGTCTTAGCCAATAGGTCACGGAGGGTGATTGGAAGTGTTATATCTGATTCTCAGTCTGCTTTCATTAAAGGTATACAAATATTGGATAGCGTTTTGGTGGCTAATGAAGTGGTGGAGGAAGTGAAGCGGAAGAAAAAAGAATGCTTGATGATTAAAGTCGATTTTGAAAAAGCATACGACTCTGTGAATTGGAGTTTTTTACAGCATATGATGTTCAGTATGGGCTTTCCTTCTAAGTGGTGTGCATGGATTACAGAATGTTTACAAACATCCAGAATATCAGTCTTGGTTAATGGAAGCCCAACAGAAGAATTCGGAGTTTCAAGGGGCTTGCGACAAGGCGATCCTCTCGCACCTTTTCTCTTCTTAATTGTAGCAGAAGCTTTGAATGGGCTCTTCAAAAAGGCTAGTCAGCTGGGTACTTTCACGGGATATGAGGTCGGAAAGGAGCATCTACAGGTGGATATGTTACAGTATGCAGATGACACCATCATATTGGCAAAAGCTTCAGAGTCAAACATGTGGGCTATTAAATCCATATTACGTATTTTTGAACTTGCTTCTGGTTTAAAAATCAATTTTTTCAAAAGCAAGTTGCTTGGATTTCATGTTGACACTCTTTGGTTGCAATCAATGGCAAATTTCTTGCATTGCCGAATTGGGACTCACCCTTTCACTTATCTTGGCTTACCAATTTGTGCCAATCCAAGACGTTTCCAAACGTGGCTCCCTGTAATTGAGAAAGTTAAAAAGCGATTGTCTGGTTGGAAGCGTGAAACCTTGTCCTTTGGCGGTAGAATTATTCTCTTAAAGTCCGTTCTACACCCTGTTCCGATCTACTTCCTCTCCTTCTTCAAGGCTCCAAGAGGTATAATTACTCAATTTGAATTTCTTTTTAGATCTTTCTTATGGGTGGGGATTTAGATCATAAAAAAATACATTGGGTGGCGTGGGATGATGTTTGTCGAGAGAAGGACAAAGGGGGTTTAGGGATTGGAGATCTTTCTGCTTTCAACTTGGCACTATTAGGGAAGTGGAAATGGAGGATGTTAGTGGAGACTAACAACTTATGGGTAAGGGTAATTAGATCCGTGTATGGAGACCAATTGTACTCTTCGGTTGGGGCGGTGGTGAAGGGTTCTAGATGGTGGATTGATTTGTGTAGTATTGAAAATGATAATAGGACTACTAGAAATTAGTGGTCCAATAGGTTTAGAAAGGTGGTCGGAAATGGTAAAAATACCCATTTTTGGGTGGAAGATTGGTTGGAAGGTGGTCTGCTATCACACAGGTATAACAGATTGTATCACCTTGTAGTCAATAAGGAAGCTAAAATTTCAGACATGTTGGTTTGGAGGAATGGAGGTCCTGAGTGGGTTTGGAGTTGGCGTAGAGAGTTATTTCTTTAGGAAAAAGAATTACTAGCTTCTATTATGAATGAAATTAGTGTGCTAAAGTTACAGGTTGCTGTAGAGGATAGCTGGAAATGGCTTGCTCACTCAGTGGCATTTATTCTGTTAAGTCTGCATATAAGGAAATCAGAAATGACAGGATTTTTGCATTTCACACAATTTTTCCAAAGCTATGGTCAAATGTAGTTCCATCAAAAGTCACAGTTTTCGCTTGGAAGGCAATCCTTAACCGAGTTGCTACTAAACTGCTACTAAACATAATTTGTTTATTAGAGGTATTTTGGATACCTCACAAGTAGAGTGCCTCCGTTGTCCGGGTCATTTAGAGACTGAGTCACATTTGTTCTTTGAGTGTCATGATTCTTATCAAGTTTGGATGAATTGTTGTAATTGGTTAGGAGTAAGCACAACTTTGCATAATAATTGTGCAATGCACTTGGAACAATTCTTTGGTCTTTCTTTTTGTAAATCTCAGAAAAGGGACTGTTGGATGCCTATTTGGTTAGCAATTATATGGAGTGTGTGGTTGGCTAGGAATAAATTGGTTTTCTCCTCTATCAAATTATCTGTTTCGGAGATGGTAGACTTGGTCAAAATTAGGACTTGGAATTGGTTAAGGACAAGAAATAAAGGCTTTTGGTATGACTTTGCTTCTTGATCTACAAATCCAACTGCTTGTCTCACTTAAGGGTTATATTTGGTGATTGGTATGTTTGTAGGATAAATCTGGTTCTGCAATAATACTTGGTTTTGCTGTCTTTGGAGGGGGAATTGCAGTCCAAACCACTCTTTTATGGGTTGCAGTTAATTAATTTTTGTGGTATGGTATGTGATGAAGCTATTGATTATGTATTCTGGTGTTATATTGATGCACACATATGTCTATGTTTCCAATTGATTTGGGTCCTACATCATCAATGATTTATTTGGTGCTTTTGTTTCATTTGCTTGATTGGTTTTGCTTCCCACATAGGGGGTTTATTACATTTATATTCTTTTCAATTGTATTCCTGTAACCCCTGACGCTATTTTGTTTATTTGGTTGACTTTTGCTATTTGTTTAGATGGTTTAGCTTCCTGGAGTTGCACTTCATTTGATGTTTTGTCTCTCTAGTTTGGTTGAATTGTAATGGGTTGGAGTACCCCTTGTACTCCTTTTAATAAATTCCTTTTGCTTATCAATAATAATAATAATAATAATAATAATAAAACTAGTTTTAAAAATTTAACTCATTATATATTGCATCTTTCATCATTTATAATTCTAAGCCCAAGCCCAATTATCAATTAAAAAATAAATTACTGCACCTTAAAACCTAAAAAGGATGTTCAATTATCAATTAAAAATTAAATTATCTGCTGTAAAATTGAAATTTGAATAGTCACATTTTCACTTTTGCTCTTTTGTACTGAGAAAGAAAGCTCTCCATTCTAAGAGACGTGAATTTTGCTTTTATTTTCATCATTTACAAGATTATTCCGGTGTGTATTTTTAGAATTTTCTCTCTTTTTTCCCACTTTTTTTTATCTTGCTCTTGAATCCTTGATACTAGTATTGAGCTCACATTTTTTTTATTTTGATCGGGAAATGTGCTCATTTGTATGTATGTTTGATTGACGATTGCGACATTCGCAAGATTGTATATATAATATCGGTTTAATCCTCAAATTGTTTTCCAAAAGCAACAGTAGGTAAAGTAAAGATATTTGTTTATCGACCGTTTTGTTTAATAGTCAAATTATTTCCAAAAAGATACAATAGTGTAGATAGAGATATTAGTTTTTGTTTTACGTGAATCAAGTAAATCGATTGCAAAACCAACAGTAGGTAGAGTTGTAGTTGTAGAGATATTTAAATTGTTTTAGTTTTATGTTAACGAAGCATGTAACTTTAATTCCTAAAATTTTAATAATTAGTAAATAGTAAAGTTTTTTACTTTTTAGGAGAAGATTGTAGTTTCTTGTTTATTAAAATTTGAAATTGTTAATATTAAAATTCTTTTGTTGGATGTTAATCAAGTATGTAACTTTAATTCCTAAAATTTTAATAATTAGTAAGTAGTAAATCTTTTTACTTTTTAGGAGAAGATTGTAGTTTCTTATTTATTAAAATTAATCTCATTAAAACTTGAAGTTGTTAATATTAAAATTCCTTTGTTGTATCAAATACTTTTTAAAATTTTTAGGAAAAGATTGTAGTTTCTTATTTATCAAATACTTTTTTTAGTCATTTTTTTTTAGATTCTGGTTAATATTATTAAAAAAGTGTGATTAAATTTATTTTAAAATAAATATTTGGATTATTGGAAGATATAATTTATATAAAAGATTCATAAAAATTTATCTTTTATGGTAAGGGAATAAGTTTTATTCTAATACAAATAATTAATATAGATAAATTCATAATAGTTTTTTTTTCCTGCAAACTTGAAATTTTAATTTCTCTTATAATATTGGATCACTTACCTTATGTAAATGATTTTGATTATTTGACTTTAAATTTTGAGTGTATCACATTAATATCTTCCCCCACCCCCAAAAAACAATTAGTCAAGCTCTGCAACTGTCTATTGCGGATATTAGGGGTGTTCAAGTCCAATCCAATCCAATTGGAACCGCAACAACCGATCCAAAAAACCGCAAACCGAAAAAACCGTAAACCAAAAAAACCGCAAACCACAAAAAACTGAAATTTTTAATTGGATTGGATTGGATTTCGGATCTGCCTATGAGAACCATCCAAACCGATCCAAAGTTTTATGAACATATTTATATATTATTATTATTGATATTATTTTTCTGTGATGATGTAAAAAATTTATTATTGTGTAACTATAGTTAACAAACAACATTCAACAATGGGATTGGAAGCTATTGAGTAATTTGTATGTTATAGAATAAGATAAGATAAGATAATTGCATGTTTTTATCATAATTTTGCTTTCATAACTTCATTTTTTAGTTTATTTGAGAAACCGAAATCCAATCCAATCCAAACCGATTAAAATTGGATTAGATTGGACTGGATTTGGAAAAAAATCAAAACCGATTGGATGATTAAATAAGAAAACCGAAATTATTGGATTGGATGATTTTTCCCTCAAAACCAATCCAATCCAATCCGCGAACACCCCTAGCGGATATGTAGGAGCGGGAGTCGACCCCATGAAGCCCAAATAAATATTTTCTAAATTTTTCCATAATCTAAAAATAAAAAATTGTAAATTTATTTGTTAATAAACTTGTAAATAAAAGCATAATATTCTTTTTTTAAAAGGGGTAAAATAAATATTTTTCAAAAATTAATAAGATTTGCATAATTAATTAGGATTTAGAAGTAATCATCTTAGGACGGATGTTGTAGGGTGCTAATATCTTTTCTATGCATATATAATCAATTCTCAAATCCAAATTTGGTTTAAAAGACCATTTTCAAAAGGCTTTTCTTATATTTTTCCATAAAAAATAAATATTGGTAATGACTTTATTAAAATGATTTTTTAATACCTTATTTCGCCGAGCCGTCGCGACTTCTCTGTCTCTACATCCTAAACTTGTGGTAGTTTCTAATGCCATATCATTTGCAAATCCTAAAGCACCTGTGTATCCCTGCCTCGCTCAAGGGAAGTCTTGGAATGAAGTAAATTTATCAACTTGATTGAGTTGAGACTCTTAGTTTTATGTTTAATTTGTCCAATTAATTGTTGTCATCACAAGTCTAAACTATCCTAATTCTGACCATGTAAGTTTAAATTGATAAGCAACCCAAGATACACGGCATAGACAAATTTCTGAAAGATTACTTTTGGATTTGCTGATATGATCGGCATAGTTGGAATTGATGCTGAGATTTTGGCTTTTACTAACCTTCCTGAAATTATTGTTATGGGAATTGACTCTATAATTTTACCTTTTATCAATCATCCTGAAATTTTTGTAAAGGAAATTGTTGCATGAGTTTTCTAACTTATGGTGAATATTGTTGGGGCAGTTGATTTTAAGTGAACAGAATGAATGGTAAAATTGTATTAACAAAATTGTATTACACAGAGTTGCTATTTATAGAAACAATACAAGCTTCACATAACAAACAACTAACTACTAATTGATTCTGAATTAGGCTCACTGCAACACACCTCCTTAATTCAGATCAGCCAAAGTTACAACTCCAACCATCTCCCTTAACTGTTCAAATCTATCAGTCTTGAGAGGCTTTGTTAGAACATCAGCCACTTGATTTTTTGATCTGCAGTAAACCAGTTCAATTTTCCTCTTGTTTACTTGATCTCTGAGAAAATGAAAGCGAGTCTCTATATGTTTACTCCTTCCATGTGCTATAGGATTTTTACCCAGGTTAATTGCTGACTTGTTATCAACCAGTAGCTGTATAGGTCTTTGTAATTCAATCTGAATTTCACAGAACAGTGAATCCAGCCATATTGCTTGACAGGAAGCATAAGAGGCTGCTATATACTCAGCTTCACACGATGACAAAGCTACTACTGGTTGCTTTTTTGAACACCATGATATTGGAGCATTAAGAAACTTGAACACATAACCGGTAGTACTTCTTCTTTCCACCTTATCACCACACCAATCAGAATCAGAGAAGCCAATCAGCTTATTCACCCTTGTACCATCCCCTTTAGGAAATAGAATGCCATAATCTGTTGTTCCTTTTAAGTACCTCATAATCCTCTTCGCTGCTACAAAATGAGGAAGTCTAGGATCATCCATAAATCTACTAATTAACCCCATTCCAAAGGCAATGTCGGGTCTGCTATTACAAATATACCTCAGGGAACCTACAATCTGTTTGAACATAGTGTTGTCCACAGGTTTTTCTTCACTTCCTTTGCCAAGCTTCAAATTTGATTCCACTGGACTAGCTGTTGGATTACACTCAGACATATTGAACCTCTTTAGCAATTCTAGGATGTATCTCCTCTGATGAAGCAGAAACCCTCTGTTAGTATTCACAAATTCCAATCCTAGAAAATATGTCAGCAAGCCTAGGTCTGTCATTTCAAATTCAAACTTCATGCTTTCCTTAAATCCCTCAATTTCTGTAAGGTTGCTTCCAGTGACAAGCAAATCATCAACATATAGACACACCAGTAGCACCTCACCATTCCTTCTCCATTTCACATACACTCCATGTTTAACTGTACATTTAGAGAAGCCTTGTTGTAAGAGGAAGGAATCTATCCTTCTATTCCAGGCTCTAGGTGCCTGTTTTAGGCCATATAAGGCCTTTTTCAGCTTATATACCCTCTCTTCATTGCCTTTAATCTCAAAGCCAGGTGGTTGTGTCACATACACTTCTTCTTCAAGATCTCCATTGAGAAAGGCAGATTTAACATCTAACTGAAACAATGGCCAACCACTTCCACTTGTCAAGGCAATCACCAATCTAATAGTCTCAATTCTAGCCACAGGTGCAAATACCTCTGAGTAGTCTATCCAAGCCTTTTGAAGGAATCCCCTTACCACCAACCTTGCTTTATGTTTAGCAATTGATCCATCAGGTTTCAATTTCAATTTATAGACCCACTTGACACCAATTGGTTTCTTGTTAGGAGGCAAATCAACTAGCTCCCAAGTCTGGTTCCTCTCAATGGCTTTCAACTCTTCCCTCATGGCTTCTCTCCAAGCTTCAATCTTCATTGCTTCCTCAAAATTAATTGGTTCAACATCTGCTAGCATAGCCAGATGGACCAATTCTCCTTCTGAACTCACTGCATTATCTGTAAACACTTCATAATCAGCAAATCTTGTTGGAATTTGCCTTCTTCTTTGAGTCTGCAGGGGTTGTGCTTGAGGGACTTCAGCTGATGTACCTTCCCCTTCATCACTTTTATCATCATCTAGGAGAGTTGGAATGGTTGATTCAAGTCTGCAACTTTGCTTACTCCAATCCCAGGATTTTGCTTCATCCATTATTACATCTCTACTAATTACTAATTTTTTTGTAATGGGATTATACAACTTGTATACTCCTGTGGGATGGTATCCTACAAATATCATGACTTCACCTTTGTCTTGTAGTTTCTTCCTCACCTCATCTGGTATGTGTCTAAAACATAGAGAGCCAAAAATTCTGAAATGCCTCACAGTAGGCTTCTTCCCAGTCAACACCTCTTCAAGTACTTTGAATTTGAGCCTTTTTGTAGGATACTTATTCAGTACATACGCAGCAGTAGTTGCTGCCTCCCCCCAGAATGAATGTGGTAGGTTCTTCTCTCTTAACATGCACCTAACCATATCAAGTATTTTTCTGTTCCTCCTCTCAGCCAAACCATTGTGTTGAGGAGTATAAGGTGGTGTAATCTCATGTTGTATGCTATGCCTTTCACAGAAAACTTCAAATTCATTGGATGTATACTCTCCCCCTCCATCAGTCCTAAGCACCTTAATAGACCTTCCACTTTGTTTTTCAGCCATTACCTTAAATTTTTGAAATACTCCAAACACATCTCCTTTACTTCTAATTAGAAACAGCCACATCATTCTACTAAATTCATCAATAAAAGAAACAAAGTATTTGTTACCTCCAAATGATGATACTTCAAATGGCCCACAAACATCTGAATGAACAACTTCCAACAAATCTGTGGCTCTCATTGGTACATGTGATTTGAAAGAGTTTCTTGATTGCTTGCTAACCAGGCATTTTTCACACACCACCTCAATCTTTCCAATTTCAGGGAGTCATATCACCATTTGCTTAGCTCCAAGCTGATGCAGACTCCTGAAGTTCAAGTGCCCGAATCTTGAATGCCACAGCCAGCCCTCATCATCTGTAACAGCAGCTACCATGCATTGAATTTCAGCAGCTTGAATATCTACCTGAAAGGTTCTATTTTTCGAGAGAGAGGTTTTTAGTATCAATCTCTGACTAGAGTCAAACATCTCTAGGTAACCATGCTTCATATTTACCATGAAACCTTTCTCAACAAGTTGTCCTAAGCTCAACAAATTGCATCTCATACTAGGCACATACAACACATTTTCAATTAAGGCTGTTTTCCCATCCTTTCTTCTAATCACAACATTCCCAACACCTCCAGCTGCAATTGTTCTACCATATGCAAACCTCACTTTACTCTTCTTTCTTACATCTAACTCAGTCAACCACTCTTTATGGCTAGTCATGTGGTTTGAGCAACCCGCGTCAAGGTACCAAGATTCCATATTAGCATGATCATCACAGGTTGTTGCCATTAATAGTACCGGATCTGAATCTGAATCTGAGCTCTCTTGAGCAATGTGAGCTTCATTATCCTCAATCTTATCCTTGCCTTTCCTTCCACTTCTACATTCATTTGCAAAATGCCCCCACTTTTGACAATTAAAACATTGAACTTTGCTCTTATCAAACCTTTTCTTGCCTTCTTTGACACGAGATAATCCTCCCTTCCTCCTATGAAAAGTTTCTTCTTGATCATTATCATTACAGGACTGATCTTTACCAGAACAAGAATCACCTCTTCTTCCACCTTTACCCTGTCTCATCTTTCCTTTTCCTTCCCACTCTTTTTGCTCACTGCAACCTCTTTGTTTTGTCACTTGTGCTTGCAAAGCTTGATCTGTAGGTCTTTCAATACTCCTTTCAATCAACCTCTGCTCATGTGCCTCTAATGACCCTTGAAGCTCCTCAATCTTCATGATCTCCAAGTCTTTGGATTCTTCTATAGCCACTACGATGTAGTCAAATCTTGGAGTTAATGTTCGCATCACCTTCTCAATTACTTTCTGATCTGAAAATTGCTCACCAAAACTCTTTATTTTGTTGACAAGGCTCAATAATCTTGTAAAGTAATATGAAATCTTTTCATGAGTCTCCATTTGTAACAGCTCAAATTGTCATCGAAGCGTTTGAAGCTTAACCTTTTTAAGCTTGTCGTCCCCTGCACAAGATTTTTCAAGTATCTCCCATGCTTCTTTGGAAGTTGCAGCAGAGACTATTTTCTCAAAGTGGGTAGAATCTACACATTGATGCAAGAAGAATAAAGCCTTACAATCTTTCTTCTTATTTTCCTTATGTGTGGTTCTCTAGGCCTCAGTGGGATGGTCTGCTAGCTCCTGGTATCCACGTTGCACAATCTCTAACACATCTTGAAATCCAAATAACACTTTCATTTGCACACTCCACCTGTCCCAATTCTTCCCATCAAGAACTGGTAGATTTCCCGGAACAACACCATTTGAAGCAGCCATGAAATACAACTCTCACTTGGTTGCACACACTGTTTCACCACCTTGCGTACCACGCGTACTACTCACAGCACTGAGGACTCCACTATCCAAGATCAAAAAACAAGGCTCTTGATACC
The DNA here is from genome assembly GCA_026901365.1 of Sesbania bispinosa. Taxonomy (NCBI): domain Eukaryota; kingdom Viridiplantae; phylum Streptophyta; class Magnoliopsida; order Fabales; family Fabaceae; genus Sesbania; species Sesbania bispinosa. The sequence goes on from QLOH01000380.1 coordinate 32,415, forward strand.
AACTGTTGGGGCGGTTGATTTTAAGTGAACAGAATGAATGGTAAAATTGTATTAACAAAATTGTATTACACAAAGTTTCTATTTATAGAAACACTACAAGCTTCACATAACAAACAACTAACTACTAACTACTAACTGATTCTGAATTAGGCTCACTGCAACAAATATACCTTGACGGTTGACCAATTATTGTTATCTAATCATTATTTACAAAAATTCGTGATATCTATGAAGAGAGGTGTTGATACTATTGGAGTGTCTATATATCAGTTCTCTTTATCTTTACAGTCTCACGGTTCATTTTATAGTTTCTTCTAGAGAAAAATAAACAAGGTTGCTTTTATCTACATGTAATTTTGCCAGTAAAATTTAGGATGCACTGTTTGTTTTTTCTTTAATTTCAAATGAATGAATGATGAGAATTGGAAATATGAAGGTATCCAACTGGCATGTTTCATTTCTGCATAGCAGGCAATGAGCATGATTGGAGAGAAGGATCAGAACAATACAAATTCATTGAGCGTTATCTTCCAACAGTAGATAGAAAGCAACAACCATGGTTAATCTTTGGAGCTCATCGCCCCCTTGGATACTCCTTTAATCTATGGTATGGCAAGGAGGGTTCATTTGAAGAGCCTAGGAGAAGGGAAAGTTTGCAGAAGCTTTGGCAGAAGTACAAAGTAGACATTGTATTTTATGGCCACGTCCATAACTATGAAAGAATATGCCCCATCTATCAGGTATGGATAATGCTTCGCGTACATAAACAGTATGTACAACCTTTTTACCACAATTTTTTTCTTTTTGCACCCCCTTCCCCAATTTTTTTAGATGTTTTCTTTTGTTTTTTTCTTTTTGCTCCCTCTTCATTTTTTAGACGTTTTTTTAGTCCCACCCCTTTTTTTTTATCTTTTTTTATTTTTTTAGAAAAATAGCTTTTATTTTTTTATTTTTTTATTTTATTATTATATTTATTTTTATTTATTTATCTAATTAAATAAAAATATAGATCAAGAAATACAATAAATGATCACATAAAAATTGTGTTAATCATTCATGTTAACACGAGGTTGATTATGTGTCCCGAAACGGTGAACATATTAAAAAATGAGGTTAATGGTGTTTCCGTTTGTGGTTAATAGAAAAGGATTTTTGGTTAATTAATTTTGTGAAGTTAATTGCAATCCCTGTTAACACGAGGTTAATCATGTGACCAGAAACGGTGAACATATTTAAAAATGAGGTTAATGGTGTTTCTGTTTGTGGTTAATAGAAAAGGATTTTTTGTTAATTGATTTTGTGAGGTTAATTGCAATCCCTGTTAACACAGGTTAATCATGTGACTAGAAACGGTGAACATATTTAAAAATGAGGTTAATGGTATATCCATTTGTGGTTAACAGAATATGATTTTTGGTTAATTGAATTTGTGCGGTTAATTGCAACTCTTGTTAACACGAGGTTAATTATGTGTTCAGAAACGGTGAACATATTAAAAAATGAGGTTAATAGAGTATCCATTTGTGGTTAACAGAGTAGGATTTTTGGTTAATTGAATTTGTGAGGTTAATTTCAACTCCTGTTAACATGGAGTTAATTATGTGTCCAGAAACGGTGAACATATTTAAAAATGAGGTTAATGGTGTATCCATTTGTGGTTAACAGAATATGATTTTTGGTTAATTGATTTTGTGAGGTTAATTGCAACTCCCGTTAACACGAGGTTAATTATGTGTCCAGAAATGGTGAACATTTAAAAAAATGAGGTTAATAGTGTATCCATTTGTGGTTAACAAAGTGAGATTTTTGGTTAATTGAATTTGTGAGGTCAATTGCAACTCTTGTTAACACGGGGTTAGTTCTGTGTCCAAAAATGGTGAACATATTTTTAAATGAAGTTAATAATGTATAGATTGATGGTTAACGGAGTGAGATATTTGGTTAATTGATTTTGTGCGGTTAATTGTGTGCACAGAAACGGTGAATGAAGTAGTATATTTGGTTAATAACATCAAAATAGAATAATCATGATAAAAAACTTATGTTAACCCTTCAAAAAATACACATTTACGGTACTTTTTGATCTATATTATTATTTATTAAAATAAATAAATAATAAATATATTAATAAATTAAAAAAATAAAAAAAACTAATTAAAAAATGAAAAAGAAAAATATAGAAGAACAGAAAGGGTGAATGAAGTAGTACATTTGGTTAATAACATCAAAATAGAATAATCATGATAAAAATCTTATGTTAACCCTTCAAAAAACACACATTTATTGTACTTTTTATCTATATTATTATTTATTAAAATAAATAAATAAATAAATAAATAATATATTAATAAATTAAAAAAATAAAAAAAACTAAGTAAAAAAATGAAGAAGAAAAAATAGAAGAAAAGGAAAAAAAGGATGAACAGTGCTCCACATGGTAGAATTGTGGGAGCACTGTATTATGTATATATATCGGGATTGATCAGGTATATATAATATTGTCTCATTTCATTTTAACCAATAAGTTGCACAATCTAAATTACCCATGACTATTTTACCATTTCAAGAGACTATAGAGATGTGTCGCCTGTGTGCTGCTTGATGGGTGTGAGAAAACCACTCTGGCATCCTGAATTACATCTCTATCTGTAGATCTGATATGGTCTTTAAATGAACTAAATAAAATACTGTTAAAATAAATTACTAGATATATTTACTCTTCAAGAATTATGTGAAGCATAACATACACTCCTTCTAGTCCTATTTATAACACAATTCAGACAAAAACACACATATTAAGAAAAACAATTAATAGGTTGATTTTCTAAAAATTACTCTATAAAATTACAAGTTTATCCCTATTTAAAATTGAACTCCACTACCATGGTAATAGTGTCACTTTAAAACATTTAATGGTCAACAAGGCCAAATATGAGAAAAACAATAAATGTTTCTAGATTAGTATATTTTATCTTATAAATAGAACCATAGAAAAACTTCAAATATTGTCTTATAAATAGGATCGAAGGAAGGAAGTGCATACTTACAAGACATAGACATTACTCAAATGAATGCAAATTCTAAAATTTATAAAACAAGCCGTAATATTTAACAATGAATTGCAAGTATTCGTTGATCTTATGAATTAATATCATCAACACTATAATAGAAATCTTCGTGAAAAAATCTATTTCAAGGGTCCAAACATGAGTGTCAATTTCTTTCTTTCTTAATTTTGGTATTATTAAATGTGTGTTTGATTTAGGGCTAAAAACTGCCAAATTTAAGTTTGGATTCTTCAATGTAACTATTTTTAACTTTGAAAACGTGAGTTTAGCACATTAAAACACTAAACCAAACATGCTATAAGTAGATTCAACCTTGAAATCTAATGTTGAACATCCTCCTCAAAGGTCACGTGTTGAATAACAGAGTTATATCACCGTATCTTAATGATGTTGACGCAAAGTTTGTACCGTATTAGGCATAACCACTAATCAGTTAAGTTAAAAAAATTTATCATGCTTATGAAGAGAATTACAAATTGATGACAACACTTTCCCTTTTGACTGTCCGTATGTATAGATAGAATGTGAAGCTTGAAAATTGAGAAGAGGAAGATTGAAGTAAATGAAGTTCATTAGTAATAAATAATTGTTAAGAAAATTGTAACTGATTGGAATATAAACTAAGGAATTAATAGCAAATAAATAATTGTTAAAAAAATAGTAACTGATCGACGGGAGGTGATTTGTTCAAGTGCTAATACTCGATTTTCCTGTGAAAGAAAGATTGTGTTTGGATTAAAGTTATAACACTATCAACACACATATGCTTAGGAGAAACGTGTTTAGTTTCAATTTGGTTTGGCTTTAGCTAAATATGCACCAACATGAGTTTTACATATTAAAATAGGGTGCCGTCTACGGTGGGTTATCTAAAGACTGCACCACCGGTGTGATATACAAAGTTATGACCGTTGGATATACACATATAATATTCGATGGATGAGATTTAAGACTGGATACCTGATTGTGTTTAACTGAGTGTTTGGCACTTGACAGTTCTTATTATTTCATTTTAGTCCTTTGAGCAAATGTTAGGCCATGACTGAAGGTAGAGACGCCATGGCTGCGGTGGGTGCGCAGGGCATATTTGCGAATTCGTGCGAAATCTAACTTTCCTCTTTGAACCGCTTCCATGACGGCAGAAGAACTTGTTCTATTAATTTTCCATCCTGACCAACTAGTAATTTCGATGATATATGTTTATATGTTTTCGAAGACGATTTCGCGTGTAGAAGACGCTGTGGTGGAAGGCCATCCTGCAACTAACTAGATTTCGCTTTTGTTTGTGCACATGGGGGAAGGTTGAGTGGGGCATTACACATGCTATCTTCCTTCTCAGTCCTAGATCTAAACGTAAATCAGCCCAAAATATGATTCAAATCGGGATTTTGCTATAAGGAGAACGAGAAACTCATTCAGAATGGGGGAAGATGATTCAGTTCTTCAAACCAAGGTTCTGCTTCAACGAGAAAGGGGGAAAATGATTCAATTCTTGAAAACAACCTTCTGCTTCAATCAATGCCACACCCATTTTGTTTCTACCAATGGTGCGGGCTCGCTGGTCTTGCTGCCTTTCAAATGAAAGATCTGTCGCGTCGCATGAAACACCATGACGAAGAGAACGACAACAGCGAAGCCTTTTCCAGCCGTGAGAGACAACAACGTTATGGCCAAATGTGTTTAGGTTGTGTCACTGGATTGCAAATTTCTGAAATATTTTCCACCACTTAAAACCGGATAAAAACCCCTTATTACAGGTCAAAACTAGTGTATCACCGGTGGTGCACAATTATATAACTCACCGTAGCAGCCACCTTAAAATAAGATAAGGTTAAGGTACAAACTTGTGTACCGGTACACAAGTTAGGGTGACCTGCTATAGCAGGTTTCCATGAATTTTTATAATTTGCAAATAAACCCTTTAACTATTATAATTATAAAATAGACTATTCTTTTGTATTATAAATTTTTATATTTTAATTAACATTCAATGTGTCCTATTATACATTGATTTCTTTAATTTGATGCCATTTTTTAATCTCTCCTTAAAATGAATTTTTACAAAATTTTTCATATTTTTTTAATTGATTTTTCATAGGAAAAAGTTTATAATAATTACAATTTAAGAATAAAAACCACCAAATGACCACAAAAAAGCCAACCTTTTATTTGGGACATCCCAAAGTGGGTGAGGCATCGTGTACCCAATTTTGGTGATTTTTTAACTTATAATGTATTTATTGTGAATTATTTGGTGAAAAAATAGAGAAAAATCACAAAATATAGCTACTAGTTCCCAAAAAAATCCAGAAAAATCATTTCACTGTCCATTTAAGATGGTGGTCAAGTGTTAATAATGTCTTGGCCAATGGAGGTCATTTGGTAAGTAGATTATTGTAGTATACAAATCCAACCCTAACTACACTTTCCATGGATAGTGGGGGGATTTGCATGGTTGACGGATGAATTTTGACGTGAAATTTTGCATGCATGACTTCGGGTTTACCTTGGCTCCCGTGGTGAATTTTCGTGTTTTTTTTATATTTTTGGTAATTATTATGAATTAATTACATTCAAAAAAAGATAATTAAATTAAAAATATAAGGTAATGAGAAAAAATTCTGGAAAAATATTGTTGGTGTCCCATTGAGCATGCTGAAGTATGTGGTGGAAGGTTGAGGTGAAACGAAGTGTTTGGTTAGTTGACCGTGGTGAGTAGATGGTGGTAGTATACAAACCCTTACCCTAAGTACACTTTCCATGGATAGTGGGGGGCTTGCATGGTTGACGGATGAATTTTGACGTGAAATTTTGCATGCATGACTTGGGTGTTACCTTGGCTCTCGTGGTGAATTTTCGTGTTTTTTTATATTTATGGTAATTATTGTGAATTAATTACATTTAAAAGAAGATAAATTAAAAATATTGGGTAATGAGAAAAAATTCTGGAAAAATATTGTTGGTGTCCCATTGAGCATGTTGAAGTATGTGGTGGAAGGTTGAGGTGAAACGAAGTGTTTGGTTAGTTGACCGTGGTGAATAGATGGTGGTAGTATACAAACCTTAACCCTAAGTACACTTTCCATGGATAGTGGGGGGGCTTGCATGGTTGACGGATGAATTTTGACGTGAAATTTTGCATGCATGACTTGGGTGTTACCTTGGCTCCAGTGGTGAATTTTTGTGTTTTTTTATATTTGTGGTAATTACTATGAATTAATTACATTAAAAAGAAGATAATTAAATTAAAAATATTGGGTAATGAGAAAAAATTTAGGAAAAATATTGTTGGTGTCCCATTGAGCATGTTGAAGTATGTGGTGGAAGGTTGAGGTGAAACGAAGTATTTGGTTAGTTGACCCTGGTGAGTAGATGGTGGTAATATACAAACTCTAACCTTAAGTACACTTTCCATGGATAGTGGGGGGCTTGCATGGTTGACGTATGAATTTTGACGTGAAATTTTGCATGCATGACTTGGGTGTTACTTTGGCTCCCGTGGTGAATTTTTGTGTTTTTTTTTATATTTTTGGTAATTACTATGAATTAATTACATTAAAAAGAAGATAATTAAATTAAAAATATTGGGTAATGAAAAAAAATTCTGGAAAAATATTGTTGGTGTCCCATTGTGCATGTTTCAGTATGTGGTGGAAGGTTGAGGTGAAACGAAGTGTTTGGTTAGTTGACACTGGTGAGTAGATGGTGGTAGTATACAAACCCTAACCCTAAGTACACTTTCCATGGATAGTGGGGGGCTTGCATGGTTGTCGCATGAATTTTGTCTTGAAATTTTGCATGCATGACTTGGGTGTTACCTTGGCTCCCGTGGTGAATTTTCGTGTTTTTTTATATTTGTGGTAATTACTATGAATTAATTACATTTAAAAGAAGATAATTAAATTAAAAAATAGTTGATAATGAGAAAAAAATTGTGGAAAAATCATTTTGGCGCCCCTTTGAGCATTATGAAGTAGGTGGTGGAGGGATGAGGTGATATGAAGATAATTCAATTTTAATGATTTTCTGCTATTGCCACTAAAAATGAAGGAAAATGATTTTAAAATAGTTTTACTAGTAAATTGAAATGCGCATGCGCAATTTTTGCCTTGCAAAATGCGCGTGCGCATTTTGGTGAACTAACAGTTATTCATACAACGTTTAAGAATGTATAAATGAAGAGGCAGTGGGATGTTTGGGATAGTGAGAGGACATTATGAATGAAAAATAATAACGAAAGTGTGATTAAAAATAATAACAAAAGTGTGAAATTAAAAAAAGAGAAAAAATAGTGAAAAAAAATAAAAAAAAGGAAAACCATTTAATCTTTACGTAGACGCTTGTAAAACCATTTCAAAGCTACTTAAATTTTATTTTTCCTAATATTTTATTCACATCCTTCACATACTGATTGTTCCCTTGCCCGTTTGGTGGAAAGGATATGATAGGATAGACAAGTTGTATAGCAACATGATAGAATAAGAGTATGATAAGCTCTTATCATATCCTGTGTTTGATGCACACCAGGATAAGAGGCAGATAACGTTATTTTATCTTATCGTACGTTTAAAATGGATAAATAATGATGGGATAAGATATAAAAAATATTGATACGACAAAATTACCTTTATTATGAAATTAATTTTAATTTTAATTTTTCATTAAAGCATACATGAATAAAAAATTATTTATTTATAAAAAATATTTAAAATTAATAAAAAAGAGGAGAGAGGAGAGAGAAGAGAGAGGGGAGAGAAGGGAACAAGAGAGAGAGGAGAGAGAGAGGGAGGAGAGAAGGGAGAAAGAGGAGAGAGGTAGGAGAGAGAGAGGAAAGAGAGATGGGAGAGAGGGGAACAAGAGAGAGAGAGGAGAGAGAGGAAAGAGAGAGGGAGGAGAGAGAGAGAGGAGAGAGGGGAGAGAGGGGAGAGAGGAAAGAGAGAGGATGGAGGAGAGAGAAAGAGATGGCAAATGAGGAAGAATTTTTTTATCTTATCCTATTCTGTCACTCCCCCTTAGGATAAGAATTACACTAGGAGGACTTAATCGCAAATCTACACAACTTGCACCTTACTTATATTTTAATTTTATTACCTTTTCAGTCGTTCAATATTTTATGCATATATCTACGATCCACAATCCTTGTGTACTAGTACACAAGTTTAAAACTTGTGTACCTTAACCTCACCCATTAAAATAAACGTTAAATATATTTTTGATTTTTGAAATATAGTTTAGATTTATTTTCAATCACTATAATTAAAAACCATCGGTTTTGGTCCCTTGAAAATTAGAAATGCACCGATTTAATTCTTATTGTATAATTTATCTACCGATTTTTTTATGGATTTTCTTGTGAGCTTATTTCAAAAAGTTAAAATATTTATTTTTAGTCCTTAAAAATATTTTTATTTACTTTTTATATTTTATAATAATACTCGTGTAATATATTGCCTACTTGTTACTTTAATTTTAAAACTTTCGGCAAAAAAATAAAATTTGACATAAAATCAAGAGATAACTTTTTCATACAACAAAAAACATACAACAACTTATACAACATATTTTTTCTATCTATCTCTCTCCATCACATCACCCATTATATCCCACATTTTTCCTCTCTTTTCCCTCTTTTCTCTCTCTATGTTGTACATGTACAACATGTACAAACATCATTTCTCTAAAATCAATGATATAAAAACCGGACCGGGCCGACCGGTTCAATCGGTCCGACCGAGAATCGGCCTAGTGACGGTCCGTTCAACCCAAAAAAACTGGAGGATTTCAGAACCGATGAGAACCAGTGTCAGAAAATCGGTTGAACCGGCCCTTTTAAAAAAATCAATTTTTTAAATTTTTTTATTTAATCTAAAATATATTTAAAATAAATAAAGACATATATTTAAGGATTACACATAGATATCTATTATTTTACTAATTATTATTAATTTTTTTGTCTTATAAACCTTATGATAAGGTTATTTATATTGATTTATAACTTTATATATCTTAATTTTTATAATTTTGTGTTATTTTATTAATTAAAATATTATATAATATTAAAAAATATATTTAATTAAAACCTGAACCAGTGTCTTCACCGGCTCAATTATCGGTCCAGTTTTTAAAATATTGCATAAAATAACAATATGTTATGCAAATTATCGTTTAAATACATTTATTAGTTAAATGATCTAAATTTGTTTAAAATAAGAAAATCAAATATGATTAAACTAAAATAATTTTTATCATTTAAATTATTTTCATAAAATATTTTTAAACTCTAAATGTATTTTTTTATTTGAGTTGTAAGTCATTTTTTTAATTAAATATATGTCATAATGAAATTAATTCTCCCAACAGATTAATAAGATTTTATTTAAAAAAATAAAATATTATTTCTTGAACCAAACACCATATCCTCATCCGTTACTATTTTTTTAGCAATTATTTATTTGTTATTAATTCCTTAGTTTTATATTCCATTGTATATTATAACAGCTGATCGCGAATATTTAAAGATGATAAAAAATGAGTGGTGAATAAAGAAATTTAATGATATTTGAGTTTCTTATTTTTTAAAAATTCAAAATCATTTAACTAATAGAATGTGTTTAAACGATAATTATTTTAATTTCAAAGATAAAAAAATGTGTTTAAACGATAATTTGCATAACATATTTTAAGTCAAGTTTTGTTTTTTTACCGAAAGTTTTAAAATTAAAGTAATAAGTAAGTAATATATTAAACCAGTATTATTATAAAGGACACGTCTAATGTCAAGTACCTTGTGGGTGTTGTATAGTTGTCTCACAGCTTTGTAGTCATTAGATATATTATTAAAATATTCAAGGGTCCAGATTGAATACATTATACCAACTGAACTGGTCATTTAATAATTTCCTTTTGAACTCATGCCATTTTTTATTGAAATGATGCCATTTTTTGTAGATTTTTTTATCATTTATTTTTATTTTTTTTGGAACTGATGCCTTTTTTTATATTTTCTTTTGGTCATTTTTTGTCGACCTTTTTTCTTGTCAAACTGATGGTATTTTTTTGTCAAACCAACACCAAATTTTTGTCATTTTTTTTCGGACTGATGTTATTTTGTTTGTCGAACTGATAAATTTTTATTGGGTCATGAACGTATTAGTGGGTGAGCATCGGTTTTCATGCCTCGATCAATTTGAACTTATACTTTGAATATATTTTATATTTTAATTTTAATGGGATAATGATAGGTTTGAGTTATGTATAGCTAGATGACTAAAATTTATTAAATTGCAATACAATAAAGTTTGTGCATGATTTAAAAAAACATAAGAATTTAGTTCCTTGTGGACAAAAGAATATTTTAAATTTTTATTTTAGTAAAAGAAAATTGTTACATCAAATAAAAATCACATTTGAATGAAAACAAACAAGAAGAAATCATTTTTGGATCTCCTAAATTGTGAGGATGGTGTGGGATGCCCACAAATTAAGTTTGGTGAATTTTTGGACAACTAATGTAAGTATAGTGAAACTTTTAATGAGAACTGTTGTTAATTCAATTAAAAATCACCTTAACACTAGAAAAATTTTGAAAACCTCATTTTTTTGGTCCTATAACGTGTGAGTAATGATGTTGGATACCCAAAATTTTAATTTGATGAATTTTGGATAAAATATAATTTTTTAGGAAATTTATTAATAAAAAATATTGCTTATTAAATTTAAAATCACTTTTGTAGAAAAAAAAACTATGTAAAATTCAGCCTTTTGTCCTATAATACATGGGGATGGTGTGGGATGCCCAAAATTTAAATTTGGTGAATTTGGACTAAAAATGAAATTTTAGTGATTTTTTTAATGAAATAATATTGTTTATTCAATTAAAAATCACATTTACACCAGAAAATTTTGAAAAAAAAATCATTTTTGGGTCCTATGGTGTGTGCCTTACATTGGATATGAAGGTTGAGTGGATTGGTGAACATTGGATGATTGACATGTTTAAGGCAGGGTGGTTTCGTCAATAGTAATGCTAGAAACCCTAATCCTAACATTGGCTACCGTGGGGAATAATGTGAGCACTCAATATCCATTCTTTTATTTTGATTCCTGGGATTTTGTGGTTGTAGAAACAAACATGAAAACACTAGAAGGAGGGTTGAATAGGAATAGTGTTTCAAAGAAACTTTAACGTTTTTTGAAACTTTTTTCTTAACAAAGCGTTTTTATAAAAGCTTTCAGAAGATATGATAAGATCTGAAGATTAACGTTGCGTCTGAAGCACCTTCAGACTGATAAAACTTGTTTTATGAAAACTGAGTTTACGTTAAAGCTTTTATATTAACAAATTCAATTCCCTTCTGATTAGCTTTAAACTGAATTTAAAGAGTTTAGAGAAGAAAAAACTTAACCAAAGGATTTATTCTGGTTCACTTACAACCACAGTGAGCTACGTCCAGTCCCAGAGCCAAACACAACACCTGAATTTCCACTAATCTTAAGAAGATTACAAGTATTCTTTTTTGTCAAGCCTCTTCAGACTCTACAACAAGTATTCTTTCCCAACAAACCTCTTCAGGCTCAACAAACAAGTATTGTTTAACAAACAAGCCTCTCCAGGCTCAACACCCCAAGTGTTTAAGAATGAAAGATTTGTTCAAGCTAAAGAACTACAAACAGTTCAGAGCTTAAACTTTAATATGTACAAAGAAACTGAGTAAGACTTAGGATATGAAAGTTTTTGTACAATAATGAATTTATCAGAGTGTTTTACAGCGTAAAACTTGCAACGTAAGGGCTCTTTCTTTTCAGCTTGTTCTTTATATCTTGCATAGTTTTGCATGAAGCTATTTATAGTGGCTTGAGATGAAGTCCGTTGAAATCACCATTGAGAGATAGAATTTAATGCTATTAATCCCGTTGTGAAACAACTTCTAATAGCTTCTGACACAATACAAGGTAGATGAGCAGTACTGTCTCTGTTCTGAGCACTGCAAAGACCGCGTTGTAGATATTTCCTTTCTGGTGTATGAAATTCAAATGTGCAGGAAAGTCTCTGAGCAGTTTGCCTTAAAAAGGTTAAACCAAAGACTTGTTTCAGAAGGCATTGAATTGACTTGGGTCTTTATCAGAGATCTTCATATGGTTTCTTACTTCAGACACTATGCCACGTCACACGTCTTCAAATGGTGTTCTTGGCTTCAGACGATATCATGCTTCAGACGGATGAACCACTTCAGATGATCTCTACTTCTTCACACAGAAGCTCACTTCAGATGGTCAACTTGCTGAAACACGAAAACTACGTTAAACACATAGGCATATTTTAATAATATTTGTTACTCATTAAAACTCAGGAAAGTGAGACTCAATCATTATTAAATACTTAATGATATTTTTGAGACTCAACATTCTCCCACTTTTTAATGATGACAAATTTGTTAAACTACAAAATCTGAACAGGTTTAAAATAGTATAAGAGTTTAGAATTTTCTCCCCCTCAATCAGATAAGTAGAATTGTATTAATGCTCCCCCTGAATAGATTGCTCCTTGTTATGTAAACACTTTTCACTTCAGATTTTTGTTAGTTTGTACTCCCCCTTTTGTCATCAATCAAAAGGGATCATGAAGTATCAGAGCAGTTATGAACATTCAGAGTGTAATTAATATGACAGCAACCATATTGTTTAGAGCATTTAAAACAACCATGTAGAGATAAGTATAAGATTCAACATCAATAACATAAACTTAAACGCATGCAACAGATATCAAAGCCAAAACAATCAATTCGTATAAAAGATAGTGTTTTGAAAACAACAAGAGCATTGTTCAAAAAAGAAAAAGGCTAAACATCATATACTAAGATCCTCCACTTGTCTTCCCCAACAGAATATTCTCAAAAAGTTCTTTCATTTCCAAGCGTTGTTTCTCAAGCTTAGCTAAAACGTCATTCTTGAGATCAGATTGCCCAGCTTGGATCTGATGTTGATTAGCCAAGATCTTATAAGCCTTCTATGTCAACTCAAGGTTCTTGACTCTGAGTTGATGATTTTCTTCTTCTAGTGCAGCAACCTCTTCCTCAAGGTTCAGTTCATACAACACAACAGAAAGGTGCCTGCATGAGAATCTGAAGTACTGAAATCCTTTGGGTAACTTGAAGAGCATTGTTAAAAAAAAAAGGCTAAACATCATAGACTAAGATCCTCCACTTGTCTTCCCCAACAGAATCTTCTCAAAGAGTTCCTTCATTTCCAAGCATTGTTTCTCAAGCTCAGCTAAAACAACATTCTTGAGATCAGATTGACTAGCTTGGATCTGATGTTGAGTAGCCAAGATTTGATCGGTCTTCTGTGTCAGCTCAAGGATCTTGACTCTGAGTTGATGATTTTCTTCTTCTAGTGCAACAACCTCTTCCTCAAGGTTTAGTTCATACAACAAAACAGAAAGGTGCCTGCATAAGAATCTGAAGTACTGAAATCCTTTGGGTAACTTGATGTCCTCAGGCTTGTGAACAACATAGAAGTACTGTTGATAAGGTCTTGTCAGAAGCACCTAATCTTCATGTATTCTTCTATATGATGGTCATCTTGGCTTTAGATGATATCATGTTTCAGACGGACGAACCACTTCAGATGATCTTTACTTCTTCACACAGAAGATCACTTCAGAGTTCAGATGGTGAACTTGCTGAAATACGAAAACTACGTTAAACGCATAGGCATGTTTTAACAAGATTTGTTACTCATTAAAACTTAGGAAAGTGAGATTCAATCATTATTAAATACTTAATGATATTTTTGAGACTCAACAGTGGTGTGAGTGATTGGTGTGGTATGCTCAAAATTTAAATTTGGTGAATTATGGACAAAAAATGTATTTTTAATTTATTTTTTAATTGAAAATGTTTTTAATTCACTTAAAAATCACGTATATACCAAAAACATTTGTAAAATTTATTTTTGGGTTTTATAATTTGTGGAAAATGGTTTGGGATGCCCAAAATTTAAATTTTGTTAACCAAGAACAAAAATGTATTTTTTATGTATTTAATGAAAAAATGTTTTTAATTCAATAAAAAATTAATTTTATACCAAAAAAAATTATAAAAAATATTTTTGGCTCCTATAATTCATGACGAATGATGTGGGATGCCCAGAATTAAAAATTTGTTAACTTTGGACAAAAAATATTTTTTTAATGTATTGTTTATTAGAAAATATTGTTAATTCAATTAAAAATCGATTTTATAGTAGAAAAATTTGTAAAAATTATTTGTGGGTCTGGAATATGTGGGTAATTGTGTGGGATTCCCATAATTTAAATTTGGTGATTTTAGGTTAAAAAACGTATTTCTAGTGAATATTTTAATAAAAGTTGTTGTTATTTGAAAAAAAAATAGGGTTTTGGCTTTGGTAAAAAAAATTCACTTTTTTATTTGAATATTTTGGTTAATGTGTTTAGTCAATTTAATGGTTTTGGTGAATTATTTGGCTCTCACAAAATAATACCCTACTTTTCTATAATAATAGATGTCCTTAATTGCAATTATATTAAATTTTAACTTTTAACATTAACAGGTAAATTGACCCACTATACCAGGTAAAAAAAACTGACATACCGGTACACCATGCATACACTACTTCGCCGTAGAAGAACCCTATTATAAAATATAAAAAGTAAATAAAAATATTTTTAAGGACTAAAAATATTGTGCCATTAATACGTTGTGACTACCCGACCGTCGCTATGTTTTATATTGTATTGACGGTCAGGTCGTCGCTACAGTGAAAATGTCTTTTTTTTCTTGAAAATTAAAAAATAGCTCTAGCCAAGGTCATCGCTACGTTTTTAATTAAAAATTGAAAATTGGCGTCTCTGCGTCACATAAGCGACGACATAGCCGTCGTTACCTTTATTTTAAACGTTGCGACGACTGTGGCGACGGTCTGACCGTCGTTAAGTTTAAAACTTACGCGCACAAAACCCTTCTCCCTACCTCCTCCTCCTCCTCCTCCTCTTCTTCTTCTTTTTCTTCTTCTTGTCCGTTTGGATACCAACCAAAAGGACTTTTGGGCTACTTTTCTACTGAAAAAGCACTTTTTAGTTTTTTTAAAACGTTTGGATGTTTTATTTTTTTAACTTCTACTTTTGGAAAAGCTTTCAAAAGGACTTTGCTGAAGCTAACTGAAATAACTTCTGCTGATTCTAACTTTTCGGGAAGCAAGTGTTAAAAATTTATTGGACAAAAATACCCCTGCCAAAGTTGCAAAATTACCACTCATGTCCCATTTTCTAATCACACGAAAATCTGGTACCTTCGCAGCAGCGATGGCTTTCTTTGAACCCTAGTAGCACAGCACCGTTTACATCGCCGTCCTCCGCCTGAGGTTACCGCGCCGTGGTGTTTTCCGGCGGTTCCATCTACCAGGTTTGTGAGTCTGAATATTCCTCTTCCATTTTCTTCGCTTCTGTGTCATTCATGTGAATTTGTTCTTCCTTTTAAAGAGCTCTTCTTACTTGTCTTGTTGATCTTCGTTCTTCATTCTCTTTACTTGGAGTAGCTTGAATTAGAGGTACATATTTTCAACTGTGTTTCATTGACAAAGCAAAATTCTGTTAACATGAACATATAACATTTGAAGTCGTGGAAGCATAATGGGTTTTTCCTTTCATACTACTGCACATAGGAAAATGCATGCCAAGTGTTTGTGAAATTGGACCCCTTGTGTTTAGTTAAAATCAATGTTTGATGAACCTAAAGTTTGATGAAACCGAATGAGAGTGTGAAAAGTACCCCTTTACCCTGGTGGAGGAGATGGCTATGGAACCGAATTGATGATGCAGTTGCTAAGGTTAATGATGCAGTTGCTAAGGTCCCTGCCTATAACTTGAGAACAAATTCAGATTGTAGATTCAATAATTTATTTGCTAAGGTTCCTGCCTATAGCCTGACCACCCTTAAAAAAGTTTAGATTGAATAGATCCTGGTTCCTTTCCATTTTGTGTAAAAAAATTGATTAATTTGATAACCTATTGATCAATCAATATTCAATACTATATATTTTGCCCCTGAGCTATTTTCCACTCCATCCAACAGTTTTGGGTTTGTTGGGGGATTGTTTCTGATTAAGGCCAACAAAAGATGGTGGTAACATAATTAGAAAAATAATAGAACAAAGGTTATTTTTCTGTACAAGGATATCTCCTTTGTTCAGTAGATGGGCCAACAAAAGACAAACGTTTCAATGGTTCAAGTTTCCACATTCTGTACAATTATAGTTACTGTGTGATGTAGTTGGAATTGGATATTTGTCTTTTGCTATTTTCTTTTCAGTTGGCCACTTGATGTTCACAATCTTGGTAGGCTTGTAAAATTTTCAAGTGATTGTTTGTAGTTCTCTATGTCATTTTTTCTATCTGTTGGTGGAGATGAGGGAAGGGTGGGAGAGAATGGTTTGGAAGGGTGGTGCAGGATATGATGTTGGGTTTGATGATGCTGGTGGATTTGATTTTTTAAGTGTTTTTAGTTGTCCTTTTTTTTCTCTTGGATTTGATTGACTATTGCTTTTCCTTTTTCATAGGGCTTTGTAATGATTTTCCATTGAGATTGCTTTTTGGTGGTGTTTGCAGTTAATTAAACTTGACTGTATATCTTATCTAACAATATAATATGATATATACATGCTTGTGGCAACCCTGCTCTTTTTGTGATTTCTTTATACGCTAGAACATGGTTATATTAATAATAATGGGCAGACAATTTATATTGTAAGCTGGTAGTACAGCTCTATAGCTTATATTAATTACTGTGTGTTGTGTATGGCTCAGTGGGACACCTTAGAGTATGCAATCAGGTCTTGAGAACATGGTTATCTAAACATTTTTCTTTCCTTTGGAATGAAGAGCACATAGGTGTTGTTTTAGATAAAGCACAAAAATATATTTGTTGCATTGTACAGAAAAGCATAGCCAGTTCTACTTTATTTGGAGAAGAATAGGATGTGATACTTGGGAAACCTTTTAACACTTGAGCAAGAAGATATCTATTTGATTGGTTAGGCAGTAGATTGAAGGTCATTGAATAACTCAGTAAGAGATTTAATATGAAGGTTGGGGATATCAGAATTTTTAAGAGAAACAAAAGCATGAAAAGGAAATAATAGAAGTAACTGACAATAGGATGAAAGTAGGTAGACAAAATGTTCTGAAAATTCTCTTTCAATTACGGATTTCATAATCCAGGTCATTCCTTTATATTACAAAGCATGTTCTTTAGTGCAGTTTCCTCTGCTGAATCTGAGAGTAATGCTTTCAATGCTAAAAAGAAACACATGCAATGTCCAGTCAATGAACTTGATGAAACAGCAGTGTCTCAAAGCTCCTCAGATCAATATGTCAATCAAGGAAAAACAATAGAATCCAAGGCTAATTGCTCATAATCTGAGCTGATCAAAGTTGGTGCTAGTGATCCATACTTCAGTATTGTTCAGAATTCTTCTCCAAGTGAAGGTGGTTTCAGACTCATCAATGCTTGATGAGGCTGCAAACTACCTCAAGTTTCTCAGGTCACAGATCAAGGCACTGGAAAGTCTAGGGAACAAGGTGAATGCAATGGATTGATGTCCTCCTACTAGCATTGTTTTCTCTTTCAACCCTTCTTTTCTCATGCAAAATCCATCAGCCCAAGGGTTGAAGTGATTATTAATTATCATGGGGTAAAAGAATGTAAAATGGGGTCAGAACAGAAAGCCAGTGACCTCTAATCATTTTATTACCAAAAACAATGATTAACATATATATATATATATATATATATATGATCTTCATTTTCTAGCCAAAGTTGCAGGAAAATTTTAATTGTTGACATTTTATTGTAATTGTATAATCATCAGTGACTTGTTTGGAAGTCTCATTAATTATAGCATTTTCTGGTTTCTATGTATCAAAATTAATCAGGTGCACCACCATGCATGAGCAAATCGAGTTTTTTTAGTCACACTTATTTACCATTGTCATTAATTAATTGCATTTTCTTTTATATTAAGTGATTAGAACGAAGTAGTGGAAGTAATGGAATGAATTAACTTACCTTTTAGCATACAGAAAGGTCTAGCAATTATTATTAAGATGAAGGGATAGAAAGTGATAGTCACTTTAACTCATTATTGAACGCTCCTTTGGTTGTTGCAAAGCAAGATGAAAGATATTGGGTAATATGTCTCAGTTTGAGTTAAAGACACAAAGCAAGGTCTTTACTGGTTACATGACTTTACATAATTTCATTAGAAAAATGTTAGAAATGATGAAAATTTTGATACATTTGATGGAGACAATGATGATGAAGAGGAAACTGAGGCAGGTCCTGGTACTATAACTTGGGAGGAACCTAACGCTCAAAGTTACATTAAAAATATGTTTCCTACACGTGTTTAATTTCAGTACATTTTTTTTTTAAAAAAAAAACATTGTAGTACTTTATTGGAGATATGTTTTCTATTTGATATGTTACAAGGTTATATGTTCATAATTTGGATGCATTTTACAACATATTATAGTTAATATTAATTATATAAACGATACTATTACAATATTAATAATATTTTATAGTTATTATTATGTATAACATAGTTAAATTAAATTAATTTATCATTAAAAAATAATGTCTTTAGTTAATATAGTAAAATTAAATTAATTTATCAAGAAAAAATATAAAGAAAATAATTTCAAACAACAACTTATTAAAAAAATATTAAAAAATTATTGTTTTAGTTAATATTTAAATATTTAAATAAATTAATATTAAAAATATGTCATTTTTAGTAATTTTATCATTGAAAAGCACTTTTCTAATTTTATCCAAACACCACTTGTCTTTTGAATAAGTACTTAGGTAAATATTATCCAAACACCAAAATAAGCAAAAATAGCTTATCTAGAAGTAACTTTTAAAAAAGAACTTCTATGATAAGTTTTTCTCCCATAAGTTCTTTTGGAAAAGCGTATCCAAATATGCTCTTCTTCCGCCCAACCCCTCCCCCCTCCTCCGTCTTCCCTCTTCCTCCTCCGGCGTCGACCCTTTCTCCCTCTCTCTCACAACTTCCCTTCCTCACCGATTAAACATTCTCCCTCTTATAAATCTTCATTTTTCCACCGATCAAAAGCCCAATTCACTCTTAATTCGCCCCTCCCACAGTCTCTCCGCCACTGCTCCCTACTCTGGCCACCGTCCACCACCACCACCACCACCACCAACCATCGTCCAAGTAATTTATTTAATTTATTTAATTAATATAGTTAGTTGTATAGTTATATAGTTAATTATCTAGTTGTTTAATTATATAGTTATTTAATTTATTTAGTAATATAGTCATTTAATTTATTTAACTTATTTAGTTATATAGTTAGTTATATAGTTATTTAATTTATTTAATTATAGTTATATAGTTATTTAATAATTTATTTAATTTATTTAATTTTAGTATATATTTATATAATTAGTTATATAGTTATTTATTTTATTTAGTTATATTGTTAGTTATACAGTAATATATTTTTTTAATATTTAATTTAAACTTATTAAAATTAGGTAATTGTGTCTCGTATGCGTGGTCGAGGTGGACAAAAGGTTCCACCAGTTAGAGGGGGGTCTATCTCTCCGGGCGAGCCTGATGCACAGGCAGCTCGCGCACGTCGGGAGAGGACCAACCTTACCCTCCCTCATCAGTTGTCGGAGAAGCCTTCTTCATTAGCCCCTCTGCCGTACGTACAACCCACCCTTGCAGATATTTCCCAACCTGCTGCATCAGACCATCCAACATTCAATGGCATGAGGTTCATCCCTACTCTGAGATATCTGGAGATTGCTACCGAGGTGTAGGATGAGCTTCCACATCTCTCTGAGCCTGAGGGTGACGCTCAGCCTGAGATTGATGTCGAGGCTGATACTGAGCATGTTCCATACCGGGGTGCGAGCTCTAGTACTGCTCGTGAGCGGGACCCTCACAATAGGGTTATTACCGACCTTACGGAAAAAAGGTGAGTTTCTATAATTTTTTACTTCTTCTATATTGTTAATATTGAATTTTTATAAGTATTTGATGTTAATATTGAATTTCTTTGTTTTGCAGTTGGGTGCCTTACAACCCCCATCACAACCATTGGTCATGTGATCTGATCACAATTCCGGGGTCCTTACTATTTGTGGGAGCTCACCCCGAAGGATGTGAAGGACAAGTGGTGGGAGGAGTTTATTGTAAAATGCCTTCATTTTACATAATTGTATTAACATTATGACATTTTCAAATAATTACCATAACAAATTTTTTTTGGCAGGGAAAAGTCACTTGGGCATCTGAGGATGAGGTGTGTACGAGCAGAGGATTACCAAATGAATTCAAGATATATATGCTCAACAAGGCCCGGGAGAGTGGGACTAGGCCTACTTGGTGTGGTGAGGCTTCCTGGGAGGGTCTTTTAGCCTATTGGGCCTCTAATGAGTTCAAGGGGAAGTCCGCTCATATTAAGACCAACCGGGCTTCTCGTCGAGGCGGAACAATCCATAACACGGGCCGCAAGGCTCACATTGAGGTGGCTCTGGATATGGTATGTATAAACATACTTTTCTATAATTTCTTTGTATGTGTAATAAAAATAATTTATTAGTGTAATTTTTCTGTGTAGACTCGAGAGCTTGGGCGGGCTATAGATCCAGATGAGTTTTTTGTGGCCACCCACACAAAGAAAAGATGGTGGCTAGGTAGATGATTGTGCGCGGTCCTCATATGTAACAAAAAATTATTTATTGCAATGATTTTTATATAATTTGATATATTTGTAATAGAATAACTAACTGGTGGCAAGACTCGAGTCTGCTGTTATGGCACCGGGGACTTGTCAAGCAACATTCAACCTGGTGTGATTAGCCTTACTCAGGAGTCTCGGGCCCACACCAACGGTAGTGACGAGTCTCGACATTTAGGAGAGGAGGCACTTTGGCATGGTCGCCGAAGTAAAGCTGCAGGCCAACTAAGCTAATGAGAGGATTGATCAGTGAAGTCAGTCAATGTATGCACGCTTGGAGGAGGACTTCACACGACTTTGACAACAGCTGCAGACAATGTTGGATGGCTACAGCTTAGGGGCTTTTATCAGTATCAGTCAGGTGCACCCGCACTACGACGACGGCCTGGATGACCATCCCCTCGATGATGATCGTGGCTCACCACCTCAGTAGCGCCGTCGCCATCAGCCATAATTTTTTTTATGACTTTACGTTGTGTACAAATATTATTTACTGTTTATATATATTTTCATCTTTTATATGGTGTTTTTATATATATTATATATTGTTATTCTTTATATCTTAGACCGTTAATAAATATGATATAAAATTTTTAAAATAATAAAAAAATTAAATTTGTATAATGATAAAACTATAAATTAAAATAAAATTTAATATAAAACTATAAATATAATTTTAAAAAATTTAAAAAATAATTAAATAAATAGCAACGACCATGACAGTCACTAGTTTAAAGAATATACAAAATTATTAAAGACGGTCATCTGATCATTTAACGTTGTGACAGACTTCAGCATAGCGATGACTTTAGCGTCAGGTTAGCAGACGCTATGTAGTGATGACTATTTTTGCTCGTCGCTATTGTATTAACGACGAACAAATTAGCGACGTCCTTGTGGCCGTCGCTAAGCCGTCACTAATTAGCTGATAGCTACCGTTTTTCACTTTTTCTCTCTTAGTGACGGATTTTGGCTATTGCTAATTTGCAAATTTCTTCTAGTGATAAGAATTAACTTGGTGTATTTTCAATTTTTGAGGGATCAAAACCACCGATTTTTAATTGTAGGGATTGAAAATAAATCTCAACTATATTTCAGGAACCAAAAACATATTTGACCCTTATTTTAATTTGTAAAAACTTCTTGTATATTAATGAAAATAAATTAAAATATTAAAAATATAGTTATTGAATTTTTTATTTTGAAAACAATAAAAAAATTTAATTGATTGAAATTAACTTTAATAATGGTTTTGTCATGTATAAATTTTTCACATTCACTTCTATCTTTTTCTCTTCATTGAATTTAACAAGTATGTCCTATATTCTAAGGTTTTTTTTTTTTTTTTTTTTTTTAGAATTGTCTGGTGAAAGACAGAGATTTTTTTTTTTTTTGGTTCTATCTGTGTGTATGGAGACTAGAGACAGTGACGAGACGAGAGGAAGCAGCTTACAAGTGAAACAAATATGTGGATATTCACTCACTCCGTTGCCACACCTCTTTTATCAAGTGCCATATATATTGGTAATTTAACCCGTACATTTCTTTGAAAAAAAAAAAACCTTCACATTTCTTCCATCAATTTAATTGCCGCACAAAAGCACGAAAATAATTAAAAAAACAAAAAAACAAAAAATAATTAAAAAATATAGTATCAAATTATCAATGCACGACATAATATAACTTTTTTTAAAATATTTTTAGCATATTTAAAAAAATAAATATAAAGAATGGTAAATAAAAATGGGTGGGGATTAACTTACTCTAGGAGTAACTATGGGCAAAGTTAATCCGCTTAATAACTCTTTGTAGAATGTGAATTTAATCAATCCAACCGTCATATTAAAAGTTTTCATTAAATAGATCAAACCTACAAAATTTCATAAAATTTAAACATTATTTGATATTTCATCAAATCATTTTAATTTAACGTACAATATATTTTTTTAAAGTATAAGTAAATATCAACTCTAAGATCACATACCTATGAATTTCTAATTGATTTAAAATTTGGTGTGCATAATTCTCATATTAATATCACATTATTCAACGGTTAGATTTGTTAAATTCACATTCTACAAAGAGTTATTAAGCAGAGTAACTTTGTCAGAATTACTTTAGAGTAAGTTGATCCCTACCTAATAAAAATACATAAAAAATAATGAGATCACATACGTGGATGAGTGTGGATCCATATTTTCACGTGTATGTTCATATTTGAATGTGTGTTTGGATTACCCAAAAATTACGTTTTAAATGTGGATCCGAACAAACATCTAAAAGTAACTAACACACGTGATCCACGCAGTGTCAAATAGAATTCACTGTAGGGTAGTGCCATTCACACCCTCCCTCCTGGCTCCTGTATAAAATAGGAATATCATCAAGTCTCTTGACTATCCTAAAACTGCATATGGAAAGGAGCAGTGTTAGTACTCGTTTCAGGCTAAACATGATTGTAGTGATATTGTGCTTAGCCAACTACTTGAGCATTGGTTTTGCTCATAATGGAATTGGAGAGCAGCCACTGTCCAAGATTGCCATTCACAAGACCGTTCTTGCGCTCCACAGTTCTGCCTCCATTACTGCTTACCCTTTTTTGCTCGGCAATAAGGTAAATTAATTATAAATAGTACTACCGTTCCTATTTAACTGTCCATTTTGATTAAAAACACATAAATTAAGGAAAACAATTATTATTCTTGTTTTCATGTAAATAAATTTTAAACTTTCAATTTTATCCTTTTATCTCTCTTATTACTATTGGCTTTCATTAGTTTTTAATAGTGAAACATTTAGCGAGATAAGGGTAAAATGAAAAAAAGTGTATTTATTAATGTATTGGGTTTGTAAGTGGACAATTAAATAATTTTTTTTTTTAAAATGGACAATTAAATAATGACATATGTGTTGCTTTACTTATGTCCTGCATTCTTTAGTTTGTTCAACCTCTGGTTTGTGGGTCTTATTGGGTGTTGGTTGTGAATGAATGAAATATATTTTAGATGTTCATTCCTCAATAAATGTTTGGAGTCAAGTATAACCAACAAAAGTTTAATAATGCTACCAACCAGTGCTTGATTTACTCCCTTCGTTTCTTTTTAATAGTTATTTTAGAGTATAAAATTTATTTTTAAATAAGTGTCGTTTTTACATACCAAGACAATAATAAATACTAATTTTTCAACTTTACCCCCTTCCAAATTTATTAAATGGTGGAGTATTTATTGCATATGACTAAAAATAGTGGAGAACTTTAAATGCTTTAATGAGAGAGAAGGGGTATATTTATAAATAATGGAGCTAAAAAAACACACTTATTGCATTCCTTAATCTATGTACAAAAACCTCAAACGACAAATAAAAAGAAACAGATGGAGTAGTTTAGAAATGTCTCAAGTTCGAAAATAGATATCTGCTGAATTGTGCTGAGAGAGCTAACTCGATGATGTGTGGATCTTTCCGATTTTAGCATGCTACATAGACTCTCATACACACATTATCTTACATTAATTATATGGTTTTATCATATCATCTTCACAAAGAGTTGTTTAAAAAGAGTTGCTTAACATAAAAATTATTATTTTAATGTGAGTTCTATAAGTTGAGTTACTTAAAAAAAAATAGGTAAGAGTTATTTATATAAAAAATTCAACTTATGAAACCCACAATAAAATAATAGCAACTCATGTCATGCTCTTAAATGCTTTGTTTGTTACGATAGAAAGAGGGAAGAGAGAGTTGAAGGAGAGTGAATTAGGGGGTATATTTAGGGACCACCGGGTTTGGTATTGAGGAGAGAGGGAGAGAGAAGTGAGTAATACATGTGGGTCCCACATGTTTTATTTTCTTTGGTGAGAAGGGAAGAGATTGGGAAGAGTTGGAATTGAGTAATGAATTGATCATATTACCCTCATTACATGTGCCCACATTTTATTAATGTTTTTTTTACTTTAAGGGTAGTTTAGTTTTTTCATCTTTTTACACATCTCTCTCCCTCTTATTTCTCCACAACCAAACAACTATCATAATTAATTTCTCTTCTATCTCTCTCCTATTTCTCTAATACCAAACAACCTCTATTTCTACTCTATTTCTCTACCATTTCTCTCTTCCTTATTTCTCTTTCCTATTTCTCTCTTTAAACCAACGGGGAAAATCTAATTACATCTAGTCTCGTTTTGTTTCTGCGCAACTACACACCCTTGATTTCACTACTTACTCATGATGGGAGGTGATGTGATTGAACATGGCGCTGTGTACTCCTTAAAAACTGGATCCAGTGGTTGAATTTGTCAAATATATATCTACCGTGTCCAACATAAATTTAAGAGAAAGATAAACATGATTTATACAATACAATTTGGAGAGACAGTGGCAAAATAAAAAAATATAAAATGTGATAAATAATGTGATAAGTGATATGATAAAAAAAAATTATATGAATTGTTGTATAAATTTATTATTTGAATATTATTTCTTTAAATTTATCTGGCTGATTATAGAATAAAATATAGACAGGTGAAATATGTACACAAAGGAACGTTTTTTTTATTTTTTTCTAAATATCAGTGTAAGCCAATTGTGTTTTATTATTTTCAATTTTTCATAATTTTTTTCACTTTTAATTATTTACATATTTTATTATTATTGTCTTTTAAATGGGTAAATTTCTCTCAACACTTTCTTTCCTTTTATTTACAAGACTTAAATCCAAAATTTTACATAACAAAACCTAGTTGTTCATATATAAACTACTATTTATTATTTTATTATTTTATTTTAATTATAATATGATTATTTTATGTCAATCTAAGTTTTTATCTAACTTTTATTTTTACGGATAAGTTTTTATCTAACTTAGTTCATATTTATGTTAGTTTATATAGATACGGAAAATGTTAACAAATATATTAAGGATACTAATTAAAAAATAAAAAATAGGAAATTTTTATTGAAATATGTATAGTATTTAACGATATAAATATAATTAATATTGTGATTTTTAATAAAATAATTTTATTTATCAATTCCTTAATTAGTAGTTTTAAGGTACCGTAAGTAGAACCTATATATGTGTGGAAAATGCTATAAAAAATTTCTTCAAACACTAATTATTATGAAAAAAAATTATTGAAATATATAACATTTAATATTATAAATATAATAAAAATGGTTATTTCTAATAAAAACTTCTATTTATTATTTTTTCAACACGTGTTTTTAATTTCTTATAGGACACTCAATAATTGTAGGACACTCAATGATTGTACTGTACGTTTTTTTATCGGTTCACTTTGAAGAGGAACACATTATTTAAAAAAAAAGACAATTAATAAATTTCTTTAAAATTACTTTTACATTTCTTTAAAATTATTTTTACATTTCCTGTTATACTCTTTTGCTTCCTCTATTATCTTTCTTATTCTTATTAATTACTGCCTTTGTTTGTTTGCATAGAAGTAGGGGAGAAACAGGAAGGGGGGAGAGAAGTGGGAGAGAAGTTGACAACTTCTCTTGTTTGGTGGAGGAGGGAAGTGGGAGAGAAATGCCAAAAAGTTGTGGGTCCCACTAACTTTGTATTTCTCTTCAAATTTGTAGAGAAATAGGAGAGAAATGCATTACTCTCTTAAATTTCACCTATTTCTCTTCCATTTCACATCTATTTCTCTCACACCAAACAACTTAAAAATATATTTCTCTCTCATTTCACACTTATTTCTCTTACACCAAATAACCTAAAATTCTCCTCTATCTCTTTCCTATTTCTCTCTTTCCTACTTCTCTCTTCCCTATTTCTCTCTTCCCTATTTCTCTAGTACTACCAAATAAAGCATAAAGGAGTAGTAGGTATATGGATGTACTTGAACAAAACTAATAATAATAGTATAAAAATAAATATTCTCTCAAACTTCTAAAATGGACAATATAGATATTGGTCAGAAATAATAAGAATCAATTCTACTAGAATTATTTTTAAATAAATTTATTTTATTACATTATTGATATACATTAAATCCCTGTCAGTGTATAAATTTGTATATCAATAATGTAAGTTATTAACATATAATTAATGGATTTAAATAATTTTTTTACGCTAATTTAAATAATCTTTTTTTTAACTAATATAGAACTTAATTTATAAATCAATTCAAATTCTTCTTTTTTTTATAGTTGTTTACCAATTTAATTTCACTTTTGAGCCATTTAATTTGAATTGTGTAATTTTAGTTCATTAAGTTTTTTTTTTTTTTTTGCAAATCAAGTAATTTTTATTTTTTAAATTAAGTAAATATGCATGCTTTCTCCCTCCTCTAATTTTTATTTTCTATGTAAATATTTGAGTGTTCATGATCAATTTGAACATGAGAGAATTTTAAACGTTCAAAAGTTTAAATTTTAATAGATTTTTTTTTAAAAAAAAAATTGATGTAAGATGTGGGATTAGGGTTAAAGAGAGTAAAATTTTAAAATTTTTTATTTTAGGTGAGATTTAATATTTTGATTTGTGAGTTTTGAGTTTAAAAAGATTTATAGTGATCTAATTAATTTAATTCGTATAGATGTTGAGTAAAAATCAAGAATTTGAAAATTTAGGTAGGAGACAATTGATAAATGAGCCATGTTTAATTTGGAAAATAAAGAGACTCATAAAAAAATTTGAGGGATCAAAATTATATATTTTCCAAATTAAAGAGATAAAAATTACAATTAAACCGTTGTGTGAATAATTTTAGTCGTTTATCAACAATCAACAATTAGTCGACAAGCATGTGCCATTCCGTATGCTTCAGCCTCCCAGTATTTAATTTAATTTAATTTGATTTATGGATTTTACAGTTGTGCCTTGATATATATGGTTGCAGGGTGAGGATAGCGAATGGGTGGACGTAGAACTAGTGACCCCAGAACCATCTATAGATGACTGGGTTGGAGTTTTTTCTCCGGCTAACTTTAGGTGATGTACAGTTTAATTACATTTTCTTGTCCTTCTAGTTTTAATTATATATAATTTTGGCTCCTCAAATTTTTTTCAAGCAAGTTAAATCTTTTTACCTTCAAAATTAAGTAAATTTAGTCCATTAATCAATTGTCTTGCATCTAAAAATTTTCAATTCAAATATTTGAGATTTAAAATACTTTGAAATGTTCAACAATAAGGGTTTGTTTGGTAGAGAGGATACGATAAAATGAGATATGATAGACGAGTTCGATAGAAACATGATAAGATAAGAAGACAAATAACATTATTTTATTTTATCATACGTTTGAAATGGACAGATGATGATATAATAAGATATAAAAAATATCGATATGACAAAATTACCCTTATTACAAAATTAAATTCAATTTTGTAGAAAATTAAATTAAATTTTAATTTTTTGATTTTAAATGAGCATGCATAAATAAAAAATAAAATTTAATAATAAAAGAATAAAATTATTAAAAATAATATCAAAATTATCATAAATTTTTTTATTTTAAATTATTTGTGCTAATTACTTAAAAGCTTTCCTTATCACAAATTCAATTATTTATATAAAAGTCAGCGATTCGTTTATTAGAAAGGAAAGAGGGATGAGAGATGGGAGGAGAGGGGATATTCTAGGGGTGGCAAATTAATCCAATTATCCCTTATTCAACCTATCCATCCATATACAAATTCAATCCAATCCATGCTATCTAAAAACAGAAAATAAGTGGACTGGATGGATTGGATCATTCAATTTCAAGCCATTGGATTTTCATGAGCAGTTAGTACCGATTCTGCAAATCCATTGGATTTTTACTTGGTGTATAATTCCATTACATCTTCCCATCTTTTTTTGGTAATGCATCTTCCCATTTTTTATTGCTCGGGAAATGTAATTGAGTTTTACCAACTACACTACGATACCGAATTACTCCCTCCATTCCATTTTAACAGTAGTTTAAGGTTTTTGCACACAAATTAAGAACAATAATAAATGACTTAAAAGACATAGTAATCTTACTAAATTACCGTTCTTAGTTTACTACACATTTTTTCTCATTTTACCTAAATACATTAGTGAGTAGTGTGGTGCACAATTTTTTAAGTTTCTTTTCCCATAAAAGTGGGAGGGTAAAAATGGAAAACTATCATTAATACTCACATAGAAACTAGAGAACGACTCACATTATGAAAAAAAATTATTTTCCTAAAACGACTATCAAATTGGAATGGAGGTAGTATATTTTTACAAAACTAAAATTAATATATTGGAAATATAATTCTCGATATGACTTTCGCAATTTACATTGTTTATATTATTTTCATGCACAGAAAATTGTGATTATTAAGAGATTGGTTATCTAGAAGCTTTATAAAAAATATATTTATGATACAGATTTTGTTAATTTTTTTTAAAAGATTATTATTTTTAACATATAAAAATATTACTAAAATATTTTTTTATATTTATTAAAATATAATTATTATTAATTATTTAAACATTTTTTAATTGAAAAAATACTAAGAAACTTCAACTCATTGTTATTATATATTTTTATTGACTTTTAACAAAATCGGAATCCATTGTTACTTTGATTTAATTTTGAGTCATAGTTTTTTAACTAATTATTTTTGTTGTCAAATTATTTAAAAAAATTGAATTTTCAAATAGTAATTATTGTAGTATTTCTTGGATACTATAGTAAATATAACTTCTTTGGTAATCTTAATTCTGTAATCATATTGAAAAAATAACTTTTCTGATTTTTCTCATCTAAAGATGGAGATTCAGTTTCTAGGATGTGTAATCCTTTATCCAACTTCTTACAGTAAATAGAATAATATGTTTACATATCTCAATCACTTGCGCCAATTATTTAGACACACAAAGCATTCTTAAATTTTATGAGAATGTGCATATAATAATTCATTATTGTCCATTTTCCCGTGCACAATAAAATATTTAGAAAGAGAAAGAAAGGAGAGAGGAGAGAAAGGGAGATGTGAGAGAAAATATATTTTTATGGACGTGAGAAAAAACATTTTTAAAAAATAATAAAATATATTTTTAGAATTGATTTTATGGATGGATTGCATCCATAAAATAGTTGTTAATAGATGGATTGATGATTTTTATGTAATGGGTCATGGATAAATTGAATTTTTATAATATATTTCAAATGAATTATAAATGGATTAATGGATTAATCTAAATTCATCCAATCCATCCGTTTGACACTGTAAAAGTAGAGAATAGGATTAATGAATTGCTTGAGGAGAAATACCTCAGTAGCTGCATATTTATATACATGATTTACACTCACTAATAAAGGAAACATAAGAAATATAATCTGTACAAAATAAGGAAACATAGACCTATACAAAAATAAGGAAATACAACTATACAAATCAACGCTTAATATAGTTTCCTAGTTTTCTTAAATACATTTATTCTATTCTAATTTCCCTAAATAGGAGATATTCTCTAACACTCCCCCTCAAGCTGGAGCATACAAATCATATGCACCAAGCTTGCCACAAAGAAATTGCATTCGAGGACCTCGAAGGGACTTTGTCAAAATGTCTGCTAGTTGGTCATTAGAGTTAACAAACTCAATGACAACTTCCTTGGAAAGAACCTTTT
This sequence comes from Sesbania bispinosa, assembly GCA_026901365.1. NCBI lineage: Eukaryota > Viridiplantae > Streptophyta > Magnoliopsida > Fabales > Fabaceae > Sesbania > Sesbania bispinosa. Next base: position 62,894 of record QLOH01000380.1, read on the forward strand.
CCCTGATAAAGTGACAGTCAATCTCTATATGCTTTGTTCGTTCATGAAAGACTGGGTTGGACGCAATGTGGAGTGCAGCTTGGTTATAACAATATAACTTCATCTCATTAACGTTACCAAACTTCAACTCCCTAAGCAACTGTTTCACCCAGATGAGTTCACAAGTAACCAATGCCATAGCACGATATTCAGCCTCAGCACTTGATCGAGCAACAACTTGTTGTTTCTTACTCTTCCAAGATATGAGATTTCCACCTACAAAGACACAATAACCTGAAGTGGAGCGTCTATCAATGGGAGAACCAGCCCAGTCTGCATCTGAATATCCGACAACATGAGTGTTTCCTTTGTCTTCATAAACCAAACCTTGACCAGGAGCATTTTTAATGTATCTCAGAATTCGAGTCACTGCATTCCAGTGATCAACACAAGGGGATTGCATGAACTGACTTACTACACTGACTGCAAAAGAGATATCTGGTCTGGTTATAGTAAGATAGTTTAGTTTCCCAATTACCTTTCTATACCTTCCAGGATCTGGATAGAGCTCCCCCTGATCTGGTACCAACTTGCTATTTGGATCCATAGGAGTGTCAACAGGCTTACAATTTATCATTCTTGTTTCCTCCAATATATCTAAAGCATACTTCCTTTGTGAAACTGTAATACCACTTCTAGATTAAGCAACCTCCAAACCAAGAAAGTAATTTAGTTTACCCAAATCTTTGATTTGAAAATGATCAAACAAATGTTTCTTTAACCGAGATATTCTCTCATGATCATCACCTGTAACGACTATATCATCCACATAAACCACGAGATAAATACACCTACCAACTGAATTATGTTGATAAAACACTGAATGATCAACTTCACTACGAGTCATACCAAACCTTTGTACCACTGTGCTAAACTTCCCGAACCAAGCTCGAGGAGACTGTTTCAGACCATAAAGAGATCTCTTCAACTTACACACCAAGCCAGACTCCCCCTGAGCAACAAACCCAGGTGGTTGCTCCATATAGATTTCTTCTGCAAGGTCTCCATGAAGGAATGCATTCTTGATGTCAAGTTGAAGTAACGACCAATGACGAATGGCTGCCATGGCAAGAAGAAGGCGAACAGAAGCCATCTTAGCGACGGGAGAGAATGTGTCGCTATAATCAAGGCCATATGTTCGAGTGTATCCCTTAGCAACCAAGCGAGCTTTAAGACGATCAATACAGCCATTTGAATCAACTTTTACAGCATATACCCATTTGCATCCTACAACTTTCTTCCCCAGAGGAAGGTGAACGAGATCCCATGTGCCACTATGCTCAAGAGCAGTCATTTCATCAATCATAGCTTGCCTCCATCCCGAATGAGAAAGTGCCTCACTGTCACTTTTAGGAATAGAAACAGAGGACAAAGAAGATACAAAGGCATAATATGATGGTGATAAACGATGAAAACTGAGAAAGTTGTAGATGGGATGAGGATTTCGAGTGGATCGAGTACCTTTCCGGAGAGCAATGGGAGGACTTGATTGGGAGGACTTTGGCAGGGTCGTGATAGGAGAGGCCGTTGGAGTTGGACATGAATCACTAGGATCTTCAATTATGTTTTCTGTTGGTGGAATTCTTCGTTGATATCTGATGATAGGGTGCTGCGAAAGTACCAGACTGAGTCTCTCCGGGCTGGATAGAACCAGGTGACGAAACCTGCAAAGGAGACAGAGGTGGACCAAAATAGGGAATTGGTAATACATCAGAGATTGTATTAGACTCAACGGAAGAGGTGAAGTATGGTGTTTCTTCAAAGAACGTGACATATGCAGAAATATACCAACGATGTAAGGAAGGACAATAACACCGATACCCTTTTTGTAGCCTGGAATAGCCGACAAAGACACATTTGATAGCACGAGGAGACAATTTGTCTGTACCTGGAGAGAGGTTATGAACAAAACAAATACAACCAAACACACGAGGAGGGACAACATATAGAGACTTTGTGGGAAATAATAATTTGTGAGGTACCTGGTTGTTAATAACAGAAGAAGGCATACGATTGATGAGATAACAAGCTGTTAAAACAGCATCCCCCCAAAAATGTAGAGGCATATTTGTATGTAATAACAAAGTTCTGGCAGTCTCAATAAGATGGCGATTTTTTCTTTCAGCCACACCATTTTGTTGAGGGGTGTGGGGACATGTAGACTGATGTAGAATGCCATGAGATGACATAAACGATGAAAACTCGTGAGAGAAATATTCTTTGGCATTGTCACTCCTTAAAATCTTAATTGATTTGCCAAATTGATTTTGCATCTCAATATAGAATGACTTGAATATAGAAAATAACTCAGACCGTTCTTTCATTAGAAACAACCAAGTAAACCTAGAAAAGTCATCTATAAAGGTGCCAAAATACCTAAATCCTAATGAATTAGAGACGCGACTAGGACCCCATATATCAGAATGAATAACAGCAAAAGGTTCTATTTGATTTTGAACCTGATTATGAAAGGAAGAACGAACATGCTTCCCAAGTTGACATGACTAACAATCTAGGGACTTCAATTTTACAAGACATGGAACCATAAGTTGAAGTTTCTGTAGACTGGGATGACCAAGACGTTGATGAAGAAGATGGGGAGACTCAGTAGCAGCACATACTGTTGGAGATGTGGTCTTCAAATAGTAGAGTCCTTGTGATTCATGTCCTATGCCAATCGTCTTCCCAGTACCGCGATCCTGAATAATGAAAGAGTTGGGATCAAAGGTGACTGAGCATAAGTGAATGAGTGAGCTGACTAAAGGAAATCAAATTAAAGGGACACCCAGGCATAAATAGTACAGATTTTAATGATAGAGATTGAGTGGGAGAAACATGACCAATGCCTTGGACAGGTACTTTAGTACCATTAGCAAGAGTAATAGAGCGAGAAATCTCAAGTAAAGGAGAAGAAAACAATGATCGATTACCAGACACATGGTCAGAAGCACCAGAATCAATAATCCAAGATGTCGGATTATGACCGGTATGAGATAGACAAACTGTAGGATTATCGGTATGAGCAATTGTAGTTGTGGCTGACTGATCCTGTTTGGCTGCCTTCCACTGCATATACTCTTGGATTTCATCTTCAGAAAAAGACATGGGTTGCTTTCCTGTCATAACTTCATGCCGCCTACTATCCTCTTGTATAGGCATAGACTGAGTAAAGTTGACCGTTTTCTCAGGAAAACCATGAATAGAATAGCATGTCTCCTGAGTGTGACCTGGTCTCTTGCAATAAGTGCAATAGGGACGATTGCCCCCTCGGCCTCCACGACCTCCTCGACTACCTCTTCCTCCACGGTTTGCACGTCCTCCACGAAAACCTGAAGTGGTCATCATTGCAGATCCATCAGTTGTGTTAAGATGAGAATTAGAGGTTTTGGGTGGAGGGACTCTCAACAGGCGAGTGATAAGATTTTCCATGGTAGGAACGTCTTGTGCGGTCAAAATTTGATCACGAAGAAGGTCAAAGTCGGGATGCATGGCTCGTAAGGCCATTACCACATACAAATTTTCTAATTTGTTTTGGAGGCCCTGAAGAGTGTCTGCTTGCAAGAACATCTTCAATTCTTCTACGGCTGCCTGTAATTGTGGAACAAATGTTGACATATCATGATCCATTTGCTTGAGGGATGCCAATTTTTGAGCAGAGTCATACAGACGCTGAATATCATTGGCAAACAGATTCCGAGCCTTGCTCCAAAAGGTGAAACATGTTTTAAAGGCCCTGAGATTTATCAAAGTAGTGGATTCCACATATTGCCATAACAGGGCACACAATTGATAATCTAACTTTTTCCATTGACTCTGATTTTCCAAAGGAATTTCAGACACTGACATCTCTAGGTGATCAACAAGACCCTGACCTAGAAACCAAAGTTCAACAGAAGCTGACCAAGCTAGGTAATTCTTTCCATTCAGCTTTTCAGAGGTGATTGTAGGAGTACCTGAGAAGCTATAGGAGATGGAAGAATTTTGAGGGTGTTGGCTGAACCTGACGTGGATCAACATGCTGAACAGGATCGTCATGCTCAGAATCGGACGTGGATGACGCCATGATGACGACTGCGAAGAAGACCGACGAACTGAGATCTGGATTTTGGGGTATTTGACCCCCAAAACGAACAGAGGAGGCCTGGACAAAGCTGACGGGACCCGCGGCGGAGCAAATGGAGGCCTGGAAGGTGGCGCGTGGCTTACACGCGCCGACAAGGACGACGGACGGTGGCGGCGCGTGAAGGCGCCTGCGGAAGCAGACGGCGGCGCTGTTTTCGGGGATCAATAGATCGACTCCTTTTGTGTCTGTTACTGACGTTTCGGTTGCCGGACGGTGACTTCACGGTGGCCGGACGGTGACTGCAGGTGGCCGAATGTTTCTGGACAGTGCTGGACAGTGGACTGTTAGAGAGGGACAGGGACAGCGGACAACGGACTAGGATTCTGACTTTTATCAGGCCCACAGGAAGTGAGCTCTTGATACCATGTAAAAGTAGAGAATAGGATTACTGAATTGCTTGAGGAGAAATACCTCAGCAGCTGCATATTTATATACATGATTTACACTCACTAATAAAGGAAACATAGGAAATATAATCTGTACAAAATAAGGAAACATAGACCTATACAAAAATAAGGAAATACAACTATACAAATCAACGCTTAATGTAGTTTCCTAGTTTTCTTAAATACATTTATTCTATTCTAATTTCCCTAAATAGGAGATATTCTCTAACAGACACCCCTAGGGGAGAGAGAAAAAGGAGAGAGGGGAGAGAGGAGAGGAGAGGGAGACGGAGAGAGAGGGGAGAGATGACAGGGAGGAGAGAGAGGGTCTAGAGGGACTGAATTTGCTTAATTTTAAAAGTAAGGAGACTTAAATTTTTTAGAAAAAAACTTGAAGAACAAAAATTGCATATAATCCATATTAGAGGGGCCAAAAGTACAATTAAGCCCTTTTCTATTTGGTACTCTCATCCAATAGGTGAGAGAATAATCTCTGAAGGTTTTGTCAAACACAAAGCTGAACATATTCCAACAATGTTTTTAATGAGTAATATATATATATATATAAATATAAATATATATATATATATATAGACACACTGTCAGTGTTAAGAAGTTTTACACAGACATCCAATGATGTGCTGCCACATCGTTTATTGAATTTAATAACACATGAGGTGTCGCATTCATTAAATGATGTGACGGCACACCATTTGATATATGTGTAAATTTTTTTTACAATGACAATGTATATCAATTAAATTCATATAAAATTGCATATAAGAAATGTTATCACATATCAACACTTTTCATAGCTCATTATTTTTTACACATTCTATTATTAGATAAATTTTATGTAAATATTACTAAATTATGTGAATTTCAATTCATATTTACTATAATTCACACAATGTGTTTAAATAATATATGTGTCAATATATATAAAAGTTATTTCTTCTCAATGTACACCACCCTGCAATAAGGGGACACATGCTGATATGGAATATAATTTTTGGTCATGGCACAGTATGTAAATTATGAACATGTCACTATTATTGTCGAAAAAAAAAACTAAACCAAATTAATCTATTTGTTACATCACAGTTCATCCACATGTCCTCCCACTGGTAGCATTGGTCGTGGATATGCTCCATACATATGCTCATCCCCAATAAAGGTGAAGAAAAAAACATGGTTATTAACTTGTAGATAGTTGAGATGAACAACACAAGAAGGATAAATTTCTCATGGTAATGATTTGAATCTTAATTTGTACCAGTACAAGTATGCCAACTACTCAAATCCAAACTATAATAAGACCGGGAAAGCTATTTTGAAGTTCCAGTTGATCAATCAACGTGCAGATTTCTCCTTTGCACTATTTTCAGGCGGATTATCAAATGTAAGTCATATATTGTAATCTTGTGTGTGATATGTATTACTTCTTAACTTGGATATAGCTTTGACATTTAGAAAAATCAGCATAATACACTACTGTTTTTGGTATAAAATGGTTTTAGAATGAATTCGATTCAATCTTATGCTAAAAATTGTATTCATCTGATTGAGCTCTGCAGCCTAAACTTGTGGCTGTTTCCAATGCCATATCATTTGCAAATCCGAAAGCACCTGTGTATCCCCGCCTCGCTCATGGGAAGTCTTGGAATGAAGTAAGTTTATCAACTTGATTCAGTTGAGACTCTTAGTTTTATGTTTAATTTGCTCAATTAATAAAACTGATAAGCAACCCAAGAAAAGAAACAGGGTAGGGACAAATTTGTGCAACATTACTTTTGGATTTGCTTGGAATTGATGTTGAGGTTTTGACTATTACTAACCTTCCTGAGAGTGTAGGTTTTGCCTTTTATCAAACATCCTGGAATTTTTGTAAAGGAAATTACTGTATCAATTGTCTAACTTAAACATAAAGAACAATTTTAAGAGAAATTAAATCAATTGCAGATGACAGTTACCTGGACAAGTGGCTATGACATAGATGAAGCTATACCATTTGTTGAATGGGGTCCTGTCGGGGGAAAACAGACACGATCTCCTGCTGGAACATTGACATTTACTCGCAACAGCATGTGTGGTATGAATTATTACCATGTGCTTAGGATTGAACCAATCTTTTTTGGTTGATATAGACAGTATGTATTGGAAAAATGTTACATTAGGAAGCATAGTAACTCAATTTTATTGAAATATTTCTTATTTGTTTTTAGTTTGTCATGCACCATGGGAATTTGATATTTATGTAGATGTGTTATAATGAGGATATTTTGTAACGTTGCAGGTACACCTGCACGAACTGTTGGATGGCGTGACCCTGGTTTTATACACACAAGCTTCCTTAAAGAACTATGGCCAAATATGAGGTACCATGCATTTTACCATCCATGTGTCTATGTATGACACTATGATGAGTTGGTGTACTCTGTTATGAAAAGCTTCTCTCCCCTTTCCAGGTACACTTATAAGATAGGGCATATTCTGTCCAATGGTTCTATTGTGTGGACTAAGAAGTATTGGTTCAAGGCATCCCCATATCCTGGACAGAACTCATTACAACGTGTTATCATATTTGGTGACATGGGGAAGGTAATATCAATTATTGAAAAAAAATTATCATGGTGGAAATAATTATCTACTCACAAGAGAATGGAATGACTATATGGACCCACTTCATTTTCCAACTTGTAAATTAAAACTCTAATTTTAAGATTGATAGGGAAATATTTATTTTACTAATTTGCATGTCTTTGTAGGCTGAGCGTGATGGTTCAAATGAATATGCTAATTATCAACCTGGTTCACTTAACACCACCGACCAACTGATCAAGGATTTAGACAACTTTGATATTGTTTTCCACATAGGAGATTTGCCATATGCAAATGGATACATCTCACAGTGGGACCAATTCACAGCTCAAGTGCAACAAATTTCATCTAGAGTACCATATATGATTGCAAGGTTTGCTTGATTGATTGCATTCATTTTTTGTCATTAACATTTTCAATATGCTGAGGAATATCTGGTTTATTCATATTGTAGTGGAAATCATGAACGTGATTGGCCAAACACAGGATCCTTTTATGATACTCCAGATTCAGGTGGAGAATGCGGAGTTCCTGCAGAAACCATGTACTATTTTCCCGCTGAGAACAGAGCCAAATTCTGGTAAGTTACATTAATCTAAATGCAAACTATTATCAATTTATTTTTCTGGGCTCAAAACCCTTGGTGTAAAGAAGTAATTTTAGACTTCAGCTAATTAAACCAATTGAAATAAATCCATTTATGGAGACAAAGGTTTATGCTTTTTTCTTATCCTTAGGTCTCTTTAATCACTCAAAAGGTATAAGAAATTAAAATTGATGGAAATTAACAGATAATATATAAGAAAACAACTCATACAAAAATGTCGAGTTGGTTAAATAGTATAAAGTTTAAGGTGATTAGATCCTTAAAGTGTTATTCCACGCTTCGATTTTTATATATTATAAATAATTAAATAGATTAGTAATAACAATTGCACCGTTAAAGTTGTCTTAAGAGAATCAATAAGGAAGATGTTACACAAATACCCCCAATGTGTGTAGACATCCAAAAAGAGATAGAAATAGGAGATAAGTGATATATGTGATATTATAAGAAGATAAATAGAAAGATGAGGGGTGTTAGATGGATCTATGAAATAAATGAGTGTCTACATATCATCGTTACATTCTTAACACTACTTCATGATATCAACAAAAGAGACCGGAAATAGATATGATAACCAATGTGATGTGATAAGAAAAGAGAGATGAGGGGTGTGAAATGGGTGGTATCGTTGTTGAAGTGTGTATGAATTACTATTCATTTGCAAAAACATTTCAGGGTGCAGTTTATATAGTTTCTCCAGTAAAATTTAGGATGCACTCCTATTTTTTTTTTTTAATTTCAACTAAATGAATGATGAAAATTGGAAATATGCAGGTATGCAACAGATTATGGCATGTTTCGTTTCTGCATAGCAGATAGTGAGCATGATTGGAGAGAAGGATCAGAACAATACAAATTCATTGAACATTGTCTCGCAACAGTAGATAGAAAGCAGCAACCATGGTTAATCTTTGCAGCTCATCGCCCCCTTGGATACTCCTCTAATCAATGGTATGGCAAGGAGGGTTCATTTGAAGAGCCTATGGGAAGGGAAAGTTTGCAGAAGCTTTGGCAGAAGTACAAAGTAGACATTGCATTTTATGGCCACGTTCATAACTATGAAAGAATATGCCCCATCTATCAGGTATATATAATATTGTCTCATTTCATTTCAACCAATAAGTTGCACAATCTAAATTACCTCATTTCTAATTATGTAAACTTGTATAATGCAGAATCAATGTGTGAATTCAGAAACACATCATTACTCTGGCACTGTGAATGGCACAATTCATGTTGTTGTTGGTGGAGGGGGAAGTCACTTGTCAGACTTTGCCCCACAACCTCCTATTTGGAGTCTTTACAGAGACCTTGATTTTGGGTTTGGAAAACTGACAGCATTTAATCACTCATATCTGTTGTTCGAGTACAAGAAGAGTAGTGATGGAAAGGTCTATGATTATTTTACCATTTCTAGAGACTATAGAGATGTGTTGGCTTGTGTGCATGATGGTTGTGAGAAAACCACTTTGGCAAGCTGAATTATGTTTCTATATGTAAACTTGAGTTGGCTTGGCCTTGCAGTGTAATAACATATTATCAAAATAAATAATGGTTATTATGTTTACTCTCCATGCAAGATTTATATGAAGCACAAATATACACTCTAGACTCAGACATTACTGGAATGAACTCAAATTCTAAATTCTGATAAGACAAGCCGCAATTAAGACTAAGAAAATTAAGATATTAACATGAAAATACAACTTCTTAATTATAATTTGTACAGTGATAAACTTTAGTTGTTGTCAAATCAATACAATATATCAACATTGGTTCACGTGATATTATATGTTTGATTTTCTTAAGTAGAATATTGAGTTCAATTATTTCATTTAATAAAAGAAATAGTGAGAGCAACATATGTGGGATTATCACAACATGCCATGTGAGGCAATTTAAAAATAAATAAATATGATATGATCAATGCAATCATTATTATTTTTTATTGAAAAAATAATTATAAAAACTTATTTTGCAAAAAAAAAAAAGAGTTTGGATTTTTTTAAAGCACAAAAAAAAAGTTTGAATTTTCTACCATATGCAAATGGATACATCTCACAATGGGACCAATTCACAACTCAAGTGCAACATGTAACATCCCAAGAGTTAAGACCAAGCTTGTAAAGAACATTAGTAGGGTAATAGGCTCTAAGAAAAGGATTAAGAAAGGGCTGAAAAAATTGTGAGAGAAAAACCTAAGGGTGAGAACTCCAAGTCCTGATATTTTCGTTCAAGCGAGAAATGGCTCGCTTGAGTGAAATTATCAGTAAAAATGAAAATTTTGGGTTCTGATAAACTCGCTTGAGCAAGAAGGCTCTCGCTCAAGCGAGAAACATGGGGGGAAAATGCTGCTCTCTGGAAGATTTTCGCTTGAGCGAAAAGGGCCTCGCTTCGCTCAAGCGAGGAGCTTCTCGCTTAAGCGAGAACGTGAATCCTGAACATTTTTAGTGCTCTCGCTCAAGCGAGAAAGACTTGCTTGAGCAAGAACGTGCGAGCCAAATTTTAAAACGGCATTTATTAGGGCTTGTCCCTCACTCTTTCCATTCCTTCACTTCATTATTAGAGAGAGAAACATCGAGGGAGAAAGAGAGAAGAAGAAGAGGATTTGTTACCTTTCCTCAAAGTCATTCACAAGCTTGGATTCACCCCTCCTACTACCCCATCACTTCTATTTCCTCCTACTCTTGAGGTGAGTCTTTCATCTTAATTGCTCTATTGTATGCCCCCTACTCCTCTCTCCCCTTGCTTATTTGCTTTGTTTATGAGTGTTATTGTCTTGGATGCTTGAATGGTATATGTAGATGTCTTAAACCCTAGGTTATTCTTAGTGTTTTGGGTTGTAAATCTCTATGGAATAGTCCTTTGTGCATACTATGCCATTCATGCTCATTGATGAACATAGTTATGATATCTTTAAGCATTCATGGGCCAACGGCCTGTAGTTGGAAAAGTCTCAAGAAGGGGGGTTGAATTGAGACACGTCTAGGCCTGTAAAAGTTAAAACTCATTTTTACATTTGTTCTCAAGTGTTTCGCACTTGGACGTCAAAAGGTTAGCCTCAGACAAAAGCAAAAATGAATCTAAGTTGAGCTTGATTTCATATATAACTTTTGTTTCTGAACTGTTTGTGAAGATCGTGCTACAGTCCTAAGTGTGTGTCTGAGTTATGATTTGATTATTTTGATTCAAAGAGCAAACTCAGAACCACTTTAAGATGCAATGAATGTAAGTAAAAAGAGGTAAGGGTCAGAAAAGATATACACAACAGATTTATATTGGTTCACTCTTATCAACCAAGAGTTACGTCAAGTCCCCACCTCAGTGAGATTTTTCTACTAACTTCTTCAAAGTTACAAGTATTCTTTTTCATGGACCTCTTCAAAATCCTCAGTATTCTTCTTATAGGGCCTCTTTAGGCTCCTAAGTATTTTCCTTGCAAGGCCTCTCTAGGCTCCTGAGTATTCTCCTTGCAGGGCCTCTCCAGGCTCCTAAGTAGTCTTGTACAAGTCTCTTCAAGCTTCTCAACTTTACACCACAGTCCAGAACACCTTTCTGACTTAGTGGAGGAGCAACAACCAATTATAATGAAGATGGTGTTTTTCTTAACTTGAGCTTTTTAACACACATAGTGTGAATGACCAATGAAGTCCTCAAGTTAAGTTACAGAACTTTACAACCCACAAATAAACTCAAAGAGTTTGATAGCCAATGAAGAATGTGTGGGAGAAACAAGATAACGAATATACAGATGAATATGATTAAATAGAATCTAAGTTCTTGAGCGCAGTATTCTTGCCTAAGTATTTCTTTGTGTGACGTCACTTGCTTCTGAGTTTCTGATTCCTTTTTATAGAGTTGCTAGAAAATGTGACCGTTTATAGCCGTTAGCAACTTGTCCTTTTCTTGTCAGGAACTTTTTCAGTACAAGAAGGTTGTACTTGCTTTTGACTTGATGTTATATGCTTTTCTCTTGGTGAGTGCATTTGTGTCTATCTTGAATATGAGTTTACATGCATCCGTGTCTGACTTGTGTTATGAGTCTGACTTGAGTTGGTGCTTCTGATCTTGTCTTTTGACTTCCATAAATTGTCACAATGTGCAGATGTTCTTTTTAGGATCATGAGGCTTCAACTCTTGAAATTGAGTTGTAGTTGAACTTCAATCAGACGAGTCACTTGTTGCACTTTGATGCGTTTGACTGGGATTATGCTTGCTAGGTGCTAATGAAGTGCCTTCTTATGTCTGCATTGGGGTTAGATGCTAAAGTTGCACACTCAAGTAACGTGGTTAGATGCAGATTGCAACTCAGAATGAAACTTGAATTTTTTCTAAGTTAGAGGGGTTGCCATTCATTAAAACACTATGAATTTGAGGGTTTGACTTAACATGGCCATAAAAGAATATGTAATAGAGTGTTCGGACTATCAAAGGGTCGTCGGACCATCACAGACCTTTGAGCAATCATGTTTAAGAAGAACGAGGTCACCACATCGACCTCTCTGCCAAGTGGGGTTCCTCAACCTAAAAAAAAATCACAGGCAAGGTTCATTGACTTCTAATAAAAATTAATCATAGGTGGCCCTAGATGACGGTCCTTGATCACATGGCCTAGCGCTCAATCATAGTCACAGATAAATATAAAAGACCCCGGGTGTCGGGTAAAAACACATCACAATCATGTTTTACTTACTTCCATGTATTTGTACTCTTGATGGAATTGCGCATGATGTATGTTTGTTGCATCCCATTTGCTTGACTTCCTAAACGGCATGCTTTTATCACACTCAATGGTGGCCTAACCCTTTTGAGAACATTATATTTTATAATTTGCATGGTGATAAACTTTAGTTGTTGTCAAATCAATAAAATATATCAAACCAAAGAGTTGTGACCGAGTTGGCAACGCAAACTAAGATTGTGGGGGAGAGCTCGCACGTTGGATCCCACTAAATACCACTCACTTATAAGAAGGGGCCTTAATTGTGATTAAACCCCAAACAGAATTTTTCTTGATAATAGGAGATATTTATGGTGATAAAAATAAAAAATTAATAAAATATATCAACATTGGTTCAAGTAATATTATATATTTAATTTTTCATAAATAAGATATTGAGGTGGATCATTTCATTTAATAAAAGAAATAATGAGAGCAAAATCTGTGGGATTATCACACCATGTCATGTGAGGCAATTTAAAAATAAATAAAAATGATATGATCGAGTCATCATTAATTTTTATTTAAAAAATAATTAAAAAAACTTATTTTGCAAAACTAGTCTTCGACAAGAGTTTGGATTTGATTATGGATATAGAATGCTAGAAGCTTAATTTCATTGCACGTTTGATATTTCTATTTCAGTTTATTATTTAGCAACACCCTTCTCTTGTGTCACTTCAGTTTTTGTTTTAAGAAAAACAAAAAATATGAAAATAATGGAATGCATAAAAAAATAATTTTGATAATTACACAGAAAAAGGGAAAAAATGGGCAATTGTTTTCAGTTCACACGGGCTTCCTCATGATGGAGCCAAGAGTTTTTTCCCCTGTTTTATTAAAGTGAATTAGTCTGATGTTTTTGTTAAAGTGAATTAGTGAAACTTAAAAAAATTAAAACAAAATAGAATAATATTAAAAATGATTGAGTAAATTTTGAGATAAGCCCAATTTTCCTTCTTTTTTTCATAGCCAATTTTGAAAACAAAATTGTTTTAAGGGGTAGAATTGTAACATCACAAATTATAAATCTTTTTGTAAATAGAATTAATAAGGGAAGAGGTTTTATAAAAGGAATTAGGGGAAAAAGGAACTAAAAATGAAAAGTGGAAAATTAGGATTCTGATATCCTCACTCATGGGAGAAGGTCTCGCTTGAGAGAGCATATCATAAAAAAGGGGGAAATTTTGGGTACTGTCATGCTCGCTCAAGCGAGAGGGAGTAAAAGATTGGGGAAAATGTTTCTGGTTTGCTCACTCAAGAGAGGATCCCTCACTTCAGCAATTCAGGGGAAATTCCAGAGATGTTCTCTGGAATCCCCTCGCTCAAGCGCAATTCAGCTCGCTTGAGCGCAATTCCAAGAGTTGCTCTCTGGAATGTTCTTACTCAAGCGAGCATTCTCTCGTTTGAGCGAGGAAGTGTGTACTTCAGGATTTTGTTTTTCCTCGCTAAAGCGAGAAAGCCTCGCTTGAGCGTCGTATCTGTTTTTTTTAAACCAGATTTTAGGGCTTGGCCCTCATTTATTATTTTCCACCCCCATTTCTAGAGAGAGGCTTTCTAGAGAGAGAAGGAGTTTTGAAGCCAAGAGGAAGAAGAAGAGGAAGGCAAGGATTGCTCATCCCCAACCCCTCAACTCCATTCCCCCTTCACATTTGATATCTCTTGAGGTGAGTATAACTCACACACCACCACCCAATCTTGCTTGAATTTTTCCAATCAACCCTAATCTCTCTCTTTCCCTTTCCTTGGCTTATATGTGTGATTAACGTGATGTTTTTTTCTCTATTATGATGTATGGTATTTTAGATTGGTTGTAACATGAGTTGGGGTTTCTTTCTCTAGTTAGGGTTCCTTATAATCCTTAGAATAGTTAACCATTACTTCATGAATCATGTATTATGCCCTATGTGTGAGTTGCGCATCATGGATTCGACCCTAGTTAAAAATCAGAAAATGAGTTTGGCTTCGGCCGCAATAAGAATGGCTTCGGCCCCAGTTCTGGCTTCGGCCCCCGTTAACCTTAACAAATCAAGATTGGACTTCAGTCCCCACTTAATGGTGGTGATTAGTACCAAAGGAAGACGTGTCTTGTAGTCTAAGCTCAGGTTTAGCCTCAGTTTAGTTATAAGACCTTGTCTGTCAGGTAATGCAGGTCATGCACGTCATGTTTATGTTAAGTGGAGATATCATGTCGTGAATTATTTTATTTATCCCGTTGCATTTCATTTTCCTGCTTACCCACATTGCATGTTGCATAGTTATATTCACTGAGACCTCTGTCTCACCACACATTTTGTGGGCTATATTTTAGATGCACAAGTTCCTCCCCGCGCTGGTCTGTGAGCATGGAGCTTGGGGAATGTTCTTGTACCTTTTGATTTTTGGGCCCAGTATATTATGTATTTAGTTGCTAGGCCCCATTTATGATTGGATCTTAATTATGATGTTTACTTATTCTTTTGTGTGATATGACTTTACATGTGCAGCCTTCGGACCCTTCTATTTTTTTAGGGCACATGTATAGGGTATCCCAAATGATTATTATGTATTAGACAAACTTGAAGCCTTGTTGGTTCTTATGTATTCAATTATGTTTTCATATACTATTTAAGTAATCGTTAGAAGCTTAAGCGATGGATGATGTTTGTATGAACGATATCTAAATGGCGCGAAATAATTTAAAAAATTCAGGAATTTGGCAACTACAAGAAATTCATCTTTTAGAGACGGCCGTAAGCCGTCGGTAAAAGGTGAAAAGCCATCGCTACAGGCTACGTAGCGACGGCTTCGCGACGGCCACAAGGACATCGCTACACAACTTGTCGTAAATGCAGTAGCGACGAGCAAAGTGGGTCGTCGCTACCTATAAACGACCTAGTCGTCTCTAAAGCTGACTCTAAAAGCTGACTCTAAATTTATTGTTATTTTTTTATTTTAATATTTAGGGTTTACAGTTTATTTTTATTAATTTTAAAATTATAAAAACAAGACTAAATATTATATGAACACATCGACACAAGAAAAAAAAATATATATATACATAATTTGTTCAAATATAATACAATAAAAGTATAATAAAATATAAAAAAAATCAATGGTCACGACGATGCTGGGGGTGTGGTGGGGTCGGCTCCTCATCCTCATCCAACGGTTGGTCATCCAGGGCGACAACATAGTGGGGGTGCGGCTGAGCCTGAGCTTATGCCTGAGCTGCAGCCTGAGCATCCAACAACTACTGCATCTGTTATCGGAGTCGTCCTAACTCATCCTCTAACTGTGCAGCCTTCGCTATAACTTGGCGA
The DNA here is from genome assembly GCA_026901365.1 of Sesbania bispinosa. Lineage (NCBI taxonomy): Eukaryota > Viridiplantae > Streptophyta > Magnoliopsida > Fabales > Fabaceae > Sesbania > Sesbania bispinosa. The sequence continues at coordinate 78,672 of QLOH01000380.1, forward strand.
GACTCCTGCCTTGCCTCAATTACTTCGTGGCGCAACACCTCCTTAGTAGAATGTCGTAACCCGGACCCGTCACTCCCGCAGGTATGAGCCCGAGACTCCTGAGTGAGGCTGGTCACACCTAGACGAATGTTGGTTGCCAAGTCCCCGGTGCCATAACAGCGGCCTCGGATCTTGCCACCCGCAACATCCCTCCAGATCTCCAGCTTGGTGGAGGCATCAGTCATAGAGGTGTCCCCCAACTGTAACTCCACCTCCCTCAGGTGGTCCTAGTAATTTGTCTGTTGAGGTAAAAATATAAATAATTAATTATATATTCAATTGTAATTATATGAAATTATATAAAAAAACATTTATTAAAAAACACTTACATAGGTTGACCGCGCTCGACCATCTACCCAGCCACCACCCGTTTTTATGTGGGTGGCAACAAAGAACTCGTCGGGCTCGACCTCCCGCCCAAACTGTCGAACGTACACAGAAAAATTACACAAATTAATTATTTTAACAACAAATAGAAACATAATACAATAAAAGTGTTTGTTTATACATACCATATCCAACGCCACCTCATAATGGGCCTTGCGGCCCGTGGTGTGGACTGTCCCCCGCGTTGAGAAGCTTGGTTGTTCTTGTTACGAGCGGACTTTCTCTTGAATTCCTCAGAGGCTCAGTACGCCAAAAGACCCTGCCAGGCCTCCTCACCACACCACGTGGGCCTCTTCCCAGCTTTTCGGGCCTTGTTCATCATATCTCGAAGGCGACGAGCAACCCTCTGCTTGTACACCTTCTTGATTTGGGCCTCATGAGAAGGGTCCCAAGTCACTCGACTCTGCAAAATAAAAATAGGGTAATTTATAACAAATTGACATAACTTAAGAATTTTTTTTAAAGTGTTTAGGGTTTATAATTACCGTGAACTCTTCCCACCATTTGTCTCTTACATCCTTCGGGGTGACCTCCCACAGGTAGTGAGGACCTCAGAACTGCGCTCGTATCGCATGACCAATGGTTGCGATAGGTGGGTTGTTAGACACCGAACTGTAAAATAAAATATTCAATTTTAACAGTTAAAACAATTAAAGATGATATATAAATATTAATTCTAAAGAAGGAAAAAATAAACAAACTCATCCCTTGCCATATGGTCAAATAATAACCCGACCTTGAGCATCTACCTCATGAGGTCGGGATGAGCTGGCACCCTGGAACCGAGTTGGCTCCTCATTAGACTTATGGTCACCGTCCCCATCCATCTGATCTTGGGCGTCCTCAGCGTCCAGCTCGGGCACAGTGTCATCCTCCACTACTGGAGGCATCTGAACTACTCCCGGTGTCGGGATGAATCTTATACCATCAACCTCTGCGGCAGAAAGTGGAGTGGAGGAAAAAGAAGTCTGAATGGGCGGTCGCCGGTGCCGCTAAGGTGGATGGACCCTCCGGCATCTGATCAGAATGAGTGAGGTTGACTCTCTCACACATCGCGCAAGCTGCCATCTCACGTAGCTCGCCGGGAGGGATGGACCTCCCTTTACTCGGTGGGATCTTCTCTCCACCTCTACCACGCATCCTAGGAATTTTTCTAAATGAAAATTACTAATTAATAATTATATAAATTAAATAATTAGTAATATACTATTTACTAATTACTAATTACTAATATACTAATAAATTAAATAATTACTATTACTAATATACTAATTACTAATAATTATATAAATTAAATAATTACTAATATACTACTTACTAATTACTAATTACTAATATACTAATAAATTAAATAATTATATTTCTAATATACTAATTACTAATAATTATATAAATTAAATATTACTAATATACTAATTACTAATTACTAATACCAATATCACAATAATAAACTAATAAAAAATAAATTATTATTTACAAATAAATTAATTAAAACTATAAAACTTACTTGTTGTGATGTCCGAGAAGGATTGAAGATTGAAGGAGTTCTAAAGTCACCTACAGACAACTATTTTGGTTTCTGATCGGTTCAAAACAAACTCTCAAGGAGGGAACTTTTTAATCGGTTGGTTTCTGGGAATGGAAAAGAGAGAAGGACAGAAACAAGGATGGCTTGAAGTGAGGAAAAGAGAGGTTAGAGGAGAAGGAAGTTGAAAATGGAGGAAGAGGGGAGGGGGAAGGGTTTTTCACGCGTATAACTTTTAATGTAGCGACGGTCTGGTCGTCGCTACTTTTAAAATCATCAGCGCACGCCAATTTCAAATTTTATTTTTAATGTAGCAACGGTCTAGCGTCGCTAAGGCCAGGCCATCGCTACTGTCGCCACCTAGCGACGGCTAGGCCGTCACTGAGCATTAATTGTACTGAACAATACAATTAATATTGTAGCGACAGCTTTGCCATTGCTACATGGTCGTCGCTAATTTACGAATTTCTTGCTGAGAGGATTGAGCTTTGCCATATCTACACTATTGATTTGCATAATGGGGTCCTTAACATGAAACATTATGAGTATCACAACTATGAGTACTATTGCTAGAAGCAGTAACAGAGCTAATGGGAAAACACACAGTTTCATGAAACCGGGGTCCAGGTCTTTGGTGAAATCAACCTCATTGCTCCTTGGTTGCTCTACCATGGATGGCAAGGAAACTGAGATAAACAAGTTTTGGAAATTGCAACTGTGTTTGGCTGTTCTGTTCTGCTCTGCTCTTTAAAGCTTAAGGAAGTGTGGACCATTTTCGTTAAAGTTCTCTCTCTGCGTGGTGGTGTGAGAAAATCCAATGTTTTGAGTTCTGAGACAGTTCTACTATTTCATTTCACGTTTTAGTTTTTTATTTTGATTTAATTTATCATTAAACTTAGAATAATTCTGACACTACACCCCAAACTTAGGGTACAGAGAGAGACCAAAAGAAAAAATAAAATGAAAAAGAAAAAGAAAATAATAGTTGTGATAAATTATATAATATAAAAATTGCAATACCTACACGTGCTCACGTTAGCCACTCCCATTGAACTCGCATCAAAGAGATCAAGCACAAATGATAAAGCACAAGGTACGTTAGCCACTCCCATTCAACTCGCATCAAAGAGTATAAAGATCAAGCACAAGGTTAAAGCATGATTAGTCGCTTCACTGATATATCAAATCAATCTGGTTTATATTAAATAACATAATATATATCTTCCAATAATCAGTTTCATTTTATTGTCTTTTTATTTCTCAATATCTCACTTCACAACCTCGTTTGATAATCTAGAGGTCTTTGATACGCTTGTCAGAGACTCTAACATGTCATTTTTTTTTGTTACTATTAGGTGAATTTTTTTTTATCAGAATTTTTAATCGAGGTTTATGGCCATATATAGGCCTTACAATTTTATCATTTATGTGACGAATGACATGAGTGTGATGTACGTAGATTGTCACAAAACTTTTCCAATCCAATTATATTGTAACTTGGTACACTTATATTCCACAGATTGTATTTTCCATTCCCTAAACTCCCCCCCCCCCCCCCCCCCCCCCCCGTGAATGGAATAAAGTGCAGAGTTTCATGTGTAACCCTGTAAAAATAACAAATGGTATCTATTAAAAAATTAGCTACAGGCCATTCAAAGCTATTCACTCTGTTACTTCGTAAGAAATAAATAATTAAACATCAGAATTGATTAGAAACAATTAAATTTAATTAATAATGTCATCAAGTTATTTTTATAATAAAAATATTCAGAGTACATCCACTTGTATACATGGAGAATCAATGAGTGTTAACATAGATTTCACAATAAATAAATTATGAGTATATAAAAGAAATTTAACAATTAACTTAAAAGTGAGCAAAAATGCTAATTATCAATAACTATTAGAGAAAAATATTTTAAAATATATTTAATGATATTATATTAATAATTATTAATTATTATGTATATGTATGCATTTATTACCTGGGAAAAAATTCTTTAATCATATTTTTTTATACTACGTATATACTATTAAATATTAACTATCATCGCATTAAATAATTATAATATGTTTATTAAAATGACTTATAAATGAATTTAAGGAATATGTAAAAGGTCTTTGATATCAATTATTCATGACAAAAACAAATTTAACCTACTAACATTCTTAATGAAATTGATTTTAATTTTTGGGATGTTAATATCCTACCCCCCTTAAAACAATTTTGTCCCCAAAATTGGCTAAAAAAATCTAAAAGTTACCTCAAACTCCAAAAACAATTCCGGAAATTGAGAACGGGTGTCCTCCTTCTTCTCCCAAGTGGCCTCCTCAGGTGACTGGCCAACCCAAATCACCTTCACCAGCAGAATGGTCTTATTCCTCAGGGCATTGACACTTCAGTCGATAATCTGTGCAGGTCTAGTTGGAACTGTCAAATATTCCCTTAGCTGAATTGATTCTGTGCTTATGATGTGTGAAGGATCATGGACATATTTTCTGAGTTGGGATACATGGAAGACATCATGAATATTGGATAGGTGGGGTGGTAAGGCTATCCGGTATGCAAGAGGACCAATCCTTTGCAGGATTTGGAAAGGACCTATGAATCGGGGATTCAGTTTCGTGGCTTTGATTGCTCTTCCTATGCCTGTGACAAGAGTGACTTTCAAAAATACATGCTCACCTTCCTCAAACTCTAGGTCTTTCCTCCTCTTATCTGCATAACTTTTCTGCCGGCTTTGGGCAGTTACCAGTTTTTCCCTAATCCTCTTAATCTTCTTAGTAATTTCCTGAACCAACTCCGGACCCAACAAGTTCTTCTCCCCCACCTCACACCAACAAAGTGGGGACCTACATCTCCGGCCATACAGGGCCTCATAGGGTGTCATACCTATACTGCCATGAAAACTACTATTGTAGGCAAACTCTATGAATGACAGGAACCTATCCCAACTTCCCTTCTCCTCTAACACACAAGCCCTAAGCATATCCTCTAAGGTCTGGATGGTCCTCTCAGACTGACCGTCAGTCTGAGGGTGGTAAGCAGTACTAATTACTAAACCTCAGTTTAGTACCAAAAGCCTGGTATAAAGCTTTCCAGAACCTAGGGGTGAACCTAGGATCCCTATCTGACACAATGCTAGAGGGTACACCATGGAGTTTCACAATCTCCTTGATGTACAGGTCTGCTAATCTTCTCAGAGGGTAGGTATCCCTAATAGGTAGAAAGTGGGTCAACTTGGTCAGCCGGTCCACTATGACCAAAATGGCATCAAAGCCTACAGGGACTCTAGGTAGCCCCATCACAAAGTCTATAGCTATGGCCTCCCACTTCCACTCAAGTATTTCTAGGGGTAGGAGTGTTCCTTAGGGTTTCTGATGTTCTATCTTAATCTGCTGGCATACCAAACACCTAGAAACATACTCTGCTACCTCCTTTTTCATGCCATTCCACCAGAACATACTTTTCAAGTCTTGGTACATCTTGGTAATCCTAGGATGCACCGTGAACTTGCTCCTATGAGACTCCTCCAAAATCTCCTGCCTAAGACTACCCCCCTTAGGGACACAAACTCTTCCTCGGAAGAGAATCATCCCATCACCTGACTCGGTGAAGCCCGGTTGTCCCCTCCAGGCCTAGAGGTCAAAATATAATGTCTGGGCTTCCTTAACTCGAGTCCTCAACTCATTGGTAACCTCTAGCCTAAAAAGTCTACAACTGCCCTCCTCAATGCTCACATCTAATCTTAGGTTTCTAAACTCCTCCAAAAGCTCTATCTCATGTACCATCATAGATGATACATGCAGAGATTTTCTACTCAAGGCGTCGGCCACTACGTTGCCCTTGCCCGGGTGGTACTTCAACTCAAAATCATAATCTTTCAAGAACTCCACCCACCTCCTCTGCCTCATGTTGAGCTCCTTCTGATCAAAGAGGTATTTAAGACTCTTAAGATCACTGAAGACCTCAAACTTCACTCTATAGAGGTAATGCCTCCAAATCTTAAGGGCAAAAATCACAGCTGCTAGTTCTAGGTCATGGTGGGGTAGTTCTCCTCATGGGGCCTAAGTTGCCTGGAAGCATAGGCCACCACTTTCCTCTCCTGCATCAACACACAACCTAAACCCTTCCCTGATGCGTCACTATAAACCTCAAAGGGTTTAGACATGTTTGGTAAAACTAAGACTGGGGTGGTAGTCGACCTCTCCTTGAGTTCCAAGAAACTCTTCTCACATCTCTCATCCCACACTAAGGCATGACCCTCGCCGGTCAACCGAGTGAGGGGCAAGGTTAATTGGGAGAATCCTTTAATGAATCTCTGACAGTACCCGGCTAAGCTTAGAAAGCTCCTGACCTCGGTGATATACTTAGGTCTCTCCCACTCAACCACAACCTCTATCTTACTGGGGTCTACAGACACCCCCTCCTTGGAGATGACATGACCCAGGAAATGAACTTTATCCATCCAAAACTCACATTTCTCAGGGTTGGCAAACAACTTTTTCTCTCTCAACACCCCCAGCACAATCCTAAGATGTTGTTCATGCTCCTTTAAGGTTCGGGAGTAGATAAGGATGTCATCGATGAATACAACAACAAACTTATCCAGGTCGGGTCGGAAAATCCGATTCATGTAATCCATGAATATGGCAGGAGCATTGGTTAAGCAAAAGGCATCACCAAGTACTCATAGTGCATGTATCTAGTTCTAAAGGCAGTTTTGAGGATATCCTCACTCTTGATCTTAATCTGATGATAGCCTGATCTCAAGTCTGTCTTACAGAAAACTGATGCCCCCCTAAGTTGGTCTAAAAGGTCATCTATCCTAGGCAAGGGATACTTATTCTTAATGATTACCTTTTTCAGCTGCCTAAAGTCTACACACAACCTCATACTCCTATTTTTCTTTTTAATCAGTAGCATTGGTGCTCCCTAAGGTGACACACTAGGTCTGAAGAATTTCTTCTCAATTAACTCCTTTAGCTGTTTCTTAAGTTCACTCATCTCTAATGATGACATTCTATATGGGGCTTTGGAGATAGGCCCGGTGCCCAACACCAGGTCTATTGAAAACTCAACCTCCTAGTCCGGAGGTAAGGTGATTACCTCACTAGGGTAAACATCCTGGAACTCCCTAACCGTAGCTACACTACTTAAGTCGGACCTAGACTCTACAGTTGAGGAAAGTAGTAAAATAAAACACTAACCCCCATCAGATAGGCATTCAGAAATCTGAGTCAAACATTTAACAATTAACCTAAAAATAAGCGACAATGCTAATTATCAATAACTATTAGCAAAAAATATTTTAAAATATATTTAATGACACTATATTAATAATTATTAACTATTATGTATATGTATGCATTTATTACCTGGGAAAAATTTCTTCAATCATATTTAATGATACTACATATATACTATTAAATATTAACTATCATCACTTTAAATAGTTATAATATGTTTATTAAAATGACTTATAAATGAATTTAAGGAATATGTAAAAGGTCTTTGATATCAATTATTAATGATAAAAACAAATTTAATATAAACTAATTAGTATTAAAATTTATAATATTTGACATAAATAATTAATTATATAACCATTAATATACCTTTATAGTTCATCCCTCCTATTAGTAGATATATAATAATATAGATATATTTTAATTTTAATTTTATCATAGTCACTCCTTCAACTACAAAACAAGGGGCAATTTGGCTCTTGCTTCAAAGTTACAAGCACGAAAAGGCTAACTGTCCACGAGACCAAACAGTCTTGTACCCCCAAACTTGGAAAAAAGCAATTCTATTTCTTATGAGGGAAGAAAGAAAACAAACAACCCAAGAGACAAATTAATAAACAAAGTAAATTAATTAATTTCTCATTATTTTTGGTACTATAATATAATTTTACAAATCACTATAGTTTAACCTTCCACTTAAAAGTATGCTCTTTGAAATTGTGGATAAAAACACGGAGAGTGGTGGTGGAGTTGCTTATGACAACTACATGTTGCTTAAACAAGTTTAATATCTTCACCTTCCCTGGAACTCTTGAGAAGCTACCTATAGTAATAAACACCTTAGAACAAAGGTCTTTCTTTTGAAATATGGACTACAAATAATGCGCTAAGTAATCAAATTCATGGTCATAGTCATCCTTTTTGTGTGCCTTGCCTTGGCCCTCCCAGGTGGCCCTCTTGCCTTTCCCACCATGATGCCATGGTAGTACAGAGTTGTGATGATGTTACTATACTCAAAGGTTGTAAAGTTGGGGTTTTTAATTGATACATCTGTGATTAAGGTGGTGTTGCTGAGAGGATTGAGCTATGCCACATCTACATTGTTGATTTGCATAATGGGATGCTTAACATGAAACATTGTGAGTAACTGAGTATCACAACTATGAGTACTGTTGCTCGGAGCAATAACAGAGCTAATGGGCAAACATGTCATTTCATGAAACCGGGGCGCAGGTCTTTAGTGAAATCAACCTCATTGTTCCATGGTTGCTGTAACATCCCGGAAATTAGAGCTTAGGGAATACAAGAGAAGCCATAGGTTGTGAGTCCTGCCAAGAGAGGAAGGTTAGATGTAGGAGGAGAAATTTGGGGACTTGAATGTGAATTTAGATAAAAGTAAGATAAATAAAGTAAGAGGTTTGAGTTTTAAGAGATTTTGGAAGAGTAACCAAGTGTTAAGTCAAACAACCGTAGGTTGGACTTAGAAGGAATCACGCCTTGAGGCAGAGGGAGTCACAAAGGTATAAGGATGAGAATAGAAGGTTAGACGAAGAAGAACTGAGTTGGAAGGGTATGTTATTGGAAGGAGTTAGGGAGAAGTGAATTACCCTATGTTTTAGTCATTAGGTGTGTCAAAATAGCAATGGAATAGGCTTTAGGAATAAAGGAGTTGATTTGACAAAGATTCGAGTAAGGAGAGATTTGGATGAGAAAAGTTAAGTTAGAAGGAGGTTTTATGGAGAGGAATTAGGTTTGAGTGGAAGGGAATTGAGTTAGAATCAAAGAGGGGTAAAAATCAAGTTTTTGGGGACTAATATGCTCGCTCAGTATGCGCTCAAGTGCAACCTGAGCGAGGATGTTAGCTATCAGGGGAAAATTCCAATATGATTTTCTAGCTCAGGTTGAGCTCGAGCGCAGGCCCACATCCAGCATTTTATTTCCTCGCGCTCGAGCTGCGCCCGAGCGAGCCCTGAGCGCAGGAAACGTTGTCAGCTCTTTTAAAACATGAGTTAGGGTTCCTCTTCCTCATCCTTCCCCTTTCCTTTTACATTTTTAGAGAGAAGAAGAGAAGATTGGAGCATCTCTTGAGGAAGAAGAAGAGGATTTATCAACAACCAAGTCTCCCACCCCTTCACCCCTTCAATCCTACTCTTGGACACCCCTTGAGGTGAGTGTGATTCACCCACTCACTTTCATTTCTGTATGAATCTCCTCGTATGCTCCCTATTCTCCTTTCCCTTGCTTGCATTGATGATTGTGGTTGATTGGTTGGATTGATTTGATTGTATGCCTTGATGGCTCAAACCCTAGGTTAGAGGAGTTGGAGATTTTGTGAAATTGTGGATTGTTGATGTTGTAATTTTGGTAATGTTGTTCATTCATGAACATGTTCATACTCATGAAATTATTGTCATTCCTCATGAAATCATTCACTCATGCCTTGAAAGGAAAAAGGATTTTATACTCATGTCTACTCTCATGATCATGTGTTTATTAATGATGACTCATATTTCTAACCCTAATCATGATAATAAGAGGAATTTTGGGTCTTAGGACCTCATGAAAATTATTTTGGGTCTTAAGACCTCATGTGATGATTTTGGGTCTTAGGACCTCATGAAATTATTTTGGGTCTTAAGACCTCATATGATGATTTTGGGTCTTATGACCTCATGTTAATAATCAAGATTTTGGTCCCTAGACCCATGTTCCAAGACTCTGTCTTCGGTCCATGGACTCATGTTAAGATAAGGAAATCATGTTTGAATCTATCATGTTTAATGGGTAAGGTCTTATGGCCTTCAGGAACGACGGTTCATGTTAGTCTGAGCTCAGTCTAGCCTCATGTAAAGTGGAAAAACCCCTTGGGTGTTGGGTAAAACACTTCATGACTAACCTTGAATATATGATTGTCATGGTGATGACTAACATTACATGTATGATTTGCCGTTGGGAATGTTTTATGAACCAATCAAGTTATGTTATACCTGTTGCATATCATGTGTTTGTCTCCCCACACTGCAACACTGTTATCGCACTCACTGGGACGTAGTCTCATCCCACGATGTGGGAATTATATTCAATTGTGCTGGTTGTTGTCCGGAGGCTTGGCGGAAGAGTTGAGGACTTATTTGAGTGGGAGGTTGTGGCCTTGTAATTGAAAATGAAATTATAGACTTGTAGGGATGTGCATAGGTCATGATTATCAGGGGGATATTATGATGTTTGAGAAACTACATTGTACTACTATATATTGTATTGGCTGGATTTTCTGGGTTTCAGGTTGAAATGGAATTCTTGGAAATATCCAGTTTATAGGGGAGACTCTGTCGGATTTTCGGTAGGAATGTTATAAACTATAACATCCCAAAGTGTAATTTAGTTTCATAAATTGAGAATGAGGATTTGTCCCGATTGTAATGGTGTACGGATTTTGTGGAAGCTTAAGCAAATGTTGGATTGCCTAAGCAATTATGTAGTTTGTATGACGATATCGGTAATGGCGCGAAAAAATTTCAAAAATTTGGAAATAGTGCTCCCAACAGGCATTATTTTCGAATTAAGAAATTAGGACGCTACAATTGCTCTGCCATGGATGGCGAGGAAACTGAGATCAACAGGTTTTGGAAATTGCAACTGTGTTTGGTTGTTATGTTTTGCTCTACTCTTTTAAGCTTAAGGAAGTGCGGCCCATTTTCGTTAAAGTTCTCTCTTTGCGTGTTGGTGTGAGAAAATCCAATATTTTGAGTTTTGAGACTGTTCTACTATACTGTGTTTCACGTTTTAGTTTTTTTATTTTGATTTAAGTTATCATTAAATATAGAGTAATTCTGACACTACACCCCAAACTTAGGGTACAGAGAGAGATCAAAAGAAAAAATAAAATGAAAAACACATAAAATAATAGTTGTGATAAATTATATAATATAAAAGTTGCACCACTTACACACGCACACGTTAGCCACTCCCACTCAACTCGCATAAGAGAGTATAAAGATCAAGCACAAGTTTAAAGCATGATAAGCCGCTTCACTGATATAACAAATCAATCTAGTTTATATTAAATAACCAAATATATACTTTCCAATAATAAGTTTCATTTTATTGTCTTTTCATTTCTCAATATCTCACCTTATAACCTCTCTTGATAATCTAGATGTCTTTGATACGTTTGCCAGATACTCAACATTTCCTTCTATAATTTGTTAACTATAGTTGAATTCTTTTTTTTTTTTTATCAGAATTTTTCATCGAGGTTTATGGCCATAAATAGGCCTTATAGTTTATCATTTATGTGACGAATGGCATGATATGATGTATGTAGATTGTCACGAAACTTTTCCAATCCGATTAATATAACTTAGTACACCTATATTCAACTGATTGTGGTTTCCATTCCCTAAACTTTCCCCCCTAATATGTTAGTGAATGGAATAAAATGCAGAATTTCATAAGTAAACCTGTAAGAATAACAAATGGTATCTGTTAACAAATTAGCTACATGCAATTCAAAGTTACTCCTTTTGTTACTTTATAAGGAACAAATAATTAAACATCAGGATTGATTAGAAACAAATAATTCAATTAAATTTAATTAATAATATCATAAATTTATATTTTGAAATAAAAATATTTAGGGTACATTCACTTGTATACATGGAGAATCAATGAGTATTAACATAGATTTCACAATAAATAAATTATGAATATATAAAAGAAATTTAATAATTAACCTAAAAATGAGCAACAATGCTAATTATCAATAATTATTAGAAAAAATATTTTAAAATATATTTAATGACACTATATTAATAATTATTAACTATTATTTATATGTATGCATTTATTTCTTGGGAAAAATTTCTTCAATCATATTTAATGATACTACATATATACTATTAAATATTAACTAACATCACATTAAATAATTATAATATGTTTATTAAAATGACTTATAAATGATTTTATGAAATATGTAAAAGTTCTTTGCTATCAATTATTAATGATAAAAACAAATTTAATATCAACTTATTATTATTAAAATTTATAATATTTGACATAAATAATTAATTATATAACCATTAATATACCTTTTATAGTTCATCCCTCCTATTAGTAGATATATAATAATATAGATATATTTCAATTTTAATTTTATCATAGTCACTCCTTCAATTACAAAACAGGGGGCAATTTGGCTTTTGCTTCAAAATTATAAGAACGAAAAGGCTAACTGCCCACGAGACCAAGCAGTCCTCTACCCCCAGACTTGGAAAAAAGCAATTCTATTTCTTACGAGGGAAGAAAGAAAACAAACACTCAGAGAGACAATTTAATAAAGGAAATTAATTAATTTCTCATTATTTTTGATACTATAATATAATTTTACAAATCACTAGAGTTTAAGCTTCCACTTACAAATCTGTTCCTTGAATACTTGGGTAAAAATACGGAAAGTGGTGGTGGAGTTGGTTGTGACAACAACATGTTTCTTAAACAAGTTCAATATCTTCACCTTCCCTGGAACTCCTGAGAACCTGCCTATAGTAATAAACACCCCAGAACGAAGGTCTTTCTTGAAATATGGACTACAAATAATGCGTTGAGTAATGACATTCATGGTCACGGTCATCCTTATTGTGTGTCTTGCCTTTGCCCTCCTTGGTGGCCCTCTTGCCTCTCCCACCATGATGCCATGGTAGTACAGAGTTGTGGTGGTGTTACTATACTCAAAGGATGCAAAGTTGGGGTTTTTAATTGATACATCTGCGATTAAGGTGGTGTTGCTGATTGGATTGAGCTTTGCCACACCTACACTGTTGATTTGCACAATGGGGTGCTTAACATGAAAGATTGTGAGTATCACAACTATGAGTACTGTTGCTAGAAGCATTAACAGAGCTAATGGGCAAACACATCGTTTTATGAAATCGGGGTGTAGGTCTTTGGTGAAATCAACCTCATTGCTCCTTGGTTGCTCTGCCATGGATGGCGAGGAAACTGGGATAAACAAGTTTTGGAAATTGCAATGGTTTTTGGTTGTTCTCTTTTGCTTTGCTCTTTTAAGCTTCAGGAAGTGCGGCCCATTTTCGTTAAAGTTCTCTATTTGCGTGTTGGTGTGAGAAAATCCAATGTTTTGAGTTCTGAGACTGTTCTACTACTTTGTTTCACATTTTAGTTCTTTTTTATTTTGATTTAATTTATCATCAAACTTTGAATAATTTTGACACTACACCCCAAACTTAGGATACAAACTACAGAGAGAGATCAAAAGAAAAAATAAAATGAAAAAAGAGAAAATAATAGTTTGTCATAAATTATATAATATAAAAGTTGCACCACATACACGTGCACACGTTAGCCATTCCCACTCAACTCACATAAGAGAGTATAAAGATTAAGCACAAAGGATCAAACACAAGTTTAAAGCATGATAAGCCGCTTCACTGATATATCAAATCAATCTGGTTTATATTAAATAACCAATTATATACTTTCCAATAATCAGATTCATTTTTTTGTTTTCTCATTTCTCAATATCTCGCTTCATAACCTCTCTTGATAATCTTGAGGTCTTTGATATGTTTGTCAGAAACTCAACATGTCCTTTTTTTATTACCTATAGTTATATTCTTTTTTTTTTATCAGAATTTTTAATCGAGGTTTATCGCCATATATAGGCCTTATAGTTTTATCTTTTATGTGACGAATGACGTGAGTATGATGTATGTAGGTTGTTAGAAAACTTTTCCAATCTGACTATTGTACCTTAGTACACCTATATTAGACTGATTATGGTTACCATTCCCTAAACTTTTCCCCTGATATGTTAGTGAATGGAATAAAATGAAGAGTTTCATACGTAACCATGTAAGAATATAAATGGTATCTATTAAAAAAATTAGCTATAGGCCATTTAAAGATACTCCCCCTGTTACTTTATAAGAAACAAATAATTAAACATCAAAATTGATTAGAAACAATTAAATCAATTAAATTTAATTAATAATGTCATCAAGTTAATTTTTATAATAAAAATAATCTGAGAACATCCACTTGTATACATGGAGAATCAATGAGTGTTAATATAGATTTCAAAATAAATAAATTATGAGTATATAAAAGAAACTTAACAATTAACCTAAAAATGAGCAATAAAGCTAATTATCAATAACTATTAGCAAAAAATATTTTTAAATATATTTAATGACACTATCACTACAAAAAATTTCACTTTCAGTGACGGACAAAATCTGTCACTAGATGTCAATTATCCATAGGTAAATGTCACATATACATTGACCTACGGACATATGCCCCGTCAATTATGTAAGACGAATAACAATGGAATTTTGCCTGTCACTAGAACCTTTACCCACAGTTTACATATTTCTATCTACAGTTAGATGTGGTTGTAGGTGAAAGCTATTCCTTGTTTCTAGCCATAGCTTATGATGACCGTGGGTAAAAGCTTTATCTTATAGCCATGGCTTATGATGATTGTGGGTAAAATCTTTATTTTATAGCCACCACTAATAACTATAGGTAATGGGTAGTAGTAATTTTTTAACTTCTACCCACGGTCACCATTACAGGATGTTATTAGAAATTAAATTACCATTAATTTTATTATTTTGAGATTTAGTTAATATAAATTATTAATGATATATTAATAGAACTTAACATGGTATTTTCACACTAATTTTATTATCTTAATAAAAATTTGATATTCATCGAAAAAATATTAATATTAATGGAAATAAGCTTTAAGTTCTATTAATATTAAGCTTAATACAATTTCCACAAGAAATTATACAATTCAGATTCATATACTAGAAATATTTTTATTCACGTACAAGTTCTCACTTTCTATATTCTTGATATCCACAAGTAAAAAATGTAAAGACAACCACATATGTATAGTGTTCAGATTCAGCCTAACAATGCATTTACAATTGAAAAATGCTAAATTTATTAATATCTCTAATCTAATCAAATATGTATCATAAAGAAATAGACCAACACTCCAAGACACGATGTTGATGATGTTGTGATCGGCTCCAGAACCAAAAAGCTAAGAACTGAAACACAAAATTAATACTTTATCAGAATTTAAAAGCTACACACCAATATAGTCAGGAAGGAACAATGGTAAATAAATAGAAATCTGCATATCAATTTAGACCCTCAACTAGCAACAAAAACGAATATCAATTAACTTTAATTACTCTTAGAATTAACTCTAATTTCATCAACCACTTCCAAACCTCTAATTGAACCAATATTTGGGACAGTGCTCTTCTCGCCAATGAAGTTCAGCAAACTAATCCATCACACCCCTATAGTTTGCAATCACAGTAAGACAAGCAACATATAGAAAAGATAAATATAAACTACTTGAAAATGTTTTTACTCCAGTAACTCATGATAATATTCTCCGACATAATATCTCCAAGATAAATATAAACTACTTGAAAATGTTTTTACTCCAGTAAGGTTATACGGAGTAAGGTTATACGGCGGATGGTGGCAAGGACCAATTACTAGCATTTCATCTTCGTAGACCACACAAGGAAGGGAACTAAAAACCCGCCAAAATCATGGAATAGTACACAAATTGAAACGCATATATCAAGTAACAAATGCAAAACCAGCAACTATGATGTCAGATCTCAGGAGTTCGAGAACAAAAATAATATTCTGGAATTTGAAAAAAAAAATTCAGCAACTACCCAAATCTGGAACTGCATTTAAACTACTTGAAAAAAAATAATATTCTCCTCTTACAATCAAGTCTAATTACTCACCAGTGGAATCATTTGAAGCACTTGCAAACTCGGGTACCTAATTGAAAAATGTATTTCTTTTGTAAAATAACATATCATTGTTAAATTTCTTGAAAAAGTTGAAATATAACAATTCATACCTCTTTTGCTACAGCTTGCAAAATACCACTAATCTGTGGATTTTCTGAAAACTGTGTTTGAAGAACCGAAAGAAGATTTCCAAATAAGATCTTCCCATCCAAAGATGATTTCTCAAATGCAAAATCGAGAAAATTTACAACCCCTCTAATGTACTTCTCTCTAGCGTGAGAATTGTCAAATATCCAACTCTTATCCATTAGATAAAATATACTGAAAAGCGGAATTAAAAGACACAATAAATAACAAAAATATATTAACAAAAATAAGATTATATTCACCAGTGATTTAATTTGTAGTACTCTATTAATTTGAACTTATGTGTTTACCTTGATGTTTCCAGCTACTTTTATTGCTGCAGTGATCTTCATTTAAATGTCTATTAGTAGCCTACCAACTGCACATATCACAAATTTAACAAGCATGTAAGTCAACAATATAGATTCATAATTAAGACAAATATGAACGCATGAATTATGAATTATTGCTCTATATATAGACTAATAAAATTAGCTCAAGAATGCCACAAACTGTCCAATTTCTTTGCATATCAACAAAATTGGTTCAAGGCAATAAAATCATTCACTTACTAAACGAAAAGAAAAATTACAATCATAAAAGAATGACAAGGCATTAAAAATTGCAGATCCTGTTTATTAATTGCCTTTAATGACAGATTTCAGAAGATTCAAAAGGAAGCCCCTCTTGAATACCAAAGCTACCTTGTCCAAGTGACAAAATACCATTAATTAATTAATTTTCAGAAGTGTGTATATTTTTAAAAGTTATTAGAGAAGGAGATATGTATGAATATGTATATTTTTAATACCACTTTGTAATATGCTCCTACCTCTCGGAGGATACAAGAAGCTAATGTATAAATATTCATTTGGAGTAGGAGATATGTATCAGGGAATATATACACTATATGTATATATATATATATATATATATATATATATATATATATATATATATAAAAGACAACTTCATGTTCTTGGAATCTAAAGATTTGGTATGATTAGCACTGATCCAAGTTTATAAAACTTGGGTGTAATAATGATGTTGCCATAGGTTCCATCTTTCACCAATAGATCTTGCTGGTGATAATTAAAACAGACTTTAATGAATGACAATATACTAACTTTAACAATCAGTTTTCTGAAAATGCTAATAAAATTAAGTAACGATAATGAATTGATTTGTCCACAAAAAAAAAAACAAAAGCAAGGATTGCAATATCAATAACTAATAACTAATAAATGTAAAGCCAGTGTCAAGATTAATGGAGGGAAATCATACAGTTACTTGGATTGATGAAGCTGCCAAAAAAATTTCATCCAAACGAATGATTCAGCTTCAAATCGCTGTGATTCCAGTTCCAGCTATCAAAACGATGAGGCTAGTCCTCCATTTAATGTGACTAACTGGTGCTTCAAAGAAGATGAAATAGAGGTCCGTTGGCTAGCAGCACAAGAACTGCCATGTAATAAGTCTATAGACTGCAATAATTGGCCCCATTCAACATGCAATGCAACAAGTGGAGGAGAAAACAGGTGCTTTTGCAATTCAAATTATCAGTGGAATGCCTCAAGTTTAAGATGTACCCAAGGCTAGATTTGCCATACGTATCCTTAGCTAGCAATTTACTTTTCTAATTTACTCTGTTAATAGGAGGGTAACGGTTTGCTAGATCAGAAAGATTTTATTTAGATTGTGTTTTTTTCCTTCTTCTGCCAAGCATTGTTAATTAATCAAATACTAAAATCCAGTTATATATATATACAAGCAGCTTAGATACCATTTCTTTCACTCTTCAGTTTAGTTATCTATTTTTATGTCAGACACAAATTTATATTCACAAGATCATATACACTAACACATAAGGGAAAGGTATAGCACTGCTTATAAAACTAACACTTACAAATTCAAAAGGTGTAGTTACAATTTTGCATAACCTAAATGGAGCATGCTGAATGAAAATATACGGTTGTCAAACCTAAAAACTATGTAAATTAAAATAACAGAGAAACCGTAATAAGAATCCTAAATTAAAATCTAAAAAACAAAGCCAACATCAAAGCTATTAAGGCCACATCAAGTATATAAAAGAACTAAAAGCACTTTGAAAAATGTTATAAATTAGCATTCCGATGCTGAATATTTATCAGCAGTGATTACCATCAAGAAACTATTTGGACTATGATTCATACCTTGAAAAGCTCCCCTGATCTTCACCTCAAAAGGTCTCTCCAACTCCAAATGTTAATTCTGCAAATTTTAAAAAGTGTATGGCCTTAACGTACAACGTAAACCTTAAACCGAAGCCACTGAAGTATCCAATAATGAAGGCAACTGAACAAAAATTATCCTATAATGAATGCAAATCAAAAGATGAAACAAATCAGAGTAACCAAAAGCATTACCTTAATGACAACTTAAACCGATGCTACTGGAAAAAAACATAACCAAATTCATAGAAAAAAAAATACACTAGAAGAAGAATAGAAACTCACACTCAATGCACACAAATGCTTTAGATCTATCGAAGACGATGAATAGAAGCTGAATCAAACCACAAGTAAAGCTTCGATACCAAAGTCATTCTTCTATGGAGCGATCAAATCTCATTCTGCAATGAATCTGCCATTGTTTCATATCTCCTATTGGTGAATGACGAGAGAATGAGAAAGAATCGACAATGACGGTGGAATCGATGGCAGAGAGAAAAGCTTCTAAGGTAAAAGTGAATCTAAATCTTCTAAAGCTTTACATTAGGGTAAGAGCTTTTTCTAAAAAAAATAATAATCTGTGACTGTGGCTAAATGTGTGCGGTGAACTAATACTCTAATAGTGACAAAAAAATAAAGGAGTGTAAGCAAAATATTTAACTTCCACCGACAGATATTTAAACGGAGGGTGGAGATGGCTTTTAGGGATGAAAGATGTTCCATCCGTATAGATGTCCGAAGCCGTATGGTCTTTTTTTTTTGTAGTGTATATTAATAATTAATTATTAACTATTATGTATATGTATGCATTTATTACCTGGATAAAATTTCTTCAATCATATTTAATGATACTACATATATACTATACTACATATATACTATTAAATATTAACTATCATAGCTTTAAATAATTATAATATGTTTATTAAAATGACTTATAAATTTGCTCTTTGAATTCCTGGGTAAAAATACGGGAAGTGGTGGTGGAGTTGGTTGTGACAACAACATGTTTCTTAAATAAGTTCAACATCTTGACTTTCCCTTGAACTATTGAGAAGCTACCTATAGTAATAAACACCCCAAAATAAAGGTCCTTTTTGAAATATGGACTTGAAATAATAATGCACTGAGTAATCACATTTTTGGTCATAGTCATCCTTATTTTGCGTCTTGTCTTGACCCTCCTTGGTGGTCCTTTTGCCTCTCCCACCATGAAGCCATGGTTCTACAGAGTTGTGGTGGTGTTACTATACTCAAAGGATGTAAATTTGGGGGTTTTTTTATTGATACATCTACGATTAAGGTGGTGTTAGTGAGAGGATTGAGCTTTACCACATCTACACTGTTGATTTGCATGATGGGGTCCTTGACATAAAACATTGTGAGTATCATAGCTATGAGTACTGTGGCTAGAAGCAGTAACAGGGCTAATGGGCAAACACATCGTTTCATGAAACCGGGGTGTTGGTCTTTGGTGAAATCAACCTCATTGCTCCTTGGTTGCTCCGCCATGGCTTGCTAGGAAATTGAGATCAATGGGTTTTGGAAATTGCAACTATGTTTGGTTGTTTTGTTTTGCTATGCTCTTTTAAGCTTAAGGAAGTGTGGCCCATTGTTGTTAATTAATAAAGTTCTCTCTTTGTGTTTGGTGTGAGAAAATCCAATGTTTTAAGTTCTGAGATCGTTCTACTACTTCGTTTCATGTTTTAGTTCTATTTTGTTTATATTTGATTTATCATTAAACTTAGAATAATTATGACACTGCACCCCAATTTAGGGTGGAGAGAGAGATCAAAAGAAAAAATAAAAAAGAGAGAAAATAATAGTTGTGATAAATTATATAGTATGAAAGAAAGAGAGAGATAAAAAGAAAAATGATTGTAAAATTTATAAGGGTATCAATATTATGGTTGACAAATTAAGAGAAATTGTTTTCATACAATAAGTATGTACAAAAATCTTGTATAACTATGAAAGTCATAAAAATAAAAAAAAAATGAAAAATGTGATGAATATTATGAAGAAAAGAGATAAAAAAAGTATTATATAAATTAATATATGTTTTTATTGTATGGATTCAGTATCTCAAAAAACTTATGGTATATTGGATCTATATGACTACACATGAGCTTGGATGGTCTAAATTTCGTGCCACTAATCCTATAAATCACCAGGGGAAATAGTGATGCCTAGCAAGATTGTATTGCACTTCATCTAGTCTTTTTTTCAGATTCTTTTCAAAAGTGTCTTGGTTTTTTTTTATAAATTTTTTTAAATTATGTGTTACATGAATATTATTTTATATAAATTTCTTTAATTATTTAACATCTTTTTCTTCTTAATATATAATAAATGTGATGAATTAATTTGTTAACTCATGAAGATTAGAAAAGATGAATAAAGTTACCTTTCTCATTAATTATCTTAATGAGTCTCAATTATTTTATGAGTAATTTTAAAAAAATGATATAAATTGATACCAATAACTATAATATAGTTTGAAAGTGTGAAAAGTTATGATTCTTTTACCTTTAATTTAGGCTTCGTTTGGCCCAGCTTATTCTGCACTTATAAGTTGCTTTAAAGCTAAAGTGAAAAATAAGAGTTTTCAAAAGTAAAGTATAAGTTGTTTGGCAGTTTGGTATTTTTTAAACTTAAAAGCCACTTTTAAATTAAAAGTTGTTTGGTAAAATAAGATATTAAAATTATCTTATTTTCTTTAACATAAATAACATATAGTTATAAAATCCTAAATATTCCTTAAATCTTAAATTATCATATCTCAATTTCTATTCCCCTTCAATGCAAGTGTTATTTGATTCTGAACTCTATCCATGTAACCACCATCTACTGCTTTTCTAGGATTATATAAATTTCTTCATCAATATTCACTTCTTCTTTGCACCTATCCATATATCCAGGAACATGATCACATTGTCAAATTCTTCATCTTGAACACCACATGTCTGAATAAAGTTATGGAATGTTGTTGTTGCAACTATGATCTTCTATTGTTTGACCAATGAATATGGCTCTATATCACATAAGATATGTCATCTTTTCTTCCAAACCCCAATTGTTCTTTCAATGATATTTCTTAGAGAAGAATGTGTATAATTAAATATTTCTTTTAAACCTTCTGCTTGATTACTATATCTAAAATCAATTCACCTTATATACACATGTTGAAAGATTGAAAGATGTCAAATTAAATCAATAATAAATACACTGAAAGCCAACATTCCCTTTCTCATTCAAGCAAGAAAACCTTTCTTTATCAAATAACAAAAATGCTATAATGCTATTAAAAAATTATTACCAAGGGAAGCTATTATAAAATCAAAAAGCTATAATGCTATAAAAAAATTATTACTAACTTTTTATGGTTAGTAAGATAAAAAAAAAAGTTACCTGCGAGATAAAATCTGTGTGCGTAACTGGGAAAGCTGAGAGCTGGTAGCGAAGCAGCTTCAGGTGGAGAGCTTCGACGTGGGCATGCAACAGCTACAGGCGGAGAGGTGCAGAGAGGCGGTGAACTTCGACGTGATCAAAGACGCGAATAGGCTCGAGGTGGGCAGCAGCTTCAGGCGGAGTGGTCAGCAGCTTCAGGCGGAGAGGTGTGCAAGCCGGTGAACTTCGACGTGATCAGAGACGAAAAGGGGGCAGCAGCTCCAGGCGGAGAGGGCGGCAGCTTCAGGCGGAGAGGGAAGCATCTTCAGGCGGAGTGGGCAGCAGCTGTAGGCGGAGAGGCTCGACATGAGTGGCTACAAGTGTTTGGCAGCTCCAGGTGAACTTCGACGTGGGTGATCAGCTTGGCATGACCAGTGCAGAATGTATATAAAGGAGAAAGAATGAAATAATAAAATAAGAAGAAGGTAAGATTAGAGAGTACGTGGGGTTCGAGGTGGGAGCTGCTTGAAAAAGCAGCGAAAATGCTAAAAATACCAGCTTTTTTCTAAAGCTACATTTTATTATTAAAATAAAGCTACTTATGATTTGTAAGAGCTTCTTAAAATTTCTGTTTGGTGAATATTAACATTAAAGATACTTTTTACAAAAGCTACAAAATTTAAGATAATTGTAAGAAAAAATATAGAACTACTATAATTTCACTTTTAAAATTACCATTACCATTTTGACCAAGAAAAAAAATTACCATGACCGTCACACTGTCATACCATGTGCATCTGGGAGCATTTCATGACCATTTCATTTTTTTTTTTAATGTGCGTATAGTGTGAAACAATCACAGCACTACTTTGTAACAAGAACGTCTCCTTATTTATTCCCCGCTAGATGTCTGAAACAATGTCTCTTCTTTATGATGTGGCAGTGGAATTGAATATTTTATATATTCTCTCTGCAGGCAAGTGACAACAAAACACGAGTTTAATTACTTTATCGACAAAGAGCAACTCTTCAAATTACAGAGAGGACGAGAAATGTGTGTTGTGGGAAAAATTATTACATACTCCGGACCATGACCACCACGTCATCTATAGTCTTGATCAATTAACATTTGACATATAAGTAAAATTCATAATCTGATCATAAATGACATGATAGTTCGAGATCATCTAATAATTTCTCGTGTTGTGTGGTGTTTCATTTGTGCCGGTAGGTGGTAAGAGAACGGAAAATCCAAAAGCAATATAACGATTTACGAGGGGAATGGTTTTTTGTATTCTATAAACCCATGATTCAACGTATGTTTTGCAAGAAAATTTAGGTGAAAGATTACAATCTATGAATTTTGGGTGAAATTAGTTTCATAGCATAAGGTTCCAGTTCTTCTGGCCTTAATTTGAATGGGGTCGTGTGTTTTTTTCTTTTAAAAAACTCTAAGTTTATTTCATTTATTTCAAAAAAAAAAGTGTATTTCATTTATACTAGTGAAAAGTGTCTTGTGTAAAAAATTTATTAAGAGAAATAAAATAATATTGTAAATATAGTGGTTATTATATTGTATGGGTAGTTATTACTTATTATTTTGATGTGGTTGGAGTAATATCTTTTTCTTTAAAAATTCCAGATTTGATAAAAGTGGGGTTGGAGTAGATTTTTTTTAGCAAAAAAAAAGAACATGCTTTTTCAAATATCAATAATTGTTCTATGTTTTTTATTTTAGTTTTTTTAAAGATTAAGGGTATAATTGAAAATAAAAAATGAACGCATCATATTATTTTCTTATAAAATCACTTGTTTTCTAATATCATAACACCAATTTTGAGCTTTTCCATTAAAAAGTTGGAATCAAATCAACGATAATTATCTTTTTAAATGTTTATTCAATCAACTAATGTTATTAATTAATTTGTTTGATCAATACTTGAATTTTTTTATCAATAAATATTAAATAAAATGAGATATTTACAAAGCATCTCTAGCTTAACTTTTTACTAATTGGATTAATTTTAATTTTTTTTAAATAAAAGCTTCAAATATTTTATATTTTAATTTACTTTTTTATAATTGGCAAAAGTACTCATACATTGCATGATATTAAAATGACGATGTATTACTATGTAGCAGACTTAATCTATACTTATGCTAAATAAGTCCAAACAAGATCTTCTCTTTTTAAATTAACATAAAACATAAAAAATTTATACGTGTGAGCTAAATACACTATGTCAAAAAAAAAGAATTAAGGGCGCTCTCGTATATCATAAAATGGCGCTTTCGTGTGCACTAATAAAAACTGCTCTTGTATGGTCATTGAGAGGAGGGCGTGTCTAGAAACGCCCTAATGAAAGTCATTTAAGGCGCTTAAACAAAACACGGAAACGCCCTCAGCGTTTTGGCAAATAGTGTTTCATTGGGAGGGCGCTATTTTTTGTTAACAAGGGCGCTCCTGGGAAGCGCCCTGAACACTTCTCTGGTTGCCAAAGGAGGGCGCTTCTGGGAAACGCTCTGGTTTTCTTAGGGAGGACGCTTCTAGGAGCGCCCTCGTACTATTTTTTTTTTTTTGGGCTACTTCATTCAGATCCTCATATTTTTTAGCATACTATTTTTAATTGTTTTCATACCAATGAGGTACCTCTAAAACCATGCATATTCCTTATCATTCAAACAATTATTAGATGTATGAATTTCATTCCATTTACACATTCACAACACAAACACAAGTAAGGTTCTCATCAATACTCCATATTAAGAATTCAAGACATGTAATACTTTGAATAGTTTCCTAAATATATTTTTAACTTTTCTGAAAGTATGAAATACCTATACAACTACATAGAAGCAACCACAAATCATGACATGGAACAATACTCAACTCAATTGGTAAATATATAACATACATGACCTATAAAAATTTTGGCAGAGTTTTCTCTGTTTATTCAAGTTTTCCCAATTTATCAAATACCTGTAAAACTCCATACCAGCAGCCAGAATTTATCATTCAAACAGATCTAAAAAGTTTTGAATAGAATATGTTTAACAATATCCATTACCTAGATTTTTACGTTCATAACACTACTAGCTAGCTACTCATCTAAATTTACCTATAAAAATTTCGGCAGAGTTTCCTCTATTTTTTCAACATTTCCCAATTTAACAAACACATGTAAAACTCCATACCAGCAGCCATAATCCAGAATTTATCATTCAAAGAGTTATAATCAGTTCGGAATAGAACATCAAAGTATATAAAATTTACATAACTTATCATTAATACACAACTTTGTACAACATTTTCAGATTACAAGTACACGTGTTTACTTACCATCAACAAGTACAAAACAATCACATGCAATTGGTTACTACATGCTTTGCCCATTCTTCTCTAACCTCATCAAGCTGCTCCATAGTGTAAGTCGAGCATCGATGTTGAGGAAAGTACAATAAAAGCCAAAATTGATTTCAATAAAAGAAGTACTAAATGAGGAGAAAACTACTTACTTGTTATAACAATTCCAAATTACCTCTTTTGGTATAATGAGTGCATTTTGATTGATTATCTCCTTCATAAAACGCATAACAAAAAGTCCGCAATTATTGTTGTTTGTTTGTCGTGGACACTACAAAAATAATTTATAATCAAATCCACTTACGTGATGATAAGTTACGAATGAACACAAGAGTTCGCGCAACATTACCTGTATGCGGCACAAAGTGACAAATTTACTACATGCTGACCTAAATCATTCTAAAAATTGAGCAGCATTTCCCCTATTTTTTTAAGTATCACAAATTTATGAAACATATTTCTAATCCTAATATCAACAAGCTACATCAATATGAATAATAACAGTTCTAACACAATCATTTTAATAAAAAAATATGATGGAAAAAAGGGTGCAACTAGCAGAAACAGAGGTGCAGTTAGCAGAAACAATGGTGCAGTTAGAAGAGACAGTGATGCAGATAGCAGAAATAGTGGTGCAGGTAGCAGAAAGTATGGTGCAATTAGCAAAAACACACATACATCAGAAACATGGTGGCACATAGCAGAAACAGTGGTGCAGGAAGCAACTACATTTTAGAAAAAACAAAAGGTGCAAACAGTGGAAAATGTGGTGTCAACAGCAACTTTCATTCAAGAAAAAAAAAACTACCTGCAGCTGCGTGAAGACGGAGAACGAAGGTTGCTCGCAAACGAAGAACGGAGCTGCTGCGCTGCTGCTTGCGGCGGAGGACGAAGCTTCTCGCGGCGGATAATGGGGCTGCTCGCGCGGAGGAGGAACTCCGTAGATCTGCGACGGGGACGGACGACGGACGCAAGACAGTGACGGCGGCGTTCGGCGGAGGGGAAAGGAGGCAGCGACGGCAGGCTTATGCAAAGGGAGGGAGAGAGAGCGTGCTCTGGTTTAGAGAGAGAAATGTTAGGGTTTAGAGAGAGAAGAGAGAGATGCTACTGCGCGGGAGAGAAAAAACCATAATTTTCACATAAGTATTACAGAGTTGGGTGCTTCCCATAGCACCCTAATAGGAGGGCACTTCCAGGAGCGCCCTCAAAACCGGGTTATTAAAAGAAAAAGATTGTGTTCAGTAGGGCGCTCAAATAAAGCGCCCTAAAGAACTTATTGGGAGGGCGCTTTCATGGAGCACCCTCAACACCCAGCGTATTAAAAAAAACTGTGCTCAGTTGGGCGCTCATAAGGGTCTTGGAGCACCCTTATCAGAGAAAGTAATTACAAATTCAGGACGCTCAAATAAAGCGTCCTAACTTTTAATGGTAAGGGCGCTCCCGCCCAATTTTGAAGCGCCCTGACGTTAAAACGATCAATTTAAGCGCTAATCAACACGGGAGCTCCCTAAAGTAAGTGATCTTATATCCTAAATTTGGCGTAGTGATATATGTCCATTTTCATCATTAAAACATCAAATTAATATTCTAGTTTTTTATAAAATAAACTTGATAGCTAGTGAGTTTTTGAAGTATACTATCTATATACTCCTAGGATTTTGAATTGATATTTGAGTTTACAAGCCTTCCTTATGCAATGGCTCATAGTTTAGGTGACTATTTATCTCTTTTAGCCTTTAACTTTTAATTAGTCTCTCCCTGCATAGAAAAAATAAGTAAAGGGAGATGGGATCACTTTGACGAACTCCTCTCGACGAGAAGAAAAGGTTCATCATTTCTCCATTCCAAAGCACCTGCATAGAAGGGAAAGATATAGAATGCCATAAAATCTAAAGGATATTATTAGGGATTTATATATCTTCCAAAATATTAAAAAAAAGTCTTATTTAAGCTATTATAGGCATTTCTCAAGTTAGTCTTAATAGGCATGAGACTCTTTTGACCTCTTTCACTTCTCATTGAATGGATAACCTTTTGAGCTAGAATAACATTATTACCAATATGCCTTCTTGGGACGAAGCTACTTTGCATCAAGTTGACAATTTTATTCATAATAGATTTAAGCCTACTAGATATCATTTTCATAATAACTTTATATGAAACATTACATAAGCTAATGGGCATAAATTGTTTAAGGTGAGAAACACCCTGTACTAAAGTGATAAGGGTACTATTAATATCAACTATACCTTTACTGGTTCATAGAAAATATCCTTCACCAAGGACTCCACTGGATTTGATATAAAATAGCTTGTAGTCCATTCTTCAATCTTCCTCGAAGCCTTAAGGTCGCCCATATCAAATAATGTCATTTTTATCTCAACATTTGAAACCTACATAGTCATCCATCTACAATATTCCTTCTCTAAAGGAGGGAAGCAACTCCCAAATAGATAAAGACTATAAGGCTATATAAGGGTCAAAGTTTTAGTTTACCCAGTAGAGAAAGAAACTAGTATAGTCTAAGTGGGAAATGAAACCTTTAGCCATAAATTATCCCAATAAAGAAAGAAAAGTGGTCTTACCATCGTAGTTTTGAAGCATAACTCATAAATCTATTCGCCCATATAATTCTATAAGCCTTCAAATTCACTCATATTCCTTCTAATCATGGTTACTCTATGGAACAACTTTAAGTTTTTTATTTCCAATCTTAAACCATTAATTGGTATCTAGATTTTTCTTACCAAAAAAAATCTTCTTGCAACAAAGCTTCTTCGTAGCCTTTAAAAAGTCTAGCCTGTAGGGACTCTAAACAATCATTAACCCCTTTGGACAATCTCATGGCAACCTTATGAAGTTAATTGAAAAGTATCTTCTTTCTTCAAATTATGTTTCCAAAAACTTTATCATTCCAAACTTTGAGCTTAAATTGTATCAGGCTTACAATCTCTGCCAAGGAAAACTAAAGTTCTAACTTTTTTTATCCACATCATGGAATCCCAAGTGCATCAACCAAGACGCCATAAAATTGAGGGGCCTTCTACCGCTATTTGGCATAACATCACGAGTAAAGGAGATAGAAATAGGGCATGATCTGACTTAAAGAAGGGGAAATGGATCACTGAAGCATTTTGGAATGCAAGTCTTCATTCCATGTTTATTACAACTTTAGCAATATGTTCAACCTCTACTCAAAGTGAATGGTATACCCAAAAACCCATGTCAACATGCTCACAGTCTTCAATCACCGAGTTGAACGTTTCATTATTCCTCACATGAGTACTACTAGCTAGTGCTGCTAGATCTCTTGAAGTCAAAATGAATAGAGGTAAAATATCCACTTAAACACCAAGGGCCAAACACCCATGAATCAATATATCTCATATCTTCTAAAGTCCACAATGCATAAACACCAAATGACATCGTCCCATAAACACCAAATGCCACCTGAATGGCCATTGGTATGTTAAAAGAAAAAAACAAAATGAAAGCCAAGCCCGCGAACAATTCTATTTGCATTATTTTTCGTACAATGAATTTCAATCAAAATAAGAAAGTACACTCATTTGTTTCTCATATCTTTAATCAACCTTGGGAAAGATTTGGACTACACGTCGCGACATTTTCCATGCTACTATATTCATTATTGCCATTAAGAGGGTAGGCCATTATTATGGCCTAAGCATTGCATTAAAGCATCCATTTGCATGGGGTTCACATTGTTCTTAATGACGGAGTGCAAGTTTTTATTCATGATGATTGTCACTTGACCTGAATTAAGATTCAGAGGTTTAGGGGGAATGAAGCCTTCATTAATTACTTCTTGTGTCTTATGAATAAATTGCATGTGGTTTCTATCAAGCCCTACCATGAATTATCCAAAAACTTATCATTCTCTCTCCCCCATAATATGCTTTTGCCAAACTTTGTTCCCCATTAATGTACTCGTTCGCAGGAGCACTTCATGCTCTTATTTTCTATTTTATTGGCCATCTCATTGGGCCACATGCGAAATTATTTCCTTAACAAGCTACATGTTAGCAGTTTGGTTTCGAGAGATGTGGGCCCTCTTATCATTAAGGCCTACCTTTAATGCCCCGAGGATCTTTCTTCACAACCTATTCCGGACACAAGTAACGACTAGTGTTGACGCCCCTACCATAATTTTTGGATTCGATCTAGAGACTTCAAGCTCATCAATAAGAACATTATCATCAATTCTCATGTTCTCAAAGGTTTCAGAACGTGACCTAAGAGATTTGTCCTCCTAACCAATTACATTATGTAACTGCTTACGACGCTGAGGTCGTTTGACTAACAACCACGATCCATAATGATCCTCAATTATTGGGCTTTTAATCATATTTGTTTCAGACTCTTGATTTAATGCTACAATAATTGTGATATGATCCGGAAGCGTGAAGATAGGAACATCTTGAAGATCAATTAACGGTAAATAACTGTAAGGAGCTTGACACAATCCAAGACCTGCCGGAAGCATCAAAGCTATCAAAGATAGGAACTTGACACAATCCGTGACTTGCTGGAAGCACCAAAGTTATCAAGATATAAGCAACTAGACTCTAATCAAGACCTGCTGGTAGAACCTAAGTTATCAAGTAGTTCTTTAATTCAAGAACAAAGGATAAGCTCTCACAATGAGAAAACTCAAATTTTATTGATAAAAATTAACTTGTCTACAAACTGATTCTCAATGCCCATATATAGCAAAGGAATTTCCTAAATAAACTATCTAAAAGATATAGTCCTAAATTAAATAGATTAAATCCCAGATAAGATAAAATATAATCCTAGATAAGATAAAATATAATCCTAAAAAATTTTAATATAATTCTAACATATTTGATATTGATTCCTAACAGATCTAATCCTAAATAAATCAGTTAGGATCTGATTAGATACACTTTCCCGAATTAAGTTAAACCACTTCTTTGGATCTTCTTCTTCTCGGTGGTCTTCTTTCCTTTGGACTTCAATGATATTCAAGAGTTGCAGAGCTCTCTTCATCCGCTCAGATCTGGCCCCAATCATTGGACTTTCAATCCCTTGCAATGGATCCGAGGCATCCTGGTTGAGGTCGGTCGGGATCGTGTCAAATTGTCTTTCCATTATTATTCGCATCTATGATTATGTCAACCCTAGTTTGAGTCACATCCTTTATTGGTTCACCATCTGCTGTCATACTTACCACCGTCGAATATTATAGTTGGTCATCATTGACCTCTTAGTTTGTAGAGGTCAATTTCCTTTCGACAACAAAAACAAGTTAGATGTAGACATTCATATATACTCTAAATTAGTTTCATGCCCCACGACTTTGATTTTAAGAACCATTTTCCTTTCTAAATCAAACTTAATATAAATTCGAGCAAATCTCTCATGAATGGAAGTTAATTTATCAATCTTCATGCATGTTTGGTTTAACGTTGAGAGGTGATCAAACTCAAGTTCGGACCTCTCAATACAACTATTTATAATGTTAAAAACATGAGTTTATCATGTAACGTTAAACAAACATAGCCTTCAACATGGAAATGCATCCTCCCTCTTTTGTATTGGAAATTACCCGTACTTGAGAGCAGTGACGGATACAGACAATTTAAATAGTGGGGGTAAACATACAGATAAATTTATATTGTTAATAATATAGCATACTATAATTAAAAGTACAAAAATACATCATCTTTATTCTATGTGAGTTTTTCATGATTTTTTTTTCGTTTTCAATGCTTTAAAAAATTTCTCTCTTTGTATATGTAATTAAACAATCATTCATCTCCCATATAGTTTCGCATCCAACTTTTGATGATATTTATAGTGGAAAAAACTCTTTCAATTGTTACAGGATCACAGAGATAAGCAAACACACCAAAGAATATACAATATGCTTCTTGGTTTCCACAAGTTTTATGAAAAAATAACACATTCTCCTATATTGTGAAAATGTATTGTCAAAGCATATATTTATTTAAATTTTAAAATCGATTATCTAGTGACAAAAGTTTTACAAAAAAAAAAATTACAAGTTTTTCTCGAGTGAAAAAAAATGGGAGCAAAGTGAAAAAATGGGAACAAATGTGTCTCATTAACAAGTTCTCTCTCACATAAGGCTTGAAATATTTTGTTTAATTGCTTTAATGGATTAAAAAAAGGGTGTTTGTGTAAGTGTCTTTCATCACCTCTTTATCTATTAATTAGTTGCTATATTCCTGGGTTAAAATTTGGAAAGAGAACAAAATATGGTGTTGAACATATTCTTTTAATACAGATTGGTTTGTGTTACACATACATATATTATATATAAAAAACTTAAATTGAAAATCTTGTGGGGACAGCTGCCTCCACAGTTAGTAACGTGCGCCCGTCCTTGCTTGAGAGAAAAACTCACATTTTATGGATTTGAGTTTTATCCCTTCAATATGACCCCTAACTTCGTACCCGCTCTCCAAATAAAACTTGGTCTTATAATACAACATTATATATCTTTGTGTAAATTTCTTAATACAATCCATCCATAGGCGAACTCCAACCAACGTTTTGGTTTGACCGAGTGAGTTGATATCCAAAGAAGGTTGGCAAGAGATTCTTTTGCTGCAAAAGCCTGTAGATTCTTTGGACGATTCGTCCAACACTCGCTTTCATTCACCACATCCTTTTTCATTTGTGGCACGCACGAGCACGCCCAACCAAAATTCCTACCACTTTCTCTTCCCCACACTGCAACCTCCGAATATCCACCATCATTATCCCAAAAGGGCATCAAATCCAACCAATTAATTAAAATGAAGCCTGAGGTATAAAGAAGACAAAAAATATATAATATAAAATAACAAAACAAAGCGTTTTGTAATTGTAAACTTGTATACGCAATGTTATACTAGTACTACTAGATTAGATTAGATTATACATTCCCTGCAGTTGCAAAGGGACCAAGTGGTAGTATTATGAAATCACCAAATCAACGCAACAATTTAATGTCGTAGCTCACAAAAACTTTAGTATTAAATGCAGCAACTAAGACCCCCACCCACCTTTTGGCCCTCAAAAAAAATCCCAACAACAACCCTAATTCCCTCCCCTCTCCTTTCACAAATGGAGAATTCCCCTTCTCATCCCTTTTCTCCTCCTCCTCCTCCTTCTTCTTCTTCTTCTTCTTCTTCTTCATCTCCATGTCCACCTCTTACCCTTACTCTCCACCACCCACCCCTTACCTCACCAATCTCGGCTTTGGCTATTCCATCGCCATCGCCCTCGGTTTCCTCTTCCTCCTCTCCACCCTCATCCTCTCCTCCTACCTCTGCTGCCGCACTATCCGCAACCGCCGCAACAACCACGCCCAATCAGACGGCGTCGTTTTGCCGCGCATAATCTTCGTTGCGGAAGACGAGGAGGAACGGCAGCAGGACGGCGTCGTATTGGGACTTGACCAGAACGTGATCAACTCGTACCCGAGGTTCCAGTACACGAAGGATGTGGGACAGGACAGCACGTGCTCGATCTGTTTGTGCGAGTACAAGGAGTCGGAGATGTTGAGGATGATGCCCGAATGTCGCCACTACTTTCACCTCTGTTGCCTTGACTCATGGTTGAAGCTCAATGGCTCATGCCCTGTTTGCCGTAATTCGCCTTTGCCGACGCCCATTTCTACGCCGTTGCAAGAAGTGGTGCCGCTCTCTCACTATCCTGCTGATAGAAGGGCAAGGAGGTGACTCTTCTAGAATTTCAATGGAAAGTGTAAACAGAGTTGACCAAAGGTTTAAATAAAACTTTTGGAAAATTACAAATAATAAAGGTTATTACAGATCTTTAAAATCTTGATATTGCGTCTCAGACTACAATTTGAAACCCTGCGTGAATGCTGAGCTTTTTTATTTGTTAATTTGAAAATGAAGAATTAACCAAGTAGGTGTTATGTTTGGGGGCCAGATGATGTGTTTCAGTACCAAGTTTTTTTTTTTTTTTAAAAAAAAAAATTTTGTCTTCACCTAACATCAAATTTTATTTTGAAGTAAAATTTAGAGTGATTGTTTGTCTTCTGTGATGGAAGATCATATTCATCTGCGGTTTGTTGTACTGATGATTTGACATTGGATAGCATTTTTCTTGTAATGTTGTGCTAATATTGACCCACTGGCCACAGTAGAATCATTTTTTTTCTATGCAATGATCACAGTTGGGGCTGTAAAACTCTCCATGAGTAGTTAACTCTACACCATTTGAACTCAAGATCACTGGTGTTGAGAATAGAATAATCCGTGTGAGCTGATCTATAATTCAACAGTAGAATCATTTGAGGATTTCTTTCTTTCTGTGTGTGTTTTTTTTTTTTAAAAAATCATAGACCAATTTAGTTGTCGTTGTTAGTAGACAGCTTGTGTTTGGTATCCATTCATTCAGGGGACATGGTCCTGCCCTTGTTTTTGGCCCAATATTCTGTTTTTATTGTCCTTATTACAGGAACTAGATGCAATATTATCATATTAAGTATAGTGAATTACGGATCCCTAGCACCGCAATCAGTGTGCTCATGAAATCCTGCTGATGTGGTGAAATATATTATAGCCGCTTGCTTCAGCCACACACTTTTTGCAGTGAGAATATTATCTGTATCTAAAGTGCATGTGGCGTTTACTAGTTCTTTCTGTTTTGTACTTACTGATCGAATGCATGCAAGTTATAAACATGTGCAAGCCATGGTGACCGGTTATTCAGGGCCTAATGCACTAATTCTTTCTATCCTTCCTCAATTGCATTTCCTAGTTTATCGCTATAAGGATCCTCTAGATCCGTGTAATGATTGAATCACAATATTATTTTCACCAGGTTGTGATTAGCTGAAATGTAAGATATGTTTGTGCGTTTACATTCACATTTTGGTGATTTAAATTAAATGTACTTTTGGTTTGATATTGAAAATTGAGCAAACTTAAATTTAGACTAAAAGTAATTATTTCTATAATTTAAAATATGAGTTTACATGGTTTAATGTTAAATCAAATATGCCAAAAGTGTTTGTTAAGCAGCTTGAATGATATGCTACCCAAGTGCCAATCTATATAGTGAGTACAGAATCTATTCTAAAATTAATAGTTAATAATAATTAATCCACGTTTTATAAAATACATTACATAAATATAATTTAAAATTAATTATACATAATTGATTCTGGACTATTTAGAATTTAAATTAACCGGGCTTATATTTATTAGCATCCGTGTGATATGGAATATAATCCCAATATCCTCTGTTCCCAATTGTTCATTATGGTTTACCATTGTGATTTTATAACTGATGAAAATATCACGCCTTACCTTACGCTTTCACTGCCAAACAAGTGGCAGTACGTCTCTAGTTCAAGAAGTTTGAACTGATTTGACCGAAAAAAGATTAGGTTTTTTATCCCTAATTATGGGGGCAAACCGGACCGATCCCCAGGGTTTTCAAAACGCTAGTTATCAAACTTATCATGATGTATATGTTTTTTTTTTACTTATGTTATGCTATGTTTGAATAATGAGAAGTGAAAATAAAAAGAAGGAAAAGAAAAGAAAAGAAAAGGAAAAGAATAAAAAAAAGAGAAAATAAAGGGAAAGTAGGAGAATGTTTAAGCTGTTTGGTTTAAAATAAAACAAGTAAAAAAGTGAGAGAAGAAAAAATGAGCATGATATATAATTATTTATTTATTCTTATACTTAAAAAATTATTATTTTTATTATTATTATTGCTAAACAAAGAAAAACAGATTAAAATGGGATACAAGGGGTACTTCAACCCAATTAAAGATACAAACCAGAGTTATCAAAATTATTATTTATTATTTATATTATTATTATACTTGAAAATTAATTATTATTATATATATATACTATTTATATTATTATTATTTATATTATTATTTTAATAGTATTTTTATTACTATCAATTATTTTTATTATTTTTATATTATTATCATTTTTATTATTATCAATTATTTTTATTATTTTTATATTATTATCATTTTTTATTATTATTTATATTATTTTTTTTATTATTAGTAGGTCCCGTGGGATTTGGGAAGAGGACAAGGTCTTAAAGCTTCCGTGAAGCAAGTTTTCTCGCAAAAAAAGGCAAGAAAATTTTTTAGCGGGTCGCATGTGTCAGTTTTCTATTGCTTCAGTTATCCCTCTCAACGAAAAAACATTCAATTTCATTTTCCAGCTTTTTCCGGGTCGTTAGTTCCTTTCCCCCATTTTCTAGTGAAACAAACAAAAACGTTAAAGTCATATTTTTTAAGATTATAGGTATCCTCTAGAAGAGGTAATCTTGTTCGAGTCGAGTAGTACCTTTATAAGCGGCAAAGTTCTCCCTCCGGGTATTTAATGCAGTTGCATACCCAGCGCTCAAATTCGAGACCATTGATTAAGCTGAAACAACCCCTTACCAATTGATTCACGTGCTCTGTGATTAAGCGTTAAAGTCGTTTGTTGGTTGAGTACATTTTTCTTTTAACAAATGCTAATGGTTCACTTAAAGTTTCAATTAGGAGATTAAAAATAGAAAATATTCATTGAAAAAATGTAGCTTTCTTAGTTATTAATATATGGGTAAATTATACACCCCTCCCATGAGATGAGCTTAAAATATATTACCCCGCCTCTTATTTTAAAACCTATACATTCTCATCTTCTAAGAGATGAATATGTGTTGCAATTCAGTCCATTTAATATAAACGAGCTCTTTGTGGATTTTTTTTGTCTTGATTTGTGATTTTATCATTAGCATAATTTTGAACCTCTACTATCAACTATAAGATATTAAAAGATAAAATAAAGTTTTTTTTAAAATTTTAGAGTTGATAAAATTGAAATTTAACCTTATAAAAGTTCTAAAATAAATAATAAAATATTTAAAATAAATTATCAGTGACATGAAAAGTTGTAGAGAAAAGAAAATTTTCATCAAAAGACTCATTTATAATTATTCATCATCACTAAAAGTGTAGGTTTTATAATAATAAGGCAATTAATGGAGTATAAAGCTTCTCTTAAGGAAGATGAGTGTAATTTATTTTTAATATATTAAATATTTTCTATTTCCCAATTTTTTAACCAATAGCTTGAGAGTAGCTATTATTATTATTATTATTATTATTATTATTATTATTATTATTATTATTAAACTCTACCACTTCATCCCTTCCTAATTCAATGGTAATGTAAAAAGGATCTTGAGAAAATTGGTAAATTCTACGGTGAGGTACCTTAATAGGTGCCTCACCGTGTACCCCTTGATTTAGGGGCATGTTAGCAAAAAAAATATTTTTAGAATTTGCAATATGGTCCTCAAAATATTTTTAAAATTTACAATACACAGTGAGGTAAGGTACCTCACCGTAGAATTCACCGAGAAAATTGGCCCTATTCAAAATGAGCATAGTGCAAGAAATCTTAAACAAATTGGTATGGTGATAAAAGTTTTACCCCATTACTTAAACTAACGTATTCCTATTTAGAGAAACATATTAAAATGGATTCTCTAGAGCTGTGAAGAGGACACTTTAAGTGGTTCCCTTAATTAGTTTAGGAGACAATATATTACTGAAACTATATATCCTCTAGAACCGTTAGATTATCTTTAAAAAAAATTAATGATTGAGATAAATACTTACCCAAAATACTTGATATATAAAAACACTCCAAGCTCATTATGTGATGGAAACTTAGATAATTAAATGATATATAATTTTCTATTTTTAATTTAGAGTGTTTTGGTAAAAGTAGCTCAAAAATTAGCTAAAATTTGAAAAGTTAGTTGATTTAATTGAAAGTGTTTGATAAAATTAGCTGAAAAATGGTAAAATGAAATAAAAAGACATTATTAATTATTAAATAATAATGAGTGTGGGTGGTTGAGGGATAAACTTGTAATAAATTTTCAGCTAATAGCTGAAAATGAAAGAAAACTTGTCGCTACTTAAAAAAACTATTTTACCAAACACTAATAAAATAGTTTCAACTACTAATTTAAGTTTTCTTGTAGTTGGAGTGACTTATCAAACATACTCTTAAAAAAGAGTAGTTGAGTTTTGGTCAAAGGAATCCTAGATAAGCACTCTAAGGTTTATTAGCTAGGTGAATACCTTGTTAAGAGGAGTTTTCTTTATGTGTTTATTTAGGAAGTGCTTTGTCAACAATATACCCTTAAATAACAAAGGAACACAGCAATGAAATTCATTGTCTGATAAATTTAGATTGTAATTCAATGGGGTTAATTAAGTGGAGTACAATAGATTCTCGCATTTAACTAAATAGGTTCAAACTTCCACCCTATTCTTTGCTATGCGGAAAATATAAATAATTTGTATGTGATTTTCCGTCAATAAACTTTATCTATTTTGGATTGGTGTGCTATCCTTATACCTAAATAAACTAAAAATAATTTGGTAACTAAAAGTAAAAATCAGAAATAAAAACAAATTAAAAATGTTTTTTCAAAATAAATAGACCTATTTTTTTTGTACCAAAAGAATGCAACTTTTAAAGGAGTCCCACCTTCAATTTTAATTTGTTACTTGACTTGTGTAATCTTCAATTTTAATTTGTTACTTGACTTGTGTAATCTAGGTATTTGGTTCATTGATTTATTTGGATAAATGAGGAATTTCAAAAGACACGGGAATAAATTATCAGGCAAAATCATCATTTTAATTGTCAATTTTTGTGTAACAACCAACTCATGAACATATATTCACACTCTTTTTGTCACATTTTTTAATTAACAAGCTTTTTATGATTTGTTCATTAAAAAAATCAACACATTTTTTAAACACAGTTTATTTATAAGATAAGTGTATTGACTATTTAAAAGTAGACCAATTAACCATAGAGAGTATGTTAAAGTGTGTCAACAAGAAAATATTGCAAATATTTCTTTTTCAACCAAATGGTGACAAGTGTAGTAAAAGAAAAAAATGTGTATAGATATTTAATTTAAAATATCTATTTATAAGAGATATTTAAAGGTCATACTTCAATCAGATTTATACAAATAGATATTTAAAAGTTATATTCAAATCAAATAAAATTTGTAAAGAGGTTAAAAAATCATTATTTTTTAATTTTGTATAAAACTTGTTTTTCAATATAAATAAGTGTATAATGCTGCAATACAAAAACATGACTTTAGGAAATAGATTTTCCATAAGGTCTCTTGAGGGTTTTAGCAAAAGCCAACGATAAGGAAATGTTAGTTTAAGATTTCATTCAAATAATGTTTTAATTAAAATGTGTTTAAAATAGTTTATAATGATTAAATAAGTATTTGTAAATAGAGTAAAAACTTTGAAAAATTATTTAAATACTTTTTAGTATGTTTAAAATAAGTTTTCAAGAAATTAAGAAATATATTATAAAAACTTTATTATACAGAACTTGAACAAACCATTAACAAATGAACTATCAAACTCATGCCCATTCATCCAATCCCAGAAAATAACAATCCTATAATTTTCAAACCATATTCATTGAACGTCACCCGTACTTGTCAACCACAGTTTGATTTTGCTGAAACGTTGAAGAAGGAAAAATACAGTTAAAGAAAAGTGTTAGAAAATGAAATTATTATAAATTTTGCACACTTTAATTTGATTTCCTTTTTCTTTTTATTCTTTCATCTTTACTCTATCTCTTATTTTCTTTTTAATTGTTTAAGAGCGGAGAAATCTACCTAAAAGATAATATAGAATATGTGCATTAATTACAAATTGATTCATTTTTCACCTTTTCTTTTTCTTCTCTTCCTCCTCTATTTCTTCAACGTCTTTGTCTTCAAGGGATGGATTAGAATCTGAAATAAACTTTGGATAGAGAAAAAGAAAGAGAAGAAGAGAAAGTAGTTGCCACTATAGAACTGTAATTCAAAATGCAATTGTAGGGACTTTCACAAAGAGAAAGTAAAATAACAAATGAAGGATACTATTCAGCCGATGTGTAATAAGATCATAATTTGAGATGTATCTCCACCACTATACAATATTAATTTTCAACCTTTTATACATATATATATTATTTTCCCTTATGTTTTGGTTTTCTTATTAATAATTTTGTAAATTTTTTAGCTATAGTTTGAAGAAAAAATGTAAATTATTTGTTGGGATTTGTTTATTTTTTATATGATGGAGTTTGTGGGTAGCTAAGGTTGAGACTCCTAGGTTATGACTGAATTTGAAAGGTAGGAATGGTGATGGAGGTGGACTAAAGCAGCGAATTTGGTGGAAACATGGATATAAATGGCTCAGCAGTTAGAGAGTATAGCAAGATGAGGTGGCGGCCGATGATGGTGTGGATTTGTATTGATATAGTAACATTTTCTAAATGATGAAATGGGGATGGGTTGGTTTCATTGATAAAGAAATTCATAAATGAAAACTCAAAGTTTTGGATTAAATATTTAATTATTTAAATTCATAAAAGCATAAAATAACCACTAAATCTTTAGGGTGCACTAGTGAATATTTTCTACTATCCTAAAAGTCACCTCAGAATCACATTAATAATTATAAAATTAGAATATATAGTTTGAATCACTTTTTGGGATATGAAAGAAAATGAATTTACAAAATGCAATGTTCTTTATAGAGAGATGTTTATAGGCTCACGAGAATTAAAGGGCAAAAAGGTGAATTTGCTCAAGCATGCAACATATAACCCTTAATTTGTTGTTTATGAATATATATATATATCATTATAAGAAAATTGATGGAAAAATCATCACTATTTCATAATTAGTGACGGCCTAGCGATGACCAACCAGCCGTCGTTTATGCAATAGCGACGATGTTTTACGACTGACGCTATGTAGCATCGGTCTGGTCGTCGCAAATAGCCGACGCTAGTTCCATGACCGTCACAACATAGCGTCGTCTTGGCCGACGTTAATATTTTTTTTTCAAAAAAAATACTTTCTTCCAAAACTTATCAATTGTGAGAATCGAACCCACAACCTGTGTGATAAGAAAAAAAAGTATTACCACTACGCTAAATTTATTTCTTGAAATATATTGTGCAAAATATTATATACATAGTGAAACAATAACAAGAAATTAGCGTCGGACACTAACTTTACGAAGGACAACGCTAAATAAAAAAATTTAAAAAAATTGCTTTTAGCGTCGGTCTAAATAAAAAAATTAAAAAAGTTTATTTTATTGTTAGTGTCGGCCTGCTATTTAATAAAGTTAGCGTGAGCTTGGCCGACGCTACATAAAAAAATGTAAAAAAATAAAATTCAACGGTGATACCTTTTAGCGTCGGTTTTGTGTCGGCCTGGCCAACGCTATTAACAACGATGTCGTGGCCAACGCTACCCGATCGCATCTAAATCGCTTATTTGTTGTAACTAGATTATGTAATAGTCATTAGATGTAGCTTGTGTTTTTCTTAAGAATAACTAGGATCAATGCTTGTGCTTTTTATATTTAAATCTATTAGGAGAAATATGTTTTTGCACTATTGTTATAATATTGCTCTAATGTGGTATTATAAAATTATGCTATTATTAGCATTTATTCAACAATGCGTTGCTTTTAATTCAGACTTTTTTATTGTTATAAATATGGAATCTACACTTTGAATTATGCATGCAAATGAAATCGTCAGGGTGAATTGTTTTAGCTGTTATAAATAGAGGTGTAACTGGGTCGGGTCAAGCCGGGTTCAGGATAATTTAATGTCCGAACCAATTAAATAATCTCAGTTTGGGTCGAGTTGGGTTCTTTAATTTTTGCCATACAATCCAAACCGAACCAACCCGACCAATAACGAGTTGGTTTGGGGCGAGTGATTGGGTTATAAAATAAAAAAATACTTTTTCAATTAAATAATGAAAAAAACATGAAAATTTGAAGAAAAAAAAGAAACTGAAAAAAGGTCAGCTCAACAGTTGTGCGCCCCAGATGGCTAGATCTAAGCCCTATGAACTGTGCCCAGTTTCCTAGTGCACCGCCCGCAATCGACCAGTTGAGCACCGCCGAGGCATCGACCAATTCCGCAGTTGTCTCGTGCATCGTCTCTCCTCCACGCTGCCGATAATCAGAATCATAACCCCAATTCCTCTATCGCGATCGTGAATCACACTTCATTGTAGCCCACCGCTGGCTTTTAACGGGGACGACGACGAGTTTGGGGGTACAAGAAAATCGGTTTTTAGCGACAGCCAAAAGTCGTCGCTACATGGGGAAAATCGTCGCTATTTCATAATTAGCGACGACCCACCGGCCGTTGCTAAAAGCCTCATCATTAATGCAGCAGCGACGACATTTTATACCTGACGCTAGTTCCATGGCCGTCACAACATAGCAACGACCTTTAGCGTCGGCCAGACCGACCCTAATAATTTTTTCAAAAAAAATCCTTTCTTCCCAGACTTATTAATTGTGAGAATCAAACCCACAACCTGCATGATACCAAGAATGAACATTACCATTACGCTAAGTTTGTTTCTTGAAATATATAGTGCAAAATATTATATACATAGTGAAAAAATAACAAGAAATTAGCGTCAGCCAAGCCGACACTAACTTTACGAAGGCCGATGCTAAATAAAAAATTAAAAAAAATATATTTTACCATTAGCGTCGGCCTTATTTAATAAAATTGAAAAGTGCTAGCAACATACTCTTTAGCACACTCTCCCCAGTACACTCCATGTGATTGGTTAAAAGTCACATGGGTCCCACCACATTGGGAATGGGACCCACAAATTTGGTGGGACCCACGTGAATTTTAACCAATCACATAGAGTGTGCTGGGGAGAGTGTGTTAGAGAGTGTGTTGCTAGCACTCCTCTAATAAAGTTATTGTCGGTCTAGCCGACGTTACATAAAAAAATATATAAAAAAAAATCAACGGTGATGCCCTTTAGTCCATTCGCGTCTAAATCATTGATTTGTTGTAGTGTATTTTTTAAGGATTATCAATGTCTATATTTACGTATTATTTGAATTAGAATATATTAGATATATATAACTTATTTAAAAACATGTATTTGAGTTATAAAAATTAGAGAGAAAAAAATGAAAAATAGAGAAAGTGAAGTCTCTGTGGGTTTCTCCAAACCCGGCGAGGACCCGCAGGGATGAGATTGAATTTCATAATTTCGTACCCGCTCTCTTTAAACCCGAACTCGAACCTGTCCCGACTTTTACGGGGGCGGAGACAGGGAGAGCAAAACTCACCCCAGATCCGCCCCATTGCCATGCCTAGTAGGGGATTCCTGGTAAAAAAACAAAAAAAATCTATTTTTTAACTATTTAATACATGATTTAAAATAAAAAGAGTCAAATTCAATTCAATCGCGTGCTAAAATAAAATAAAAGTTTTTTTACTAATGATATAAATATATTGTCAAATGGTGTATATGAAATCTGAAATAAAAAATTAGTTTTTATAAATACCACATTTTTTTTAATTCGATTGAACAAAAAAATAACAAAAGCAATTGATGTCAACATATCAAATATAAAATAAATTTCTTATATCTTTGAAGAATTTAATAATATATACTGTCAATGTAAAATAATTTTACATAGTCATCCAATGATATGTTGTGACATCATTTAATGAGATTAAAATGCATGATGTCATATTCATTAAATGATGTGTCAATATTTCATTGGATGTCTGCGTAAAATTACTTTACACTGACAGTGCATAGTAATTAAACTCATCTTTAAAAATGCAATGATTTCTATAGTTTGAATATGTGCAATGTATAAAATATGAAATTCATATACTTTTAATCCTTAAAGATATCATGATTAAAAATATAATGTATCTTTTATTTCTTTTCATGATATCTTTTTGCCGTAAAAAAAGATATCATGAAAATAAATAAAAGATACATTGTATTTTTAATGTATAGACTAAAAAATCATATGAAAAATAATTCCAGAAAACATAATTTCTTTTGTGATTAAAATTATCTATAACTGAATAATTTGCTAATATTTTATCACATTTACTATATGTTTATATTTGTTGGTATTTTTATCTCTTACACTAATAATTTATCATATTGACAAAATTTTGAGTAACTATTTTCACATAATAATATTGAGTGTTGACAAAATTTTAGGTAATTATTTCTTAAAAAATGTTTGTACAAAATACATGAAACCTGATTAAGACGGGATCAATTGATATCATGTGTCAAATTTTTAGAGTTGAAACCCTTAATAAATTTTGATAAAATTTGAATTCAATCTATTCAACTGCTGAATTAAAAGTTTTTATAATGTAGATCAAGTTTATAAAATTTTATAAAAATAAAAAATTAATTTATACTTCATCAAACCAATTTATTTCAACATATAATATGTTTTTAAAATTTAAGTAAAATAGTACTATTAGATAACATATTTACAAATGTCTCTCTTTTTTTTTTGACGATATATTTACAAATGTCTCTATTATTTGAAATTTGATATTGATTATTATTATTAAGGTAATATAATATATCTCAACGGTTGAATTAGCCAAATTCACATTTCATAAAAAATTATTAGGTGGTGTAACTGTAAAAATTTGATACCTAGTTAGGGTCGATTGATCCTATATCCTTACTTGATTACTTGTTAATTTATTTTTAAAATATAAAAATAAAGACAAGTAAAAATAATATGTAAACAAATAAATGACATGACTTATCAATAATATAATTTTTACAATAATAATCAAAATAAATTTAACAATTCAAGTTTTTTATACTTCATAGAAACAACTCTTAATATAAAAAAAAAAAAATTGCTTATTTTATGAGAAGAAAATGAGCTTTTAAAGTAAGTATATGCAGCTTAATTTTTGAAAGCGCGGAGCTTTTTCTCGTGACTAGGATTCGAACCTCTGTGCCCATCTTTTTTTATTTTTTATTGAATTTTTATTCCTTATATCCCTATGCACACAACTCACAAACAATCGCTCACACCTTTTTCTATGCAGTATGCCGTAAACCTCCACCTCATGCGTCGTCGCCTAGTCGTGCACAATCCCTCCACTGTCGAACATAGCTTGCAATTAATTTGTCTTCAGCTCGGGTGAAAGAATCAAATACGAAAGGCTTAATTCAAGTAATTTGGTGCATTACTGATATCGAATATAACTTGCAATTAATTTGCCCTGAAATATCTTTCTCATTTGAAATAAATTATTTCTATTGACATTTATTTTTCTTAAAAAACTTGTTAATCACTTAAGTAATTTTATACAATATGCAGCTCATGGCTAGCAAATCACATATCAATTATCTATTGAACTATATTATTTATATTTTATATTTTAAAATATTATTTATTGATACTTATGACTTATTTATTATATTTCATTAATATAATTATGATGTTATTGAAATTTATTTAAAAATTTGTCTTTTATCTTTTAAACTTTAATTAGTTAAAAATATTCAGAATTTTATAATTAAATACTCTTTATGTTAATTTTAAAGAAAATATAATTATTTTAAAAATATTTTACTAAATAACTTTTAATTTAAAAGTAGTTTTTAAGTTAAATAAATTTGAAACCATTAAACAATTTTGAATTTATTTTTAAAAGCTCTTATTTCTTGTTTTAGCTTTAAAAGTTAGGTAACTTATAAATTAAAAAAAGCTAATT
Source organism: Sesbania bispinosa (assembly GCA_026901365.1). NCBI lineage: Eukaryota > Viridiplantae > Streptophyta > Magnoliopsida > Fabales > Fabaceae > Sesbania > Sesbania bispinosa. Next base: position 123,452 of record QLOH01000380.1, read on the forward strand.
CAATTATAAAATTAAATAAAAAAGATAAAAATAGAAAATGATGTGAAAAATAATACATGACATTGGCCAATACTAAAATGTTTTTGATCAATTAAAATAATTTTGATATGATTTAGTTTTTTTATTTTTAATAAAAATAATTTAATTTTAAAATTCAAAGAGAAAGATAGAACTGAATATTAAATAAATACACAGTGATAATTTTTTTAAAATAATATTTTATTAGTTAAAGTGATTTATTAAATATTTCAAAATATAATTTTTGAAAATATTTTATTTGTTATATTTTTAAATTTATTTTTTAATTTCATAAAAATAGTTGTTTAATATATAAATTTCTGGCTATTTCAATTCTAAAACTACAAGATCCTTTCACACCTTATTTATATATATATATATATATTTTTTTTCTTTTTTTCCTAAAAGCATTTTTCATTTTCTATTTTTTCATTTTCATTTTTTCTTTATATTTTTCTCTTCTCTTCATTTTCATACCCCAAAAATGGATATTGCTGGAGTCTTAATACTTTAGAAAAGAGTAATAATATTTTCACTTTACATTTTTCACCTTATTTATCTTCATTTTTTTTCTTTATATCTCTCTTTTCCCTACAATCCTCACACCCTAGCTAAACAAATAGACTATCAGAATTTTAATACTCTCAAATAAGTGTAATGATATTTTCACATTACATATTTCCCATCTCGTATCTTAATTTTTTTGTATCTCTCTTTTTCTTATATTTCTCACACCAAAACAAATAGTTGGTCAAAGTTTTAATAGTAAGAGGAATGATATTTTCAAATTCCTTTGTTATGCACTTTCTTTCACACCTTATGTTTCTTTAAATCTCTCTTCCTTTTTTATCACATTAAAATACTATTTGAAATGAACCTAACTCATTAAAATATTTTTTTTCAATGAATAATAAAAAACAATCATATCAGTCAATTATCAAAATACTATTTTAAAAAAACCCAACACATCTTTCATCTTTTCTCTCTTCCAATTTTTTCTTTATACCTCCCTATTCCCTACATATCTCACACCCCTAAAATGGACTTTCAAAGTTTCAATATTCTTAAAAAAAGTAAAGATATTCCTCAAAAAAAAAAAAGAGGAATGATTCACATTCTTTTATTATATATTTTCTTTCACATGTTATTTTTCTTTCAATCTCTCTATTCCTTTTTTTATCATATCAAAATACTATGTTAGATGAACCCAACACATTAAAATATTTTTTAATAAATAATAAAAAAATCACATCAAAATACTATTTTAAAAGAATCTAGCACATTAAAATATTATTTAAGTCAATTAATATTAAAATATAAACTAAAAAAGTTAATGACGGAACTGATTAAAATATTAATTAATAGTTAAAAATATATGAATTTAAAATAATAATTATAGTATAACATTTAAAATATAAAAAGAAAACATCTAATTTAGATTTCCTTTTTAATAGTTAAATACATAAATAAAAATATGATAAATTTAACATACTAATAATAATATATATAGATTTGAAACTGAAGTGTTTTTAAATTCAAATAAAATATGTAATATTTTTTAATAAAAATGAAAAACTATTGGAATATATATATATATAATCAAATGAATAAGCATGTATTAATATTATAATAAATTATTCTTTATAATATAGAAGACAAACAAATACGTCCTTATATGTATATGTTAAATAGATTATATAGGATAAATTGGGAATAAAAATCCATATAAAACAGATAAATATAAGATAACCAAAAACCAAATGGAATCAAGAAAAAATTCATATTAAAATTTATAAATTAAAATCACTAAATTATAACCAATGACACATGCATACTATAAATATTGCCCATACAAAATGTCAGGGTGAGATGAAATTTCATAGCCTTTTTACTCTTAAACTATCAATTGAATGACTCACAAGTCATTATTATGCTAAAGAATAGAGACCCAAAAGAGACTTTGAATGACTCAAGCTATCAATTGAATGACCTAAAAGCTGTAACTTAATGGACCCACAAAATCAACCAAAAAATTAGACCTTTAATGAACATTAGAAAAAAACTACCCACATGTAATATTATAGACTATTAATTGAATGACTCACAAGTCATTATTATACTTAAGAATAGAGACCCAAAAGAGACCTTGAATGACGCAAGCTATCAATTGAGTGACCTAAAAGTTGTAACTTAATGGCCCCGTAGAAAACCGACCAAAAAGATAAGACCTTGAATGAATAGTAGAAAAAAATTACCCTCAAAAACAAAAAATCATATTAACATTTATAAATTAAAATAAAAAATTATAACCAATGACACATGCACACTACAAATATTGTCAATACAAAAGGTCAGTGAGATGAATTTCAAAGCTTTTTTCCTCTTAAACACGTAAAAGATGTAGGTTAGTTGCAATCTATTAGGTTATCAATTGAATGACTCACAAGTCATTATTATACTTAAGAATAGAAACCCAAAAGAGACCTTGAATGACTCAACCTATCAATTGAATGACCTAAAAGTTGTAACTCAATAGCCCCACAAAACTGACCAAAAAAATAAGACCTTGAATGAACAGTAAAAGGAACTACCCACATGTAATATTATAGACTATCAATTGAATGACTCACAAATCATTATTATACTTAAGAATATAGACCCGAAAGAGACCTTGAATGACTCAAGCTATCAATTGAATGACCTAAAATTAAAACTGTAACTTAATGGCCCCACAAAACCAACCAAAAAAATAAGACCTTGAATGAACTGTAGAAAAAAAAACTACCCTTAAGAAAAATATCATATTAATAAATTTATAAATTAAAATCACAAAATTATAACCAATGGCACATGCATACTACAAATATTGCCCATTCAAAATGTCAGTGTGAGATGAAATTTCATAGCCTTTTTACTCTTAAACACACATAAGATGTAAGTTAGTTGCAATCTATTAAGCTATCAATTGAATGACTCACAAGTCATTATTATACTTAAGAATAGAGACCCAAAAGAGACCTTGAATGACTCAAGCTATCAATTAAATGACCTAAAAGTTGTAACTTAATGGCCCTACAAAATCAACCAAAAAATTAGATCTTGAATGAACATTAGAAAAAAAAAACTACCCAAATGTAATATTATATATAGACTATCAATTGAATGGCTCACAAGTCATTATTATACTTAAGAATAGAGACCCAAAAGAGACCTTGAATGACTCGAGCTATCAATTGAGTGACTTAAAAGTTGTAACTTAATGGCCCCACAAAACCGACCAAAAAGATAAGATCTTGAGTGAATAGTAGAAAAAAACTACCCTCAAGAAAAAAATCATATTAAAATTTATAAATTAAAATCACAAAATTATAACCAATGACACATGCATACTATAAATATTGTCAATACAAAAGGTCAGCGTGAGATGAATTTCGTAGATTGTTTCCTCTTAAACACGTATAAGATGTAGGTTAGTTGCAATCTATTAAGTTATCAATGTGACACCCTTCTACCCCAAACTCTTATACGTTTAATAAATTGAAGTGTAGAAAAGGTAACGTCCCACAATGGGTAAAAGGTTCACATAACTCTCTTATTAAAAACCTCATTAGTTCGAAAACAACTTAATTAAAATAAACGAAACTCAAATGTATTCAAATACTCATGCAGCGGAATCTCCAAAAAATATAAAAGTAACTAAACATCCTACTTGCTGTGCAAGGAAATCTAAAACAATTTACAAAAACCTTCCTAACTAGAAACATAAAGAAAGAACCCCCAAAATTATGCCCTCATGTCACATATACCAGAGCACACTCCTTTTAATCAAAACCCGACACCAGTCGTGTCATCATCAATACTTGTAAAAATATCCACAATATAGCGGTGAGGAAAAGAATACCACTCATACATACACATAGGATGTTACCCTATCCTCACCCTCATATAAACAACATCGTCATCAATCATACCACTTACCCAAACATCAAATAATCCATCAGATAATAATCATCTATAAATCAGCATATAACTATTCATCTATAAATCAGCATATAACTATTCATCATTACATCCTCATCAATAATTACATTGCATATTATGCACACCAAAAACACCATCAATATTCAATATCATCATCAATCTCATTGCATATTATGCACACCAATCATTATAAAGCATTATCACACACCATCAATCATCATTAAACATTCCCGCTCCTATGTATCCCCAGATGCAATAGGGAAATCAAAGCCACGTAGTTCTGAAATATTGATTTGTTGATTGTTTGAGAGTTTGGATTATGATGATATTTTTGAAAAGATTTTTTTATTTGTTTTATTTTTGAAAGAGTTGATTAAAAAAAGAATTCACTCTTGAAAGGTTTCTGTTAGCAAATGGCTATACAATGAACCTTCTGATTCAAATAATATTAAATGATAGAATTGCTATTCATTTAACATTACTTGATCATTGAGCGATTTTATTAGCAAAATTTATTTTTAAATCAAGTAAAAAGTTTCTTTTTATTTTTGAAAGACAATGTTATTACTAGAAATGCTAGTCTTAACGCTGTTTATTTTGAAAAATATTTTTATTATCTTTTAAAAATTATTTACAAGTGTGGGGACTATTTTGTTAACAAATGGTTATACTTCATAGTCCTGTTAATGGTAGAAATGCTACTCGTTAACACTTTATTTTTTAGGAAAAATTACTTTTCTTAATTTTGAAAATAATTTACAATTTGCGAGGACTATCTTGTTAGCAAATGATTATACTCCATATTCCTGTATAATTTGAATGATATTAACGATAGAAATGCTATTCGTAATATCACCAAATCATTGCATCAGTTTTTTATTTTATTATGAGAATTTTTATTTGGTATTTGAACATTTTTATAAAGTTTGCATATGTACACAGGATACAAATTTTATATATAAAGTCACCAAAATTTATTAAATCAAGTATTTACACACTTTGAAATCGCACAACCATTTAATAGAATTTCAAACACTTTCTTATTTGAGAGTTGTGCCCAATAAAGACTTGATTGAAAAATCACCTAGCATACCATTAATTGACTAATTCACGGCCAATCCATTATCAAATTAAAAAATAAAAAAATTAAAACAAAATCCACAAGTTAACCAAGTCACTAAATGTGGCAAACAAGAAGAAATTGTAATATACAAAAAGAATAAAAATACGAACACAAAGTTACACACCATAACTTTAATTTCAGCAATGAGTAAAACAAAACCTGAGCGAGAGAGAGAAGGAGAAGGACGAGGGGGAATGGCTGGCCACGGAGTAGCGCCGGTGGGAAAAGAAACACGGTGGCTGGCTGCGATGTGGTGGCGTGGCTGCGTTGAGAAGGAATAGAACAATGGCGGTGGCTGGAAAACGCACAACGGAGAGGGATGGAACAGCATGACGGCTTCGCGCGACGGTGATGGAGCGGCGTATGGCCGTGAGAAGGATGGTGACATGCAGTGGTAAGGACTGCGTGAAGCTCGTTGTTGGTTGTTGTACAAGTATGAGCATGGGAACAGGGACGAGGTGGAGGTGCGGTAGCCAGAGGGAGGACAACGTCACCGGAGGAGAGAAACGAAAACTCATGACAGCGCACATGGCCTGGATGAGGAAGAAGATGGTTGTGCAGCAGCTTAATGGCTACGATGATGGGTTTCACAGTGGGGAAGGAAGCTTTTGTGATGGTGGCAGAAGAAGCTAGACTCAAAGAAGCTAGTTTCAAAAAGTCCGGTGCCGGAAATTGAAACACAAGAAGCTATGATGGTCGTCAAAGCATAGTGGGTGATGCATACAAAGTGAAGGTGACAAGGTAGATTCTGAACAAGGAACAGTGACATGGGATTTAGAAAACAATGGCAATTCAGCCATGTAGCCAATGGGGATGGGGATCCCCTATGAGAGGGAATGCGTCCTCCTCCTCCATCGTAAAAAAATTTCTCCTTTTTATTCTCTTCACTAGTCTAACTACTTTCTACCACTAATCAAAACAATTTCCTATTATCTCTGTATAATCCCAACTAATCTTCCTCAATTCTACTCTTCCACTATTTTCTCTAATAGCCATCTCTGAAACAAATACTATTTTTTTTATTTAATTTTCTTTTTTTTAATTATTTTTAATTGATTTTTTTTTTTATTTTTCTGATTATAAACTCTGATTTTTTATTTTAACTAAAACAATTTTAGATTTAATTTTCTAAATATCAAATTTATTTTTGAATTTCTAGAATCTACATTTTATTTTTTGAGTTTTAAAACTATTTTCAAAACTATTATTTTCGAAATTTTTTTATTTTGAGATTTTATTTATAAATTAAATTTAATGAAAATCGAAATTAAAATAAAAGTTAGCCCGGATAAAATTGGGTATTCACAGTTGTCCCTCTTTACATATTTCTTCTTAAATAATCTAAATAACAATGTTTTTTAGATTATAGTAATAAGAAATAGGTAAAGAAGTGAATCAGTTTTATCCGAAGGCTAACACAAAGTGCAAGTACCTTAACAAAGAAAAATCAACACCGTCGACTGAAAATATCCAAAGCGACGATGAAAGGACAAGATTGCAAACAAGTGTTGATGTCTTGACTGAAAAGTAAAAAAGGTGCCAGACCGATACTGGGCTTTGAGTGTAACTAAGTGTCGGGCCGATACTGGGCTTTGAGACAGAAAAGTAAAAAGGGTGTCAGGGTGATACTGGGCTTTGATACAGAAAAGTAAAAGGAGTGCTAGGCCGACTGGGCTTTGAAACAGGAAAGTAAAACGGGTGCCCGGCCGATACTGGGCTTTGAGACAGAAAAGTAAAAAGGGTGCCAGGCCGATACTGGGCTTTGAAACAGGAAAGTAAAAAGGGTGCCATGCCAATACTGGGCTTTGAGACAGAAAAGTAAAAGGGGGTGTCAGGCCGATACTGGGCTTTTGAGACAGAAAAGTAAATGGGGTGCCAGGCCGATACTGGGCTTTGAGACAGAAAAGTAAAAAGGGTGCCAGGCCGATACTGGGCTTTGAAATAGGAAAGTAAAATGGTGTCAGGCCAATACTGGGCTTTGAGACAGAAAATTAAAAAAGGTGTTAGGCCGATACTGGGCTTTGAAACAGGAAAGTAAAAATGGTGTCAGACCGATACTGGGCTTTGACAGAAAGTAAATGTGCCAGGCAGGTACTAGGCTTTTGACTGGAAGTAAAGGTGCCACAAGCACGAGGGCCTAAGGATTGCAACAGGTACACGGACCTGAAATGCAACCGGCACGGGGACTTGAGGACTGCAATGGGTACGAGGACCCTAGTGATCAATGGGTACGAAACCCAAGCATTTGCCATCGACGGGTACAAGGACCCCAAAAGAAGTTGGCGGGAACGAATACCCTGAGGATTCAATGGGTATGTGAACCCAAAGGATTGAAGTTGACGGGTACTTGGACCCTGAGGATTCAATGGGTATGTGAACCCAAAGAATAGGACTTGGTGGGTACGTGGACCCTGATGGTTCAATGGGCATGTGAACCCAAAGAATAGAACTTGATGGGTACGTGGACCCTGAGGATGCAATAGGCATATGAACCCAAAGGATTGAAGTTGACGGGTACTTGGACCTGATTATTCAATGGGCATGCGATCCCAAAGAATTGAACTTGATGGGTACTTGGACCCTGATGATTCAATGAGCATGTGATCCCAGAGAATAGAACGTGATGGGTACGTGGACCCTGATGATTCAATGGGCATGTGAACCCAAAGAATAGAACTTGATGGGTACGTAGACCCTGAGGATGCAATGGGCATGTGAACCCAAAGGATTGAAGTTGACGGGTACTTGGACCCTGAGGATTCAATGGGCATGCGATCCCAAAGAATTGAACTTGGGTATTAGGACCTTGATGATTCAATGAGCATGTGATCCCAGAGAATAGAACTTGATGGGTACGTGGACCCTGATGATTCAATGGGCATGTGGACCCAAAGAATAGAACTTGACGGGTACGTGGACCCTGATGATGCATTGGGCATGTGAACCCAAAGAATAGAGCTTGATGGGTACGTGGACCCTGATGATGCATTGGGCATGTGAACCCAAAGAATTGCAATTGATGGGTACATGGACCCTAAGGATTCAATGGGTATGTGAACCCAAAGAATAAAACACGACGGGTACTTGGACCCTAAGATGCAATGGGTTTGTGAACCGTGAGGATTCAATGGGTATGTGAACCCAAAGAATAGAACTTGACGGGTATGTGGATCTTGAGGATTCAATGGGTATGTGAACCCAAAGAATAAAACATGACGGGTACTTGGACCCTAAGATGCAATGGGTTTGTGAACCCTGAGGATTCAATGGGTATGTGAACCCAAAGAATAGAACTTGACGGGTACGTGGACCCTGAGGATTCAATGGGTATGTGAACCCAAAGAATAAAAATGACGGGTACTTGGACCCTAAGATGCAATGGGTTTGTGAACCTTGAGGATTCAATGGGTATGTGAACCCAAAGAATAGAACTTGACGGGTACGTGGACCCTGAGGATTCAATGGGTATGTGAACCCAAAGAATTGCAGTTAACAAGTACTTGGACCCAAAGTATTGGACTGAGATGGGTGCGGGAGACCCAAGGAATGCAGGTTCAGACTTTTGCGAAGATATGCATGATGCAAAGAAAGTGAGATACAGAGAGCTCAAGCAAGGATGATGCATGATAAGAATGACGATGATGATGATGATGGTGATGATGATGATGATGATGGTGGTGGTGGTGGTGATGGTGGTGGTGGTGATGATGATGATGATGATAATGATGATGATGATGATGATGCAAGATACACAAAGAAATTAGATTATGCGAGATGCATGCAGAAAGTAATGACAATACAAGTATGTATGTAGATGAATGATTGATGACAATTGATGCCAAAATGTTTATGCAAAATACATGATGAACATCACATCCTTGTTCATTATTTTCACTTGATTTTCACTTGATTAACCTTAATCCTTTATTGTTTGAATCCTCAACCCTTACAGTGGCAAGTGCCCCAAGATTCATGGATGATCAAGGACTTTTATTCTGATCTATTATGGGCCTTTGGTTCAATTCACGCCTTAGCCTCTGACTAGACACCTTCTGAAGTGAGCTGCTCTAGGCCTTTTATCATTGATTTAGGGATCTGATTAATATTTTCCACTGCGGCTTTTAAGAGTTCATCAAATTTTCTCATGACTTTTAGAATTGTCAAAACAAATGTAATACTTTTTCAAGTGTAAAAACAAATCTCCTTTCAGTACATGTTCACCATAAAATGCAAATTGAATTAACCAAAAGGGTGAAAGCAAAAATGAGATTGTCATATTTACAAAAGGGGGTAATATTTACAAAGTGAGAGGATTTACAAAAGGTGGTGACAGAGGTAAAGGCTCTCTCTTTTTTTTTTTTGAGTGATGTTTTCTGATGAAAAGTGTTAGTCCCTCATGTTTGAATTTTGAAAATCCATCAACCAAATGCCAAAGATGGGCTTACCCCAGCCTCACATGCTTCAATATTGCATTTGCCCTAGTGTACTCCAAGTTGCCCCAGTTTCATATGCTTCAACCATTGCATTTTCCCCAATGTACTCCAAGTTGCCTCAGTATCATATGCTTCAAACATTGCATTTGCCCCAGTGTACTCCAGGATGACTTCAATCTTTTGGGTTTCGGCTGCTTGTTTGCCCCAATTTTGTATACTTCCACAATCTACTTGCCCTAGTTTTGCCATCATTGCACTCTCTTCTTGCCCTAAATTCTGCTTAGGTTGCCCTTGTGGGTTTTCAACTTAACAGGCCCTTATATCTTCTTGATTTTTTTTATTTTTTTCACTTTTTCTTCTTTCGTTTTTTTCCTCTTCTTCTTTTTTTATTTTTTATTTTTTTTTGCCATCAACCACCAATCTTTAACATCTTGATCTTAAAATTACAGGCATGAAAATGAAAGCAATCATTTCATTGATCAGAATGGACTTTACAAGGCTTGTAATGTGGTCAGGGCTAATGGCTATGAAAGAAAGGATATAGTAGGCTCAAACAAGTGTTTAAGGGTTCAAGAGATCAAGGATCAACAACTTCTTTTTTTTTTTCAAGAAGGTGAGTGTTTAACTGAGATTCTTGAAGTCAATGGTTCTTTCATTTTTGCTCATTATTTTCTTTTATGCTTTTGCTTTTTCTTTTTCTATTTTCCTTTTTATTCTTTTTTTTACTTAACATATCATTGACAAAAGTTGACTTCAACTTTGTACCAACCCCAATGTGGGGTGATCCTTGTCCAGGGTTATTTGAAAGGAAATTTTAGGCTCAAGAGGGACAACTAGGGATATTGATTTGATTCTTTTTTTTGGGTAGAGAAAGATGGCCATCATCATCTCAACTCATGATTGTCCATTTTCAGAATTTAACTTTGAGACCAAAACTCCAGACTTATCTTCTATTCCTCCAAGCAATTTCTTCCTTAGACTAAGAGATAAATCATTTCAAGGATACATAACTTTGATACACATCTTGGTCTTTATCCCTCAAAATTCAGGGGGACCTTTTCCTTGTTGTTGTCGAACCTAGGCAACAATTCAATGGATCTTCTCATCATCTTTATTGGCATGATTGATGGACTATCAAAATTGAAAGATGAGACATTAACACTTTCATGACAGGAACACATGCAGATTTACGTTATTTACAATGACACAAGGAAGAAATGGAATGAATGAGATTAAGGCTGGAAGCAAAGAGCTGGAAAATTCAATATGCATCTTTGAAAACATATGCTGAAAGAAAATGTGCGCCCTATATACAAAAGTCATCCTAAAGCCTTGGGCAGAGCAATAGGATCAGTATTACAAAATTATTTTGACAAACCCAAAAAATCATAGGAAATTGGAAAACGCTCAATTACTGAACTTTGCTAGCATTAACCGTGGGCTTTCTTGATTTGGCGGAGGATTGGAATTTTCTTCCTTGAAGCTCCACAACATAACATTCCTTGTACCAACAAGATAGCCACATTTGACATTTGGATCATAACCTTTTGGATGTAGCAAACCAACTAGAGGTAACAGGTGAAGGACATTCAATGAGTTGCGGGTAAGGTGGGATACCAAATCGATGTGAGTCATGGGTCAAACTAGACAAGTCTCTTTTTGTGGCTGTTTGGCCTTCTTTGGTTTGGGCTAGGGTTTGACTTTTGGCTTCATGATGATTGGGTTGAGGTGGTGTGGAGATGGATGGTTGTGATTGGGTGGGAAGTAGAGGGCAACCAAGCATCATTGAGGGTTTGATTGGGGATATGATGTGGTATCATTTGGGTGGATTGCTCATGATCAAATGTTAAGCCTAAGCCTCCCTTTTCCCTGTTTCCAAAAAGGACTTCCTTGTAATAACTGCCTCCATTGAGTTCTGAGCTTTTTGGCAACAAAGAACATGACTATGCTCTACATTCATATACCACTGGTTTGCAATTGCCCCAGTTTGTGATTCTGGCACACCACCTCTCCTGATAATCTTGTCAATCTTTTGCCCCTGTGCACACATCATTTGCCCCGGTTGATGATCAACACCTTTTTTGCTTAACGCCCTAGTGCACGGTCTCCACACATCGTTTACCCCAGTTGATGATTTCAACACCTCTTTTGCTTGACCCTAACTTTTTCCTGAGCTGCTCATGCGAGTTTTCAAACTCAGCGGGTCGCTTTAACTTTGCCTAGGTCGTCCTCTCGGATTTTCAACCTAGCGAGCTTTTCTTTCTTTTTTACTTATTTTCTTTTTTCTTTTTTTTTTTTTAGCATAGTATTTTGTCAGAATTCATGGGATACTGGAGATCTTTGTCATCCATGTTTGTGAGGATTAAGGCTCCCCCATGGTCATGTAGATGGGCAGTGGTGTGGCTGAGAGGTAATTTGTGGCTCAAATGTTAGAGTCACCACTGATGTATTAGTCTCTTGGGGGGTTGGTGTTAAGAACAGGTGCATGGTTGGGTGGATTTGACATGGTAGGAAGATAGGAAATGATGGTATGCGAGGCTTCTTCATAGGTTTGGGTCAGACTATGGTGGTTGGGATGGATTGGGCTTCAAGTTTGGAAGTTAAAACTGGTGGGCTATTATCTTGTGGGCTTGTGGACTACGGTGATGTATAGCTGAGTGGAAGGCCATATGGTGGATGTTGGGTTCCTTGAGGATTGGTGATGAGTGGCTGGGTTGTGTTGGACGGATGAATGCATTGCCAATGGAACCAATGTCCCTTGAGGATTCAATCTATTAAACTGCATGTGCACTTAGAGCTTGGTGGAAGAGCAGGCATGATTGTCTATTTTCCCCTGAGAGATTCTCTCCCTTTTGCAATAATCTCAAATCCTGTCATCTGCCCCTCTTGTTGAAGTCGCCTCTCAACTTCCCCCTGATTGTGTTCAAGTTCATCCATGATTCTTGCTTGGCACAAGTCTTGTAAGTATGATGAGGAAATAATCACTTGATGGATTTCTTTCTTTCTTTTTTTGATAAAGGCAAAACATATTATTAGGATGAGAATGTTATCATGCAAGAGGAATGCAACCTACTATGCCTTTAAAATTTATGCAGATGCAACACACCTTTTTTTTTTACATGATTATTATGGACAATGTAAGTGAAGATGCATGAACTTTGTTTTTTTTATGAGATATGATAGAACTAAATGATAACAATAATTAAAGGAGAATATGAGACAACACAATAATGATATGGCTGAAGATAAGATGTACGGGATGCTACTGGAGAACCTTTTTTTTTTGCTTTTCTTTTATTATTATTTTTGAAAAAAGAAATATTTTCACTTCAATTTGTTTGTTTTCTAAAAAATGAAATTTGACTTTTATTTTTGGTAAAATTATGGACAAATGTAACCATGATCATTTGAACATGCATGAATTTTTTTCTTTCTTTGTTTTTTTTTTTAGACATGAGAAAACTAAATAATGACATAGCCAATCAAGGATGATTATGATGTGTCCAAAAAATGCATGATGTGCATGACAATTTCAAAGAATTGATTTTTTTTTGGATTTTTGTTTTTTTTTTTTGTGCGATAATGATATAACTGAAGATAATTGGGTATGGGATGCTAGTGGGGAACTTTTTTTCTTTTGTTTTATTTTTTTGAAAAAAGAAAGATTTTCAAATATAATCTGACTTTTTTTTTTTTATAAAATTATGGACAAATGTAATCATGATCATATGAACAAGCACGAATTCTATTTTTTCTTTTTTTTTTTTTTTTATTTTTAGACATGAAAAAACTAAATAATGACATAGCTAACCAAGGATGATTATGATATGTCCAAAAGATGCATGATGTGCATGACAATTCAAAAGAGAATTGATTTTTTTTGTTTTTGTAAGATATGAGATAACACAATAATGATAAAACTGAAGATAATTAAAATATGGATGAAAAAATGTATGAGATGCATGATAATGTTAATGAATATAATTTTTTTTCCTTTTTTTTGGTAAAAGAGATATTTTCATCATCAATTTTTTTCTTTTATTTTTTTTAAAAGAAATGTTATGTTAAAGGATGAATGAATCTTACTTTTTATCTAACAAAATTATGAACCATGACATGTTAAGATGCATGTTTTATGAATGTTGCGCTATACAAGAAAAATGTATGAGATACATGATAATGCTAATAAAGAGATGCTTTTTTGGGTTTAGAGAAAAAAAAAAGGAATTTCATGCATGGATGTGCCTTATTGTTAAATGTCACCCTGAACATGGACAATGAAGGGTGAAAGAAAATGGAAAAAATAAACTTCCTTTGCATGATTTTTTTTTTTTTTAAATGATGATATGCTAACTAAGGATGATCATGACATGCATGAAGGCATGGTGGAGAGGAAAATGTCTCTTCTTTATTTTATTATTTTTTTAAAAATTTTTAAGGGAAAAAAATCACTATCCATTTATTTTTATTTTTTTGAAAAAAAATGTTTTATATGAATACAAAGTAAGGTCCTACTGATAAACGCTATAGTAAATATGTACAATGAATAATGAAAGGAAACGAAGGAAGGAAAATGCTCCCCATGTGTCCTAAGTTAGGTAAAACCCTATGGTAAGATATCCTTAAGGTCATGACTCTAACTTTGGTAGTCACTAAGCTCACTTAAAGTGCACCATTTTCAAGGAAGGGTCTAGACTTCTATGGGTAGCGACTCCCAGATTGCTCTAATCACATAGAAAAGGACCCGGTCCATAAATTAGCCATAAGTATGGAGGAACCCATCTCAATTATGACTAACCGATGAGACCAGTAACAATCATGAGTGATGAATCAACTATTGCCAAGTGAGCATCCAAGCCCCTCAATTGAAAATTGTGAGACATCTCCTACTCCTCGATTCGCACAGGCTCGGGTATAGAGCCCAATAAGTGTGTGAGGTAAGTGACTGTGAGGTGTGTGCAGGGAGCATACCAATTTGCAGTCCTAAAAGACTACCCACATCTGCAAAACAAATCAGACAGCAAGCACAAATATATACAAAGAAAAGTCTTCTACCCTAGGGTTGAAGCATAATATTTTTACAATATCAGGAACATACATCACATAATGTACAAGGAAAAATATTTACAAAGATATGGAGAGAAGTATTTACAACAATATATACCAAGCAAACAAAAGAAAAAAAACAAACAAACAAAAGGGGAAAAATAAATACAAAAGTCAACAACTTTGTACAATTAATTATGACAGGTTTGACTCTCAAATGTCCCCAGTGGAGTCGTCATCTGTCGGAACCGGGGTCACGACGGGACAGCGAAACAAAAGGTATTGAAAAAATCGTTTTCAATGGAGTTGCCACCAATATTTATTTTTGAAGAAAAATATCGGAAAAAACCCTTTTTAAAAAAATGGTCTTCGAAACCAGATTTAGATTCGGGAGTCGGTTATGCATAGGGAAGGTATTAGCACCCTATAACATCCGTTCTAAGACGGTTACCTCTAATTAATTGTGCAAATTTATTAAATTTTGAAAATATTTATTTTACCCCTTTTAAAATGATTTACAATTTTATTTTACAAGTTTATTTACAAATATGTTTACGTTTTTTATTTTTTAGATTATGGGAAATTTTAGGAAAAAAGATTTATTTAGGCTTGACGGGGCTGGTTCCCGCTCCTACGTATCCCGAGCTGCAATAGGGAAATAAAGCCACATAGTTCTGAAAGATTGATTTGTTGATGTTTGAGGAGTTTGGATTATGATGATATTTTGAAAAGATTTTTTTTATTGTTTTATTTTTGAAAGAGTTGATTAAAAAAGAATTCATTATTGAAAGGTTTCTGTTAGCAAATGACTATACAATGAACCTTCTGATTCAAATAATATTAAATGATAGAATTACTACTCATTTAACATTACTGATCATTGAGCGATTTTATTAGCAAAATTTATTTTTAAATCAAGTAAAAAGTTTCTTTTTATTTTGAAAGACAATGTTATTGCTAGAAATGCTAGTCTTAACGCTGTTTTATTTTGAAAAATATTTTTATTATCTTTTAAAAATTATTTACAAGTGTGGGTACTATTTTGTTAACACATGGTTATACTTCATAGTGCTGTTAATGGTTAGAAATGCTACTCGTAACACTTTATTTTTTAGGAAAAATTACTTTTCTTATTTTGAAAATTAATTTATAATTTGTGAGGACTATCTTGTTAGCAAATGACTATACTCCATAGTCCTGTATAATTTGAATGATATTAACGATAGAAATGTTATTCGTAATATAACCAAATCATTGCATCAGTTTTTTATTTTATTATGAGAATTTTTCTTTGGTATTTGAACATTTTTATAAAGTTTGCATATGTACACAGGATACAAATTTTATATATAAAGTCACCAAAATTTATTAAATCAAGTATTTACACACTTTGAAATCGCACAACCATTTAATAGAATTTCAAACACTTTCTTATTTGAGAGTTGTGCCCAATAAAGACTTGATTGAAAAATCACCTAGCATACCACTAATTGACTAATTCACGGCCAATCCATTATCAAATTAAAAAATAAAAAAAATAAAAATTCCACAAATTAACCAAGTCACTAATGTGGCAAACAAGAAGAAATTGTAATATACAAAAAGAATAAAAATACGAACACAAAGTTACACACCATAACTTTAATTTCAGCAATGAGTAAAAACAAAACCTGAGCGAGAGAGAGAAGGAGAAGGACGAGGGGGAATGGCTGGCCACGGAGAGTAGCGCCGGTGGGAAAAGAAACACGGTGGCTGGCTGCGATTGTGGTGGCGTGGCTGCGTTGAGAAGGAATAGAACAATGGCGGTGGCTGGAAAACGCACAACGGAGAGGGATGAACAGCATGACGGCTTCGCGTGACGGTGATGGAGATGGAGATGGAGCGGCGTATATGGCAGTGAGAATGATGGTGGCATGCAGTGGTAAGGACTGCGTGAAGCTCGCTGTTGGTTGCTGTACAAGTACGAGCAAGGGAACAGGGACGAGGTGGAGGGGTGCAGTGGCCAGAGGAGGACAACGTCACCGGAGGAGAGAAACGAAAACTCATGACAGCGCACGTGGCCTGGATGAGGAAGAAGATGGTTGTGTGCAACAGCTTAATGGCTACGATGATGGGTTTCACAGTGGGGAAGGAAGCTTTTGTGA
Source organism: Sesbania bispinosa (assembly GCA_026901365.1). NCBI lineage: Eukaryota > Viridiplantae > Streptophyta > Magnoliopsida > Fabales > Fabaceae > Sesbania > Sesbania bispinosa. The sequence goes on from QLOH01000380.1 coordinate 140,197, forward strand.
TGGTGGCAGAAGAAGCTAGACTCAAAGAAGCTAGTTTCAAAAAGTCCGGTGCCGGACAATGAAACACAAGAAGCTATTATGGTCGTCAAAGCATAGTGGGTGATGCATACAAAGTGAAGGTGACAAGGTAGATTCTGAACAAGGAACAGTGACATGGGATTTAGAAAACAATGGCAATTCAGCCATGTAGCCAATGGGGATGGGGATCCTCTGTGAGAGGGAATGCGTCCTCCTCCTCCATCGTAAAAAAATTTCTCCTTTTTATTCTCTTCACTAGTCTAACTACTTTCTACCACTAATCAAAACAATTTCCTATTATCTCTCCATAATCCCAACTAATCTTCCTCAACTCTACTTTTCCACTATTTTCTCTAACAGCCATCTCTGAAACAACTACTATTTTTTTTTATTTAATTTTATTTTTTTAATTATTTTTAATTGATTTATTATTTTTTTTATTTTTTTGATTATAAACTCTGATTTTTTTATTTTAACTAAATAATTTTAGATTTAATTTTCTAAATATCAAATTTATTTTTGAATTTCTAGAATCTACATTTTATTTTTTTGAGCTTTAAAACTATTTTCAAAACTATTATTTTTGAATTTTTTTTATTTTGAGATTTTATTTACAAATTAAATTTAACAAAATCGAAATAAATAAAATTTAGCCCGGATAAAATTGGGTATTCACAATCATCATCATTCTGCAATGGCCTTACTACTCCTTCAAAGTTCTCCACTGGTTCTGTATAAGTAGACCTATCCCCACTCCACCATCTTCTCCATCTTCATCATACATGTAACATCCCGATAATTAAGACAAATTAAATCTTAAGAGAGGTTAGGGTAATGATGTTAAGAATGTCAATAAAGAAAATGAGTAACATAGAATAAGAGAAAAGACTTAGAATAAAAACCAAGGTTTTGGATTTCAGTATTCTCGCTCAAGCGAGAATATCTCGCTTGAGCGAATTAACTTAAGCAGCAAAAGTGTAAAAATGAGTTTCTGCATATCTCGCTTAAGCGAGGAGAAGCTCGGTTAAGCGAGATACAGGGTAGTTTGGGAGGCTCTCTGGACATTTTTCGCTTGAGCGAGAAGGGCTCGCCCAAGCGAGAATCTTCCAGAGAGGGGAAGTCCTTTCTGGATCATTTTCGCTTAAGCGAGATATTTCGCTCAAGCGAGAATGTGAAGAAAAGACATGCAACCGACTCGCTCGCTCAAGCGAGAATGCTTCGCTTGAGCGAGAATCCACTACAGGCTTAATAAAACACGGTTTAGGGCACGAGATTGTTCATTCCTCCCCATTCTTGTTTCGTCTTGGAGAGAAGAGAAGGAGATTCCTAGAGAGAGAAGTCTCTTTTAGCTTCTTTGAGGTGAGTGAAGCTCACACACCTCCACTACATCATGTATATGCTTCTATTATGACCCCTATTCTCCTATTCCTCTTGCCTTTTAGTTTGTGAATGTTGATTTTATGGTTGGGAATTATATGATATGCATGGTTTGAGTGATTATGAGATTGTATAGTGAACCCTTAGGGTAGAGAATTGGGGATTTTGGGAATATATGTGGAATTGATGGTTTGATTGGTAATTATGATGATGATGGTTGCCCTAATTGATAGGTTTGGCGGTTTTTGCTAGGTTATATGAATGTAATTCCTAAAGTATGAAAAGGAAGTGTAGTTGATTAATGTTCTATGTAAAGCTTCACCTATGTGTGAGGGCGTATGTGTCGAGTTCAGATGAGGGCGTATGCGCCGAGTCACAGATCAGTTGAGGGCGTGTGCGCTGAGTCACAGTTCAGATGTGGGCGTATGCGCCGAGTTCAAATGTGGGCGTATGCGCCGAGTCACAAATCAGTTGTGGGCGTATGCGCCGAGTCAGAGATCAGTTTGTGGGCGTATGCGCTGAGTAATAGATCAATTGAGGGCGTGTGCGCCGAGTCACAGTTCAGATGAAGGCGTATGCGCCGAGTTCAGTTGAGGGCGTATGCGCCTAGTCATGATTCAGTTGAGGGCGTAAGCGCCATAGCCCGTTGGCTGGGTTATGCCGATCACGTGCTTTTATGTTTAAGTTTCCTATCCTGACAAGTTACTAAGTGTGGAGCTAAATTTATATCATATGCCAATTGGGTTAAACGTTGATGTGATGATTCAAAGTGATTAGAATAGTTATGTATGTCTTATGAATTGTGCTTGGTGTTGCATGCATATGACTGTTTTCCCCACACTACATGTTGCATGCTTTGCTTGCTGAGACCATAGTCTCACCCCACGTCACGGGGATACATTTTATTATGTATGCAGGACGATTTTGCTGAAAGCTTGAAGGGAGGATTGAAGTTCGTAGAGTGGAGTATTCCACCCCCAGTGCTAGTCTAGACCCAACAAGGGATTTGGATGTATTTTAATTTGTATAATGTTGCGTTAAGTGGGAACTATGTAGATTGATTGTATACATTAAGCCACTAAGCGGCAGATGGACTCTGATATGTATGTAGAATGTATAATGTATTCAGCTTAGGTAAGCGTTGGAATTACTTAAGCGTTTGATGAGTGTGTATGTAAGGATATCGGTAATGGCGCGAAATAATTTCAGAAATTTGAAAATAGTGTCTCCAACAGACATTATTCCTGAATCAAGAAATTAGGACGTTACAATACACATGGTCAATTAAATCCGCACTACCAGTCTGTGTCATCCCCACTCATGATGCCATCGGAATTTTGTGCCCTCTTCCTCCTTAGCTTAGACTCAAAACTTCCTTCTAGTGACTTATCTTTATTATTTTTAACAAACTTCTCTTTCCCAGGGGGACTTACCTAACCTTCTTCCTTGAACACAACCCTTATCAACCATAACCTCTTCATCAGATATTTGATAATCTTCATCTTCACTGAAAATGGGAGGAGGCCTATAAGGACTCTCTTATGCGCTTTCATAATCATCATTGAAACTGCTTTCTCCCTCCTGCTCAGGTATGCACTGGTCATTATCATCTTCAATACCAGCATCCCTAACTTGTTCATCTTCAGTAGCAACATCCCTACCCTGTTCATCTTTAGCAAAAAACATCCCTACCCTCTTCAAAATTCTCTTCACCTCCATCATTTTTGCTCATTAGCAACACCCTCTAGATCACTCTCTTTAACATTTTCAGCACCTTGCACACCTACATCATCATTCAATTCACCTTCTTTGTCAACAACATTAACTGCATCCTCCTCAAAGCGTCTTCCTTGTAACATCCCAAAATTTAGAAATATAGAATTATGATTAAAATACTTATAATTGTATTTCGATGAGGTTAGTTATAAAAATAAAAGTTTTATAATAGTAATAGTAAACATTAATATAATCGTATTTATGATACAATAATAATATAATATTATAAATATTAGGAGAGATGTTAGGTTATTAAGATCTTAATCAAATTTGATTGTATTAAATATAATAATAAAATTATTAGGAGATAAATCATATTAGTAAGATTACAATTAAAATTAATTGTTATAAATGTAGTAATTACTATATTAATATAATAATATCAAGATTAACAATGATAATCTTATGAGAGATATGCTTTAGTATTTTAATTTATGATCAGATTTTAAAATAGGAATAATGTGAGCACAAGGATTAAAGATAAAAATTAATAACAAATTTAGGATAATGTTTAATTATAAGATTTAAATTGAGTATGTAACACCGTTTTTTTTAAATTATTGTTAGTATTATTAGTTACTTATTTAAATAAATTAAAGGGTGATAAGTGGTTTAAATAATTATATCAAGAGTAGATTTGAAATAATTAGTTTTGAATTTAAAAAGTTTGTTATAATTGATTAGTTTTTATTTTAATTATTACATTTTGTTAAGGGATAAGATAGTAGGATTTATTTATTTTTCTTTAAAATAGAATCTGAAAAGAGTAACCCTAAGGCCTCTTATTCTCATAATTGGAATTGGGAGCCCTCTCTCTCTGAAGTAGGATTTGGTGATCAGTGGATTGCCAGGTAAGGGAAACTCATACTTAATTATAAAACCTCTAACTATTCTTATAGAATATTATTGTTTCTACAGTGGAAATATACAAATATATATGTTAATAATTTGTTTATGAATTAAGAAAAATAAATTTCTTTTGTCATTTTTGGGATTTTTCCTCAACTTGATAATATTGATTTTTATAATGTGATATTGTTGGCAATAACTTTGTTTATGTTGAATGATGTTGATGAGAGGTTGTTGGGTCTCTTAAGATTATGTAATTAGTGTGAATTCATTGTAAAGTTGTATGTCAAACATATCAATACATGCATCCATTTTGCATAAGTTGAAAGTTGTTTATGAGTAGGCACGTAAGTGAAGGCTGCTTGGTGAGGCCTTAGCCAGTGCTGGGGTTGTTTGGGCAGGCTGTTGTTGGGCCTTGAGGATAGGTGGGCGGGCGAATCCCACATGAGACTTTGGGTAATGCAAACCATAGTCGTGGTAAGCCACTACCCACGACCACTTAGTCGCCACAATCTTCCATAGGGTTAGGTGTGGACTCCCCTAATGACCGTGTTGTTAGGTATGTTAAGGGATTATGACCCACAATAACCGCTCAGTTATTGTTGAAAACCTCCATGGAGTCGTGTCTGCATGTCATCTGCATTTTCATTTGCATCATTATTTTAGATAAATTAAGAGGTATATAAGATGGATGTCATATCTGTTGAACTGTTGTTGTTATGGAAGATATAATTACATTAATCTGTCTTGAAAGATATGTGATTTTTATATATTTTTATATATTTATTTTATTAAGAGAGCTTACCCTCATTTGTTTGTGTGTGACTGCAATGATCGTGTTTCTTGACACGGGAGCAGGTAGTGAAGAGACGGTGAGGAGTATGAAGCACGTGGTTGATACTTGATGCTTAGGAGCTATTTTTTTTTGGAGTTGTAGCATGGATCAACTTAAGATCTCTTTTGAGTTATTTCATTATGATGTTGAACACTTGTTTTACCTCTATGGATTTAATAATTCACAGTCATAAGGCACGTAGTTGACCTTAGTATATTTTTATTCAGTTTGAGACTTTATATATTTATGATTTCTCTTGTATGTTGATGATGTTTTTAATTGAAGTAGATTAGAACTTCCACATTGCTTAGAGTGTTGTCATGTGACAGTCAGTCACGTCGTTACATTGGTAATTATATTATGAACTATTTTAAAATTTAATTTTTTCTGCAATTATTTATTTGATAAAATTAAGGGTGTTACATTCCTGACCACTAGTTTTTGAAAATACAGGGTTTTCCACCACAAGGTGCTAAAAAAACATCAATATCCCCATTATTCCGCATAGAAGCAATATACATGTCAAGCACATCTGTATCACAATCCCACCTCAAACTCCCTCAGACCATCTTCCAATTTTTTTCTGGGGATAACCAGTAATAGTGATCTATCTTGTAGTACTTATGCAAGTTGCATAAGTCAATGGCCAAGAATCTGTTAATCAAATAAGAATCAAGGTCCTCCCAAACATCCACTTCACCAGCTATGTAATGAAGCTCATTTTGTTCATTCCTCTCAAATTTCCCTATGTGGTGCAAGATCGGTGTTACTAAGTTAGATATCCTCTAAAAGTACACATTATAAAAAATATTAGAACCATGATTAAGTCTTTTTAAACCCAAAAATCATAAAAACAAAGACAACAAAAAATTATTAAAAATCAAAGCCAACAATACACATATTCAGGTTTACCAACTACAGATATACAAATTTTTAAAATTTTGTTACTAAGTAATAACCTTGTTAAACAGGCATGAACACTCTTACCAAGGGACCACCATGAAACCCTTAAAAAAAGAAAACTTCTCTCACGGGACCTCAAATCCCTTACATTACATGGAGGGGTTTTTTTACAGTAAAAAAATAAGTGGTTTTACAACAAATGAAAACGAAAAACAGAGGAGAAAAATGCACTTCATTAGCATTTGGTTGAGGTAGGCAGAAGAGTAATCTTCAACGAGAAAATCCCCAAACATTCTCCTCAACAAGCTTGCACAGTACCAAAGAACATGTGGAAGTGGTTATGGAGGTTTCTTGTAGTTAGAGTTTTTACCTTGGTGGGTGAGATGGGGAGGTAAAAAGGGGGGATTTTGGTTTCAGATAAAAATGTTTTCACTTCTTTCATTTTAGTCCTCATATATACCACCTCACTTTCAATTTAGTTCTTGTCCTCCAACAACAATGCAACGTGGACTGTTAGAGTGTCATTTAATGTACTACACAAGCACAACTGACGCCGTTAACTAACTTGAAAAAGGGAATACAATTTTAAGGTCGTCTAATTTTTAGTTTTGCCCATACAGGGACCAACTTGATAACGAATAACATTTTCAGAGACAAAATTGATGGTTTTATTCAAAATAAGAATGGTTATTCATACCACTGACACGTACAACAAAATATATAACGTAATTTTTTTATCTCTCTTCCTTACATCATTGACCGCACCCCATATTTCTCTTAATATTGTATAAAGTATTTCTAATTGAAATTTACCTCTATTTAAAGCAATGAGATTGGTTCGGTTTTGTTTCTTTTTTTGTCCTATTCATGGACCTATGGAGTTGTCCCTCGGTTAGTAGACAACTTATATTAAATGTGGTATCCATGCATTCTCGCCATATGGTCTTCTGCCCTTGTTTTGGCCAATATTCTGATTTTATTATCCTTAATTACAGGAAATATATGCAATATCTTGTTCAGCATGTGATTATGGCCTATCGATACATAGCCAAAAATAGATACTTAAGAAAACCAACTATCTTTCCGAGCCGCCCATTAGTACATGCAATATATTATCTAGGTTTATGCAAAAACCTGCTGAAGTGGTCAAATTATATACAAGTATTGCTTCACTATTTATACTTTCCGCAGTGAGAACATTACATGTGTCTGCACAATGCATGTGGTGCCAGCTCATTCTTAAAGCAGTGGGCATTTACTTGTTTTTCAATCCTCAGCTGCATTTCCTAGCTAGTTAGCGTTCCTCTAGATCCGTGTAATAGTTGAATCACATTATATATTTTCACGAAGTTGTGATACCCTCAAATGTAAGATATGTTTGTGTTGACTTTCACTTTAGCTTATTGAAATTAAGTACTTGTCAAGCAATCACTACAATAATCCGCGGAAAGTGCCAAACTCTATTTATTAGCATGCGTAGGATATGGAATCCAATCTCAATAAAGTATCATCTATTAATTCCAAGTGTTCATTCTGGTTTACCTTTATATCCATGCTTTAATCAGCTTCCAGGTATTTTCTCATGATCAAATTTTGTGTCCTTATTTCAATATCAGTTTTGATGTTATGGTTGAATGAGTATCTTCTTTTTGAGATGCTTATGGTTAGTAATTTCTTAATCTGAAACTCCAAGGTATGTCTCGTTGAGAACTTTATGTTTAATTTTTTTATAAGAACTCATGAAATCTTTGGATATTATGAGTTCTGGAATGACAAGACAGAATGTTATTACAAAGTTAAAAAGATGGAGAGGTGTTATTTTTTTATCATTATAGTTGGTGCTCTTGCTCTTCTCCTTTCTTGTGCTGCCTTGTCCAAGTTCTCCTCTTTCAGATCATTTCTTAATGCTGAATCATTTACACCCATTTGGATCCTCATGATGCCACAAATGGGAATCAAAATGATGTGATAACAACTGTTCAAATTGTAACTCAGAAAATCAAAAGGAACTTGACAAACTGAGGGAAACAGAACAGGATCCATCTGTATTGGAACGAGGTGCTTTTCTTGCTGACATATTAGGACTTGTTGAGTCAGTAGCTGAATCTTACCAACAAAATGGTGGTTTCACAGTTCATCCTCTGATGAAAGAAAAGAAACAATCTCAACCAGCTGATTACTTTCTCAGAGAAGAGATTCGAAAGTATGTTAGGATCAAGCCTAATAGATTAGGAAAACAGAACTTTATGGGGGCAAATGCAACCTTCACCAGCATAGGACATGCATGTTTTGCCATGAAGGAAGAGCTAGAAGAGTACATGGATTATGATATTGGTGAATTCTGCAATGATGATTGGAAACTAGCTCAAAAGCTTATGGTTCATGGGTGTGATCCTTTACCAAGGAGAAGGTGTTTTTCAAGAGCCCCCAAGCTATCACACAAACCATACCCTATCAATGAGTCTATGTGGAAACTCCCTGATGATAGAAATGTTAGATGGAGTAAATATAGGTGCAAGAACTTTGCTTGTCTTGCCAACACCACCCACACTCATAAGGGATTCTTCAAGTGTGCAGATTGCTTCAATCTCACTGATCATGAGATGCCTTAGATGGGTGAGATTGGAAGGTGATCCAAGTGAGACAGCTGATTTTCTTATGTCTGAGGTTCTTGGAATGAAGCCAGGTGAGATTAGAATAGGATTGGATTTCAGTGTTGGAACTGGAACTTTTGCTGCAAGGATGAGGGAATTCAATGTGACAATAGTTTCAGCTACTATTAATTTTGGGGCACCCTTCAGTGAAATGATAGCTCTTAGAGGACTTGTTCCACTCTATTTGACTATAAATCAAAGGCTTCCATTTTTGATAACACCCTAGATTTGATTCACACAACAAGGTTTCTAGATGGGTGGATTGATTTTGTGCTATTGGACTTTGTGTTGTATGATTGGGATAGAGTTCTGAGGCCAGGGGGGTTGCTATGGATTGACAGCTTTTCTGTTTGAAGGAAGATTTGTATGATTACTTGCAGGCCTTCAAAATGTTGAGATATAAGAGGCACAAATGGGTTGTTGTTCCAAAGCTTGATAAGGATCATCAAGAAGTGTTCTTTTCTGCTGTTTTAGAGAAGCCTCCTAGGCCATTCCGCTGATCTTAATTGTTTCCTAGCATTCTTTATTCTCGGTTCAATTTGAACATTAATGCAGAGTTGTCTTTGTATTGTGTATGTTAATAAATTCTTAGAAACACTGTTGAATATTATATGTGTGGTTCAATGCCTATACATTGAGGCACTTTCAGGAAAAGATTAATCATAGTATTACTGTCTCCCTATCTTCAGCCTCTTGCTCTTGATTCTTGATCATATTATTTTGCTCTTATACTGTTTTTTCACTTGTCCTATATAAACCATATGAAATTCATAAAACAACAAAATACCACAAGAATTTTAGTGATGTCTATTAACTTAAGGGTAATTATTATGCCAAATCACAATGATGGACTCATAGAAAAATTATCTATCATGATAACCACTTTCACCTAAGGTATTATTTGGTTGAAGGGATTTGGAGGGGATTGTTGTGTTTGGTTCAATTTTTAGGAGGGGAAAGTAGGGAGTCAAATTCCCTCCTGATAGCATTTTTGCCTCCCCTCAAAAAATAGAAGGATTTGGAGGGGAGGGAAGGAGGTCTAAAATAAAACAATAAAAAATAGTTAAATAAGGTCTGTTAACACCATAATTATTTCGATTAGACATCGAAATAATTTTATCTTCCCTATGAGACATTTCAAGTGCAAGATGTGAAGATTGAAGATCAGTGGGTCTCAAAGTGATTATGAGAAGTTACCAATGGGAAGTTATTAGAAGTTGCCAATAGTTTAGATAGTTTTATTAAATAAGTATGTTTAAATGTGTGAATGACACGTGTCCACTAGGCGGCAAAGTTGTGTAGATTAGTAGTTAGGAATATTGTCTATAAATATGTATTGGTACAATGTAAAAGGGATTGGATCCCATATGCTGAAAATCTCTACAAGCCTAACACGTCCATCCATCAGCGACTACTGGCAAACGAGATCAAAAGTGTGTGATCCCTCCATTTTAATTAATGCAAGGTCTTCTCTTTACTCTTTGATTTATCTTTTATCTTACTGCATCACTTCTTCTACTTCTTCTTCTCCATCTCCTTCTACTTCGAATTCTAAATAAAACTGCCCCTAAAAAGAACCGTTAAGAGGATTCGTATTTCGTCCCCAGATTGCTCTGAGATACATTTGTTTACAAAAAATCAGGGTAAACAAATTGGCACGCCTGGTGGGACTTCTTGTGGGTAGTTGTATTCAATTTGGAATTTGTAGTGTGTTAGTAAGAAGTGGAAGAACACACTTTCAATGGAAAGTAATATCAAACAAACAATTTCTCAAATTTCATCTCAGTTCCTGAATAATGAAGAAGTTAGACAAATGGAACTATTTAAATTTGAGAAGGAGAAACGAGAGGAAATTGAAAAAGTTTTCAAAAGGATTAATGGTATAGATCCAAAAGGCGACCTTCGAAGCACTTAAGAAAAAGCCTGAAAAAGAAAAAAAAGAGAGAAGAAAACGACTTTTAGGGCCGTAAATAAAATGAGGGGTGATTTTTGAGGCCGTAAGAAACATGAAATTTTGTGAGATATTCATTTTCGAGTAACTTTTTGATTTAGTGGTGGTAAAACACTTTCAAAGGTATGGACTTGTTAATAAGTATTTGACATGTTAATATATATATATATATATATTAACTACCAAATATTTTAGTGGGAAAGTGTCCATCAACACAAGCCAAGCCAAATTGTTTTCTCTATGCCTTGGTAGTTTTTCGATTTGCTGTATAAGCCATTTCCTATTTCAAAGGCAATGAGAATTTTGACTTTATGGCTTCGTGAAAGAGGCCAAAATTGTTCGAAAAGAGAGTAAAAACCATTTGTCATGAATAAGTAGTTGCTACAGTACTTTATATTGCATCATGGAGTTTATTTGCTAAAAAAAATAAAATAGGTGGTAGTCCCTCGAAATATGGCCTTCGAATTGATGGATATGTTGAATGAAGAAGCAGACAGACAGGCCACCATGGGTGCAAAGGCCATCTATGATTTCAACGTGTTTCGAGTCATTAGCGAGCTCGCTATTACTGCTATTGTTTATATTTGGACAAGAAGGCATAAAGGAAAGGTGAGCAGAATGAAGGGGCAATATTTCCCAGTTTCGAGCAAAAGCTCGAAATGTTCATTTCAAGGAGCTCGAAGTGCCTCCGATGAAGTCCTCCTGAAACTTAAGCCCGTAATGCTTATAGAAAGAGCTCGAAATGTCAACTTGAGATGTCCAAATCGAAGAGCTCGAAATGTCAACTTGCAAATCGAAGAGCTCGAAATGCCATCTCAAATCCCACATCGAAGAAAATGACGAGGAGTAAGGTGAGCTTGAAGTGTAACAGCAATGGTGATGGATGATAGGACAACGACAAAGCTAAGCTCGAAGTGGTATAGCGAGGATGAGTTCCTTCGAATTTTGTTGGTGCAAATAAGGATTTGGGTAGTTTGTGATAATTAATGCATATACCACCTGTTAACTTGTGGAGATATTGGACATAATTGGAATTGTAAGGTCCTGTTATGCATCTGTCAGTTTTATGTTGTGGGTAATTTGGTTTTTAACATTTTAGTATTTTATCTTTTCCAAATAGTCAAAAGATAAAATACTGGGGGGGCTTGTGTTAACACCATAATTATTTCGATTAGACATCGAAATAATTTTATCTTCCCTATGAGACATTTCAAGTGCAAGATGTGAAGATTGAAGATCAGTGGGTCTCAAAGTGGTTATGAGAAGTTACCAATGGGAAGTTATTAGAAGTTGCCAATAGTTTAGATAGTTTTATTAAATAAGTATGTTTAAATGTGTGATTGACACGTGTCCACTAGGCGATAAAGTTGTGTAGATTAGTAGTTAGGAATATTGTCTATAAATATGTATTGGTACAATGTAAAAGGGGTTGGATCCCATATGCTGAAAATCTCTACAAGCCTAACACGTCCATCCATCAGCGATTACTGGCAAACGAGATCGAAAGTGTGTGATCCCTCCATTTTAATTAATGCAAGGTCTTCTCTTTACTCTTTGATTTATCTTTTATTTTACTGCATCACTTCTTCTACTTCTTCTTCTTCTTCATCTCCTTCTACTTCGAAATTCTAAATAAAACTGCCCCTAAAAAGAACCATTAAGAGGATTCGTATCTCGTCCCCAGATTACTCTGAGATACATTTGTTTACAAAAAAATCAGGGTAAACAAGGTCGTTCCATTTTATTCATCTATAATTAATACTGGGGTGGACTTGGATAGATGGGCAAATTTCCACAAAAAAAAAAACTTCTCAAATTCATACAGCACAAAGATTTCTAATTATTAATAAATATATAATGTCATATACCTGTATTTAATTTAAGAACCAATTAAATTGTTTACAGAAAATCCAAATGTTTAATTGTTGATTTAGTGCCCCTTTGGTAAAAATTTTCAGCCATCAAAACCTTGGTTTGACCGGTCAAACGGGGTTTTGGAATTTGTTCATGTCGTTTGGGTGAATTTTTGATAAACAGGAATGTGGTTTTGAAATTTTATAACGTGGTTTTTGAGAATTGGTTACTGAAATGATTTTGGAAAATCAATTTGCGTGATTTTACCATATTACCCCTAGCTTAGTAATCAAAACCCAATGTTCTATTTATTTAATAAAATAAATAGTAAATCCAGTGTAGTAATTTTATATCCAAAAGTAATTTTACTTTATCTCATTCAAACAAAATCAATTTCTCTCAACCCACTTTTAGAATTATATATCTAAACACAAATCAATTCTACCAAACCAATTTTACCCAAAATCAATTCCTACAAACCGTAAATCAAACGGACCCTTACATTATGATTAGATCGAATTGAAAGTGCTCAAAACCTTTTTCTTTCTTTTTTTTAAAGCTCAAAACCTTATTGTTATGTGTTTATGACCATATTATTTTGCATGTATAGATTATTAGATTTTGATATTTGATATTGGAGGGTGCTGTACTGCTGCCACGAGTTTGAATGCTGTGCTCGCTCGATTTCATTTATAATCATTAAACAGAGAATCCGATAGTCCAAAACAAAACAAATTTTAGGTGATTAGAAATATAAGTGTGCATCAGTGCATCAGACCGGATATTCAATAAGACAATAAAGACTATTGTCTAGAGTCCCCAAATTTATAAGGCCCTCAATTTTTTAATAGTAGTGTTATTAATATAAATTATTTTTTAAAAACTTAATAATGTTCGAGATAGGGCCAAATATTTTATAAGACCCATATTTTACATTTTTTATATCTTTTTATTCTTATCATTTAAATTACTTAAAAGTCCACATCTCATTTATTAGTTTTTGCAAATGAAAAGTTACTCAACACTCAACAGTAAGTTTCTTTGTATCGTTAGTATTGTTGAACCTATGATCTATTGGCTACCTGTACGGTTATTGAAATGGATATAGAGCCAAAGTTCAATGAAAAACGTAAGATTCATGGGAAAAAAACATTTTAATGACACAATTAGTGATGAGATAACTCATTCTGCTGAAAATTCGTTTCGCATTGATTATTTTCTGTATATATTATATCGGTCTATTTCTTCTATTGAGAGTTGATTTGAATAATTTTTAGAATATGAAAACATATTTGGTTTTTTATTTGATTCAAATAAATTTAAAACTTTAGGGGAAGATGACTTGAAAAAATATTGTATCAATCTTGAAAGATTTTGAGTTTTGAGGATCATTTTGATATTGATGGTCTTGATTTGTTTTCAGAATTAAAGTTATTAAAAAAAATTCTAACAATTGAAATTAACACACCATTAAAAAGATTAAACTATATAAAAAGATTAGGTTCTTTTCCAAATACATATATTGCTTATAGAATATTATTAACATTACCTCTAACTGTCGCGATTGCTGAAATAAGTTTTTCAAAATTAAAATTGATTAAATCATATTTAAGATCAACTATGCTACAAGATAAATTGAATGGGTTAGCTATATTATTTATTGAAAATGATATGTTAGAATTACTTGATTATAAAACATTAATAAATAATTTTACAGCTCAAAAGTCAGAAAAATAACGTAAAAATTATTAATCTAACATGACCCCTATCTTAATTTTTGCCTAACGTCCCAAAATTCCTAGATACGGCCCTGTAGTGCATGCTTGAATTTCACTATTTTTTTAATCAGGAATCTACTTATAAATTGTTTTTTGGCGATACAGTCCGAACGTGTGCAGTTCATTTTGACGTTAAAACGATATTATATATGTAATGTATACATATGAATCTATTAGGGGAATGTCAGGAAAACTGATTATTTATGTGTCTTATATTTTTTTTCGGTGCACATTTATATGTCTTATATGCATATATAAAATTAAACTAGTTTTATATTGGTATTTTTTATACACTACCGTTTTTTGTTACATTTATACACTACCGTTCAACATCTTATAAATTGTTAAACTAAATTATGTAATAATATATCATAATAAAATGATAAAATTTATTCTAATCACACATTAAGATTAAATTTGACATATAATTCGTAATTTTAGTCATTTTAAGTCCAGCTTTTTGCGAAAAGAAGGAGCCGTCCAAGACTTCAAGTTAGTCATTTCCCAATGGATATCCGCCACGTGTCAATTATCCTTTAACCTGTCGGTCACTACTTTTCGAAAGCATCCACCGGCACCGCCATATCACCCCACTAATTCTCTGACAACCAATAGTTTTTTAATTAATTATTTTTTTTAATAAATTATAGGTATTTCCTATTACCCGGACCAATCCTATTCAGAGCTTAATCACAGTTAAGGTTCTCACTCTTCTCAAAAAATGTGTTTAGTGGATATTAAAATCGGGAGCTCTTCCCACAATCTTAGTGCCAGCTGAGCTACAACTTTTTTTTACTAATTATTTAACAACTAAAAATCAAAGAATTGAAAAAATGGAAAGAATTCTTATTTGATCTCACTAAATACATTTTTCAATATGTATAAAAAATCTTAAATATAATTAAATCATGAGGTGATAGGAGACATGTGTGTGGTTAATATGAAAGAAAATTAACAAACAAAAATTTGCATAACTTCAATAATCTAAAATAACTTATATTTAATTTAATATTATTTTAAATATAAAATAATTGTATAACCCGAAAATTACATAATTATTACTGATTAAATTATTGTATAATTTTTTATAATTTCATTAAATCTTCAAAGAAGCTTTACAATTGAAATTTAATACATACATTTAAAAAATAAATATTGTTTTCTTATTAACATATATTAATATTTATTAAATTATATAAGCTTAATTAATCGTGATATCAGTGAAATAAATTATTCTAATTTTTTAATTTTTAAAATAATTGTTATAATATAACAAAAAGTAAAAGTTATTAATTAGAAAAAAATTTATTAAAAAATTTAAAAATCTAGTTAAAATCTTTTGAATTATAAAGATTTATTAAAAAATGTAAGGAAAAGCGCGAGTAATTTAACCTTTATTTATTTACTTAAAAAATTTTCGACCACCAGTAACCAGTTACTTCAGTACAACGTGCACTAGCACTAGCATCAGTACATGCATTGCCGTCAATATCAACGGCGTTAAAAACCTCGACCATATAATTTTAAACTATTCAGAAATTTTATAAAATTAATTTTAAATTATTTTCATGTTTCATAAAGTGTGTATAATCATTTTCAACCATTGATTTCTACTCCACGGTGAAGCATACGGAAATCACAGCTCAAACGCCGTTTCCTCCTCTTCTCTCTCATACCAGATTCAAATTTCTCCCGATCCTGAGCTTCGGAATCCAAGCCTCGTTACGCACATCACTATAAAAAGGGCGCACCGAGATTCTCGCCCCCATCATCAAACACTCGCTTCGCAAGCTACACTGCCCGAACCGAAAGGGGAAAAGCTTCCTTCCATTTCTGTACCCGCATTCGAAGATTTAGGGTTTCGCAGAAAAAAATGGCGGAGGAATCGGAGAGCACGGTGACGGCACAGAGTGGCGGTGAATCGTTGCTCGACAAGATCGCCGAGAAGCTTCATGGTCACGATTCCTCCTCCTCCTCCGATTCCGATTCCGATAAACCAGTCATTTCCGCCGTTAAGGAAAAGGTTTTTCGCCTGTTCGGGAGGGAGAAGCCTGTTCATTCCGTCCTCGGCGGTGGAAAGCGTATGAATCTCTCTCTCTATATATACACTGTTTACTTGTTGTCCTGGTAGATCTGTGATCGGTGAAAAGTAGATTTTGAATGCTACATTATGTTAAAATCTATTTTTAATTTATTATTAGTTTTAAGCGGAAATCTAGCTCTGTTAAGATCTTTTTAAGGCTTATATATGTATGACATTGAATTTAAGATCTTTCAGTGGCCAACATTTACTACCATTGAATTTAAAGAGTATTTGCTAATTTGCATGTTATTGTAAACAATGCTTGTTTATTGATTAGTGATTTACACATCGAGAAACTAGAATTGAATTTTGCATTGTTTTTTTCCCTTATTTTTTGGTAATCGTCAATTGCAGCTGCCGACGTGCTCTTATGGAGGAACAAGAAGATATCTGCTGGTGCACTTGGCGGAGCCACCGCCGTCTGGATCTTTTTTGAGTTGCTTGAATATCACTTTCTTACTCTAATCTGTCACATTTTGATTTTGTTGCTTGCGGTTTTGTTTCTGTGGTCCAATGCTCATACCTTTGTTCACAAGTAAGACTCTGCAGCTTCTTAAGCCAAGGCATAGTTGTGCACTTTGGAATGCATTCTTATCTAACCATTTATTTGTAATATCAAATAATTTTGTAGGACTCCACCTCGCATCCCAGTGGTTCATCTTCCCGAAGAACCATTTCTGCAAGTTGCATCGGCATTGAGGATTGAAATCAATCGTGGATTTGCTGCCTTGCGAAATATTGGTTCTGGAAGAGATTTGAAGAATTTCCTCATTGTATGTAACCTGCAAACTTCTAATTCCATGCATATTGAATTTTTTTTTTCCATAAGTAGTAATCTTCGGATATTATGTGTGCTAAATTCTTATTACTTATAAAACTCCAGATTTAGTTAGTTTAGCTTTCATGAAGAACTGAACTATTATTGTCATGTCATTGTCTTTTGCTGAGGATTTTGTTGGTGTTATTTATGTTAGGTTATTGTTGGCTTGTGGATTCTATCAATTGTGGGGAACTGGTGCAATTTCTTGACCTTGTTCTACATAAGTAAGAATAATTTATACTCATTTTATTCATACATTTTTTTCTTAAGTTATGAAAAATGAAACTTTACTGATTTGCATAATCTCCATTTGCAGCTTTTGTTTTGTTGCACACCGTTCCTTTCTTGTATGATAAGTATGAGGATAAGATAGACCCTCTGGCCGAGAAGGCAGCCATTGAGATTAAAAAGCAGTATGCTGTGTTTGATGCAAAGGTCTTGAGTAAGATCCCAAAAGGTCCGTTGAAAGGCAAGAAGTTAGCTTAGTGTTTAAGGATTTGTGTACCTCTTGAGAAAAAGAGGCTCCATTTTAATTTTTTTATATCCAAGAGCCTCGTTTCTTCTACCATATACCTAGCCTTGTTTTGGGTTGTTTCTAGGCGGGTATGATACTCTTGGCTTTAGCTTCAAGACGTAATTTTAAATTTTGCTACAAGCATATGGATTTCACTGGTTACAGTGTTGGACTTCTTGTCGTTAATCAGTGGCTATTGCTGCAAGCTAAAAATATTTATATGTTAATTTTCTTTTTGGGCTGAGAAAAATGTTATCAAATGCACTGATTCAAAATTTAGTGAGTTAAGATGATATATTTCATTTTAAATTAAAAACTTTTTTTTGGGGGGGGGGGGGGGGGGAGGATTATTCACATATTGGATCATTTGTTAACTTTTTTTTTATAAAATATGAATTTAATCATTCTTGCGAATGCATCATGTGATATTATTATATTCTTTTTATATGCTAAATTTTAGATTAATAGACACACTTGTGGATATGCAATTTTGTAGTTGATATTTACATATATTTAAAAAAGTATTTCTACGTTGAACTAGAATTATTTGATGAGCTTTCAATTAGTGTGGAAGTTTTATGAAATTTTAATTTGATGTAATTATAGAATTTTTAACTCAATGGTTGGATAGATAAATTTATAAAAAATATTAAATAACATAGGATCATTAAGATTTTTCTTGAAGTAAGAGGATTTTCAATTTATTACTTTAATCAAAGGTTAAATTTCTTTCTGTTTCCTTGTTTCTTCAATATATACTGTTAGCATGGGTGATTGGGAAGCATCACCTAATTATTGTTCGTAGTATTTTCCTTTTTGGATTTGGGTGCTCTAGAGTAGTATAAAACAATGATAGTTGGTTGAGATTTTAGAAATTCTATATTATATATAATTTCGACGATTATATTTACATTTTACACCTTCTATTCCATTTTAACTCTGATATTTTGTTGTTTAAGGTTGTAGTTTAGGAATCAAGTAATGATATTGATATTCAAAGTTTTAAAAAAAATAGTTATTAATTTATTTTTTATTATATCCCATATTGAAAAGAAAAATACATTGTTCAAAATATACATATTAATTAATAACAATGGAATTGAAAAATAAATTATTTAGTACCTTGTTATTTGGTATTGTAAAGCAGCAATGAAAATTAAATGAAAAAATGTTAAAATCTTAGAACGTCAAATCAAGGATAGGGCTTCGAATTCGGATTTATCGAATTATTTTTGAATAAATTATTTTTGTTACAATTTTTGAATAATTTGCATGATAGAATATGCAAGTTTTCAAAATTTGTAAACATAATAGAATGTAAATAGCTATTACCTTACCCTATCTATATCCTCAATGTTATTTCATAAATAGAATTTGTGAAAATAAATTAAATGACTTGCATGGTTCTATATTTCTATTTATGATTTTTAAATATTTTTTTAAATTAAATTAGCTATATATTATATTTTTAATTATACTTGTAATATAATATTTATGTTTTACTAATTTATAAAATAATTTAATTGATATACATTGTCAGCAAAAAAAAATTATATTATTATTTAACGAAATGTTTGTCACTTCATTTATTAAGTTTAATATGTAATGTATCATATTCATTAAATGATGTAACAACTTTATTAACAACTTTATTAGATAATTGTGTAAAAAATTGTATACAGACAATATATATAGTTATTAAAGTCTTTTATATAATATATATATATATATATATATATATATATATATATGACAAGCTATACTCGAATTAACTAAAATGTGAATGATGAATTTGAGTACAAATATATAGATACCCAACAAAAGCCGTATACGTTGTTACCTATACAGTATAGATCTCAAATACAGGTATTTTTTTTAAAAAAAAAATGCAAACATAGAGATGGGTAACACCTCACCTCTAGAGTTGTCGTCCCCACACGCGTATCATTCTATATTATAGGACCAAGGTCAAGATAATATTTGCTAAACTAAATGCCAACAGGATCATATTAAATGAGACATAAGCAGACAAAACATTTTGTGGAACATAAATATGCATTACAAAATAGATAATATACTATAGCTGCGAACTGGTTTAAGTATAATATACATTAGAGATAGCCGATATGCATGATATTGTATGACATCCACATCAGGATAATTTTCCAAAATTATATACGTGAATGCACACGAGATGACAAAGGCAATGGAAAGACAAGCCTATGTAAGTTCCCCTCCCCACTTTTGAAAAAAAAAAAGGCACTCATTTTGAATGTGAAAGAATTAACTGAACAAGATTGCATGCCTACAATTTAATAAACAATGATATATACCTTTGATTAATTGCATAATCCAATATTTAGTATCTCGGTAGCAGGTTTGAACCAGTAGTTTTGCCATCAGATGATGTCAGAGGAATTGTTGAGAACTCAGAACCAAAATGTTCAGAATGCTGAAAAAAGCTACGTGGGGGAGGACTGATGTTTTGATTAGTTGAAGTAACTGGAAAAGCATGTGTGGTTCCAGTGCCAAACTCCTGATTGGAAAACGGCGGGGGTAGCGGAGAGGGTGTTTGGACTTTTATCATGTGAATCTTCTTCAGTGGCTTTACCTGTATTTCCTGATGATTCTCTCTTCTCTCTTTCTTCTGTTTCCTTGAGAAGAAAATCAACCCACAGATCTGCAAAGGACTGCAGCAGAAAAAGAACAAAGTCAAAGCTAAATTCACAATAAGAAACCACATCAAAGTTCTAGACTCAGTGCAGTATTTGCCAAAAGAAAAATTCTTTTGGTTGATTGAGTCAAGGTAGAACTTCTGGCATAAAAATGGAAGATATTCTACATGCTCAATCATTGGTTTGATTTTGTAAAGTACAAGCAAGTATATAATAATCCATAGATTTCTACATGCTCAATCATCTCTTCAATGGTTATTACAGTTTACTGCAAGTTCTGCTCAAAAGCAGATGAGAAGAAATCACCTGGTTATCAGATCCCGCATTTGCAGCTGCTTCGGTGGAACTTCCTCCCAGTATGCCTCCAACCAGGCGGCCAGGCAGCCCAAGAACTCCACGAACAACACCTTTGCCTGCACCTTGCTGAGCAACACCTATCCTTTGCTTATCCTCATCAGAGAATCCTAGCATGCGAACCATAAGATCCAAAACCTGTCCCCAATACAAACATTAAACGTAGGAGTAACTCAATCAACATCATACAAAGCAGATAAAAGGACACAACCAAAATCAGCAGTGAAAGTTAAGGAACCATAGCAAGCTGCAAGAAGAAACAAATGCAAGTGGAGGACATAATATTATAACCTTTCCAGTTAATATGTGAAAACATTAACTAATAACTAATATTGCATTACATGTGTCTAATCACTAATTCTTTAAAGCCTATCTTGGCATTCTTCTCCTTTTCAGTCGCATACCTCCTCATGGATGTAATAACTAATAACTATATACAGATGTACTTGGTTATCATGCTAAGAGCAACCCGGTGCAATAAAGCTGCCT
Organism: Sesbania bispinosa; assembly: GCA_026901365.1. Taxonomy (NCBI): domain Eukaryota; kingdom Viridiplantae; phylum Streptophyta; class Magnoliopsida; order Fabales; family Fabaceae; genus Sesbania; species Sesbania bispinosa. Next base: position 161,127 of record QLOH01000380.1, read on the forward strand.
TCATGGCAGGGTCCAGGAAAAGATCGGACCCATTGTGGGTCTATAGTAGGCAACAACTCAAGTTGTGCCAACTGCCAAGGTTCCCCTTCTTACTTGGTTATAATGCTAACCATAAGTAAATAAGAAATTTGAAAATATCAAATCTGGGTACACGCACATGCACCACTCCTTGGGCCTCCCTAAGCCACACACACATGCACTCACAAAAATTATGACAATTTCATGCATAATAAAGAATATAAGGGTTCCATTCCAGTCCAGCACAATGCACAAAATTAGAAGATTTTTATACCTCTCTGCTGTGATTTCTCTGGAAATAAGTTACAAGTAATTTTATCACAATACGCCTGCAACCAATACAAATATATTAGTATAATAGTTTACTGCGTCAAACATAAACAACATAGTGACAGAAATCTCAAGTCTGAATCTAGCCCAAATTCATATTTAGAAGATTCCAATAATTAACCTTTTAGGAAATTAAGAGAAAAAGAATGTAGACAAATGCCCCTTCCAGGAAGTCATCAGTTTATCAGAAATCACATGGTCAAGCAGATTTTGCAAGTAAAAACATACTAAGAATGCAAACAGGCTAACCTGTCAACAAGAAAATCTGAATCCACTGACATTCTATTTAACCGTGTCATACTCTGCTCAAGAGCTCGCCTCAACTTGGCATTGTCTTCCTCAAGCTTGCTTACTCTGCTTCTCCATTCAGTTTGTGCCTTCTCAGATTGTGAAAGCTTGGCCAAAATTTCTTCTTTTTCAACCCTTGATACATCTGCTCTGTGATCTGCATCCTGGTAATAGCAATGACCATTTATTTTTCATGTTGCCAAATCAGAAAATAAAAGTACTAGATCAATATGCTACCCCAGAAAAATTTTGGGGACGAATGCCAGATAATATGGGATGCATAAAACTTTAAATAATAATAGAAAAATAGAGGAATAAAGTGTGTAGTGTATTAAAACTAAAGAATAAAAACCAACTAATATGTATTGCATAAAAAGTAATAAAAGCATATCCAAGTGGTCCATATGTTGTAACTAGAGAAAGAGAGAGTCATACTTTCAAAAGTTGAGAAAGCTTAGTCGTTTCTTCTCTTGCATGAGCCAGCTCCCCTTCTAAATATTCCTAAGGAATAAAAATATAGTGCATGTAAGTTTACTCAATGTAACTATAGATACAAGAACAGAGACTTACAAAAATATTGACATAAAAACGTAAGAGGGCTGAACCCAAAAAAAAGTAAAAGGGAAAGTTAACAACCTAACTATTGTCCATTAATTTGTGAATAAAAAGAGGAAACATCAGCATGTATTTATACCTTAGCTTCAATTTCAGCATAGTACTGTCCAAGAGCTGTCTGTAGATTTAAAAGTTCGATGTTTTTAGCATCTATAGTGCTCAGACAGTTTGTAAGCTTCTTGTTCAGGTCATCAATGATTTCCCTAGACTTGAGAACTTCATTGTTGTTTCCCATCTTCAGTTCCTCCTGACTTGCAATTGCTTGCTTCAGAGTTCTCTCAAGATGCGATATCTGAGCCCGTAAATAGTTATTGCTATCACGCAACTCTTCAATGATTTTACTGTCTTCATCCATCTTTTCTGATTCTTCAGATTCCTAGATAAAAGCAGCAAGGAAAACATCGTTGATGCTGCAGACAGATTGATATACTAAACCTATCCAGGAAAAATGCAACTGGAACTCATTTACACCCAGATAATTATGAAGAAAAAAATAATATCAATACAGTAGACAGTATTACAAAATAGATGAAACCCTAAATGTAAGCCAAAATTATCACACAAAAGTAGTAGGTTAACAAATCCAGCCAAAGTACAGAATCAACAGCTCAATCATGACAACATCTCACCATTAGAAAAACTAAAAGGTAGTTTAATAAAGACCACATAATGCATATGATTGTTTAAAAGAAAATGTTGAAATAGCAGCTGGGCATTACTAATTGACAAGAATCAAACAACTGATACGGATTGTATACAATTAATGTGTCACAGTCTAGTTGTATATTAAACTATAGTGAATTGTGTTTAGTCAGTTAACAGGAGTACAAGCCTGGTGAAATTTAACATGGAAAAAAAAAATCTATCTCAAAAATCTATTATATATTATATAATTAATGAGATACGTGCAAATGAAAAATTAAGATAAATTAAACTTTATTTCTGAGTGTCATGCTTACTCATCATTGGATCTGCTGTAGAAAAGAAAGATAAAGACAAACAGTAAAAAGAATGAAACCTTTTCCAGCAAATGCTGTTTAAGGCGGCTCAGTTCTTGCACTGCTTTGTCCCTATCCTGCTGTATTTCCTTCAAATCTTTATTTAACTTTTGTAAGGATTTTTCCATTTCTTCGTTTCCTGGAAAACTTTTGGAATGATCTGGCGTCTGTTACCAAAAGCCAATGGCCCCATCCCCAAAGAAGGAAAACAATTATTAATATGACTAGTGCATAACCTGCCAAGCACATATTGCTATAAAGTTTTGGCTCACATCATTATCGCTGCTTGAATCATTTTTCTGAATATGCAAAGCATCAGACAGTATTTTATCAGTGAAAGACTTCCTGCTTTTTTCAAGAGCAGCCTCAATTTCATTCTTTTCCGTCTAGTAACAACAAGAATAGGATCTTATTAGAGTGCTTTCACAAGCAAAATAATACAAAAGCATCATTATCAACTTGAGCGATTCGTTAATAGAAACTTGTTATGTCGCAATTAAAAAAATAATGCATAAATCTACCAACCTTAAGAGTGGTGTTTTCCTTCTCTAAGGTTTTCACTAGTCTTTTCAAGCTATCCACAGCCTCCACAGATTCTTCATTTTGCCGTCTAGTCAACTCAAATTGCAGGTGTTTTATTTCTGATACTTTCTCGTTCAATTCAGTATGTATTCTTCTCATCTCCTTTGATATCTTCAAATCAATAATATGATATATGGGTTAGATAACCAAAAACTACGTAAACTAGCCCATGCATGACATTGCAAAAGTGTTAGATTCCTTGTAAAGACTCCCATTGCTCACCAATGCAATGCAAGAGTTTAGAATGCACTAGTCAGTAGTCATTCCTTCTCAGTTTCAAAGGCTATTCAAGCTCTCTTTTAGTTCTCTATTCCCATAATTTAGCAATCACTTCATTTAATATTTGAAGACAAAATAGAAGAATTTCAATTTCTATTGCTATCTGAATTCATAACAGCAAGGCAGTTTTTCTTTATGTAGATAGGAAAGGGCAGATTTATATATGCCTTTGTTCCATCTATTGATAGTTTGATATAAATCTCATTATTTTGTGTCCATCAAATGCTATTTATGTACCAGGGAACTCTTTTAGGAATATAGTCCAGTATATGGTGAGTGCCTAATGAAGTCTTTCAACGGAAAATATAAAATGAATAAAAGCCACAATTTGAAAGGGTGTTTCTAAAAGACTGAAAAATTTATTGAGGTGCTTTAGATCGATTTTTTATAACATCACAGCATGTTATGTCACTAAAATAGTAATAAGATACCATATTAGATTTTGGGCCAGGCCTAACCCAAGTTACCCAACCCCACAAGCTAGCTTGTAGGGTGAGGACTGTCCAAGGCTTATATACTATTAAATGGCCTTATCACTAGTCAATGTGGGACTTTCCAACACACCCCCTCACGCCCAGGGCTGGATATTTGGAGTGTGGACACATTAAGGGGTGGCGGCCCACTAACAACGGATCTAGGATAGGCTCTGATACAATATTAGATTTTGGACCAGGCCTAACTCAACCCCAAAAGCTAGCTTGTAGGGTGAGGACTGTCCAAGGCTTATATACTATTAAATGGCCTTATCACTAGTCAATGTGGGACTTTCCAACAACAATGATAAAAGTATCAAATACAAAAGACGTCCCAGAATCCACGACAGTGAAATGCAACATTCATTTCACATGCGCACCTATTACTTGATTTGACTAGCTCTCTTTAAGAAATTATGTTCTCTCAATAATCTAAAAATAATCAGTTTGTATCTCAAGAAACATCTGACATAAATGATTCATCATGCTAGACGTAAACCTTAAACACAAGTGTGATTGGCGAAAAATGTTTGTAGTCATTATCATAAAAATTTATATTTCTACCCAAATATAAACTCACTTTGTCTCTTTCCAACTTCAATATTTTAAGCTCTTCCTGGAAAGACTTGTTCAATTTCTGTTCCTCTGACATTGGAGAAAGAATCAGAATGTTAAACAACTTTTATTTACAAGATACATTACAAATTTACAATTTAGACATTCCAAATGAAAAATAAAAATACCTTTGAATTTTAGTTGAATGTTCACTAATTGATCATGTTCTTGCTCTAGTTCCAACTTCAACTTTCTTATCTCTGGTGAATGTTGTAAAGCTGCTGTAGACCTATTTTTTCCATCAACCAAATCTGCAAGCTCCTAGAAGGCATTCATACATCTGTTGTCAAGTTCACTCATCACTAAAAGTAAATATAAAGAAACCCATCAAAGTTTTATATATCAAAATAACCTTACAAATAAGAAAAGTTTTTGCATTATAAATATATAGAAAAACTAAATTATAAACTATATCCATTAAGAAAAGAACATATGCAGTACTTCATGCTGAGGACTCCATAAAATCAAGCAGACATGAGACAAAATCAAGAAATTAATTTATCAAAAACCAATACAGACAAAGGATATACATGAACACCATCTAATGGTCAATCTTCCTATGATGGTACATCATTTAAGAACAACCAGAAATCTAAGGTATCATTACCTTGTAGTTTTCTTGTAAATTTGAATGTTCAAATTCCATTTTACTTTGAATAGCATCAGATTCCAAACCAGACTGGGTTCCATTGTTCATAGCATAACGATTTTTCGGTTGCTTTGTGAACTTACGCTGTCGATTGGGTGATTGATCATTACTTCCCTGCAAAAATATTTAAAAGTAGTCAACGAGAATCCTTAGTTATCTGTCAAGATCATAGGTATATAGCCAGATATTTTCAACTATATTACAAAAGAATATAAAGTATTCCCATACATGGGAAGGCAAAAGTACATATGACAAGCTTAATAGCATGCACTCTGAAACACTACATTGATAACTCAATATGAGAGATAATTATAGGAAATACAGAAATCGGTATTTCCTTCCACATGAATGATACATGTGAGACCATGATTTTCTGACCCAAAATAGAACTGTGTGAGATGTGACAGTTTATATAAATATAGTTTGCAATTGATATAATTCAAATTACTTGTTATTGCATTGATCTTGTTAGAGTCCCATATTGCCTAGAGATAAGGCCAAGTTAAAGTATATAAACTTTGGGCAGTCCTCACCCTATAAGCTAGCTTTTGGGGTTGAGTTAGGCCAAAGTCCAAATCTAATATGGTATCAGAGCATATCCTAGATGATCCGTTATTATTGGGCCACCACCCGTATAAATGTCCATGCTCAAGATGTCCAGTCCTGGGCGTGAGGGGGTGTGTTAGAGTCTCACATTGCCTAGAGATAAGGCCAAGTTAAAGTATATAAACCTTGGGTAGTCCTCACCCTATAAGCTAGCTTTTGGGGTTGAGTTAGGCCAGGTCCAAAATCTAATAGATCTAAACATTAATGGACAAATAAGTTAGATATAAAACAGCTTAAGAAATTTAATGGGGAGAAACCATTAGGTCTAAAGAGCTTTCTAATACCCTGGTTTTTTACCACAAAAAAAAGGCACCCGAAAAAACCACTGGCTTTCAATGCATGAAAACCCAAAAAGAAAATCCTATCAAGGTGTAAATATCTTGATGGTGACTCCAGCTTTACACTCGAGCACCACAAAAGACCAGAAAGAGAACACTTCCAAGAGAAATTTTCCTACCAAACCTTATCAAAACCTTGTAAACAAGAGTTTAAAAAAAAGTTTCAAGCCATTTCAGGCAAGCCTGATTCCTCTTAATTAAGCCAATGCTTATCTCAATTCTCAAAGCAGCCAATTATCTCGAAAAGAAATGAATGCAAGTTTAGGAACTGGAGACAAATAAAACCAAAATGTTTTATTAACATTAAGATCATTTTAACATGGATACATTGTATACCCACACATAGTTCTAGCCACAATTTATCCACATAACCAGAAGTATGTTCAAAATAGGTTTGCAGCATTCTATTGATACTTTTCTTTAAGCATGTTGAATATTATGCTATCTTCCTGCTTAGACTCAAGGCCCACAAAAACCAAACTTGAATCAAAACTAAGACATGACAATGCATTTGGCATTGCCAGTCAAACCTATTCATGTAGACTTGTACTGATTATATTTAAAACAAGCATAAAAAATACCAGAAAGCAAATATAATGGGGGATCGACGACATAAGTTAAAAAAAAAATTTACAACAATAACCAAATCATATCCCACAAGGTGGGGCTGGTTACATGAATTAGATGAAACCATAGTTCCCTATCATGTAGACTTGTACTAAGTTAAAAAATAGACCATTACCCCTAAATCTCTCTTAATAGTTTGTCCTGTAGTTTTTCTTGGTCTCCCTCTATCTCTAACTATTGAAACTATCCTCCATTCGGTCAACACTCCTTATTGGTGTTTCTATGGGTCTTCTCCACACATATCCAAACCATTTAAGGCAAGATTCTACCATTTTTTTCCTGCAATTGGAGCTACCCTAATTTTCCCTAATTCTTTATCATTCAACATTCAATTCCATATAACATTGCAAGTCTTATAACTGCGGTAAAATTTTCCTTTAAGCTTGAGTGGTACTTTTCTATCACAGATCACAGCTAAAGCGTTCCTTCATTTCATCCACCTTATTTGGATACTAGGATTTCCATCTCCCTTTATCTCCCCATCATTTTATGTAATGGACCCAAGATACTTAAAGCATGAGACTTATGGTATTGTATGTTTTTCAATTTTCACTTCTAAGTTATGAATTATGATTTATGTGTCTCTTGCTAAATTTGTATTCCATATACACTGTTCTAATCTTACTTAGGGCAAAAGACATGTTTCTAAGCTTATGTTCATATTTCTAACTTTCAATTTACTTCTTCTCTTAGCTCTACAACTAAAACTCTATAATGAAATTTTAATAAGAATATCAAACAATGATTGATCGCAGTGGAATGTGACCCCTATGCGACTCAAGGGTTTGAATCCTACAACTGCCACTTTGAGGAGGGTTTTACCTAACCATCACCTCTAACCCAAGTTTAGTCTCATAGCTATGCATGTGAAATATCCAGTCAAATACCAAAAAATTAGATTAAAGGACTACCTTGTCCTTGACTGAATAGGTGCCATTTGTAGATGCTCCAGAACCTCCTTCAACTCTAGAGACACTAAGAGCAGCATTTGTAGCCTCCAAATTTTGCTTTAGTGTGCCATTTTCTTTATTCAGTCTAACAATCTGATCCTGCAATGTAAATCATTGGATGGTTATCTTATCATCAGCCATTAATGAAAAAAGTGTAACTAATAATTAAGATAAATTGTTAAGTGACTATGAATTGAAACTTCTCTTAGACCATGTAATGAAGATATAGTTCTATTATGTATCCAAGAAAAAAATTAAAAGTCCTCTTGTTTTGGTGGAGAGGGAAAAGGATCAAATATAGAGCACAAAATCCAGAATATATAAAGGGCAACCTGATCTGATCTATAAAGCTCCTACCATGGAGAGGTCTGGGGAAGGTTTGAACCCATTATGAGTCTATTATAAGCAACTTTACCTTGTATTTACACAAGGTTGGTTCCACAACTCAAACTTGTGACTTCCTAGTCACATGGCTGCAACTCCAACCGATCAAGGCTCCCCTTCAAAATCTAGAATACCCATAGATATTTATTTTTAAATGAACCATTGTTGCTGGGTTTACTTTATTTTATCATATCCAAGACAAGGTCCACAAAGACTTCTGTCATGAACCAATTGTTTTAAAAGCTTAAACCCTTGGGTAAAAGTAAAACACTCTTAAAGCAAGAGCGGGTGTGTTAGTGGGTGCACTTTATGCTTCAAGTATGAACAATGCACTAGCACATCTTACTTTGTGCTGAAATTTAACTTTTATTTACAAGAAACAGAACAACAAGGATAGCCTCTAGATAGCTTCAACATATGAAACTAGAGAAAACAAAATGTAAAGATTCATGTTACATTACATATATGCTGGAGCTGGAAGGTAATAAACATACCTCTTTTTCTTTTAATAGAGCTGCATAATTAACTGAAAGTGCTTTAATTTCTGCCTCGGATGCTTGAAGTCTCTTTATTTCTGCTTCGTATTGTTCTATCTACAAGAAGCACGAGAAAGATTGAAATGACTATTTTTTCTTTTTTATAACAAAATGACATCTTGTATAACCAAACCATATTGCCATTGCCAAGCTGATCACGAATTATCAGTTTATCACACATTCCTAGCTATAGCTTAGATAAATGCTTCACTTGATAAACAATAAATAAAAAGAGACAGGCAAAGGCTATTACGCACACCTCAGAAAGAGGGACATGATCGACGCCATTTTCGAGTGGCGACCTAATTTCCGATTTAGAATGGGCGAGGCCGTGAGAATTCCGGCGATCGGAGACGGCGGAGTCGTCGCCGTTGGCAGGACTTCCGGCGCCGTACATGCGGAGCATTTCGTCATCATCGTCGTCGTCGTGAACATCGAGAGCGATCTTGTTCAAGTTTTCCTTCAAATTGGCAATGGTGCCCCACATGATTCAAATCCCAAACGCACCCCCGAAAATTGCAGCGAAAGAAGATATATGTGTAAATAATATAGATGCAATGCAATTGTTTGTCTGTTCCAGTCTATACTTTTTTGTATTTTTGTTTTTTTCGGTTTTGGGGGGAATTGAAAGGGACTGAATCTGTGAGAATGGGGCACTGCAAGCAATCTGTAATGCAATTCTTGGTAGATCTCAGATTTGAGGACACAGGGTGCTAAATTCTAATGTTTCTCTTTATTTTCATTAAACTCCTCTTATTTTCCCCTATGGTTACTTGTTTATTTAAGTTATTGTTTAATAATGTATTCTCAAGCCACCTTGTGTGATACGTGTAGTGCTGATGTATTAACTAAAAGGAATATAAATATAATTTTTATATTCTTTTTATTGTGAATTTTATGCGTATGTACTTGTAGTATAAAAAACATCATATTATCATTCAATTATATTATATGTTATTACATTATTTAATAAATATGAACACATCATTAAATTATAAGGTTAACATATATTCATTGATAGAGTTAACTTCTTGGATATGTTCATAGACAATTGGTTAGAAAGTCATAACAAATTTTTTTAGGACCTTTAGGAGCGACAAAATTCTCCTTTGAGATATTTAACACAACTACATACATCGGACTCAAACTCAAAATCACTGAGTTGGAAGAGTCTCTTACTAGTTAATCCATATGTTTAGTGATATAAGAATGTTTTAACGTAGTGGGTGTCGCTACCTCATGAACTTGGATTAAGGCATTACTGTATTAGTGTACTAAATTTCAGTTTGCATTCACATCAATGTGGAAAGCCATTTTCTTGTCATAGGGCATTTCAACAATTCAACTCAAGATTCAATCTCCGAGTTTGTTTCAACTTCACTACATGGTTGGATTCTTTCTTGTCTGTTTTTTTTTTTCCCTAATGAGATACTACTCTGGACTTGAATATAAGCAAAAATAATTAAATTCACACTTATTAAGAAAGTTGGTTAACTCATTAAGTTTTCTTCATAACATGTAAAAAGTACTTGCATTACCTAAATTACCCTACATTCAATTTTATTAAAAATTGTTTCAAGTTGACATACTCTCTTTCTATTGGCACATGATTCATTAAATAGAGTAGTTGGAAAGTAAAATCAAAGGGTATTTTGGGTTTATATCATTAAATAGGGTAAAATTAGTTAAGATTTGCTTATATTTAGTCCACAAAATGTGAGTTTTTTTTTTTTTGCTTATATTCAAATCCGGAGGGAGTACTATTTATCTCTTCATTAATAACAAGAATAAGGACAATGACAAATTAATTCAATTGTTGGAATGTTGTTTATAATTTTATAGAAGGTATATGCATATGCATAAAACTTCCAACATGTCTTGAACCACCTTCTCAGTTGAGGTTGGGGGCTGAGCAAAGTTGTTGATGGAGTTGGTGTTGTATAGTTAATATATATTTCAAAAGTTATTTAATTTGAAATTTATTTTTGATATTAATTAGTATCAGTTTTGATTATAAACATAAGTTATATTTCTGATTTTATTGTCTTTTATTTTGGTAATCAATTAGCTTTCATTTCCTTCATTCAATTACGTTATTATATTAATTATTTTGGTTTGTCCATATATGGATGGTGGAAAAGTTTATGGGTATACAGATTCAATACTTACTTATTATCTCTTGTTATTCTAAAACCTAGCCAAATTGGTTAGAAGGGCTTGCTAAAGAGAACAACACGAGCACTGCCCCTCCTCCCAACAACGGTGTTACTCCTGTTAATATACCTGCTGCTGCATCTGCCATCCATCCACCAATTACTTTTGCGAAGTCATTCCCAGACATTTCAAAGATCGAATTTTTTGGAGGCCAAAACTTCAGAAGATGGCAAGAACGTGTGTACTTCATTCTTTACATGCATGGAGTTGTAGCCGCTTTGACCGATCCCAGACCTTCACAATCTTCTGATCCAAAACAAATTGAAGATTGGACTCATTTTAAAGAGGTATGTTGACACACTAACATTAGTACATTGTCTAATGAGTTGTTCGATGTTTATTGTTCTTGTAAGGAAGTCAACAAGATTTGGGAGTCGTTGAACGTGAAGTATACTGTTGAGGATGCTGGAAAACAAAAGTTTGTAATTGGAAACTTTTACAAATGGGAAATGACATAAGAGAAGGATATCAAAACACAAATCAATGAATATCACAAGCTATTTGAAGACCTTAAAGCTGAGAATATCAATCTACAAGACTAATTTGTTGTTGGACTTCTCATTGAGAAGTTGCCCGAATCCTGGAAGGACTACAAACAACTTTCCCTGGCGGACTTGATAACTCATATAATAATCGAAGACACCAACAGAAAAGAAATTAAGGCTGCAAGAGCAAAGGCTTTGACTGCACAAACAAATTTGGTACAAAACAAGTTTCATAAAAAAAGGTACGAACCTAAAAAACCTTATCATATTTGCCTAGAGTAACTAACCACAATTTCAAAAGGAAGGGTACTTGCTTTCTTTGTGGAAAGCCAGGTCACCATATGCACCTCAGTGCACACATAGAGCGAGAAACGATAATCCTCCAAAGCCAAAGGTTAATTTGCTGAAGGAGATGATATTATTGTTGTCGTTGTTTCTCAAGTTAACATTGTGACCAATGGGAACAAATGGGTGGTTGACTTCGAAGCTACCGGGCATATTTATGCAAACAAAGATGATTTTACCTCTTACACTACTGTAGGGGATGGACAGGTTGTATACCTTGGAGACTCATGAATTGCTGCAATTCATGGCAAAGGGAAGGTTCTTCCCAAGCTCACATTTGGGAAGACTTTGGATTTAAACGATGTGCTTCATGTCCCAAGTATTAGGGCCAATTTGGTCTCTGTTGCATTGCTAGGGAGATACGGAGTTAAAGTGTCATTTGAATTTGATAAGATTATAATGACAAAAAATAATGTATTTGTGGGCAAGAGCTATTGTGATCAGACACTGTCTGTACTTAATGTTCTGAAATTGTGAATGGAAATGCTTCTTCTTCTGCCTACTTGATTGATTCTATTAATTTGTGGCATGCTAGATTAGGACATGTTAATTTTCCTTATATAAACAAAATGCAACAACTAGGTATTATTCTAAAGTTAACCATGAAAGTTATAGAAAATGTGATGTATGTATCGAAACAAATTTAACTAAGAAGTCATGTCCCCTTGTTCAATGTGAAACTAAATTGCGTAGTTTAATACATATCGATCTAGGTGATTTAAAAAAATGAGTAGAGGTGGTAAAAAATATTATGTAACTTTTATTGATGATTTCTCTAGATATGCCAAGGTTACTTAATAAGAAATAAAGATGAGACTTTTAATATATTTCTGTTATATAAGGCTGAAGTAGAAAAGCAATTAAATAAGAAAATCAAGAGAATTAGATCCGACAGATGTGGTGAATATGTTGTATTTAATGAATTTTGTGAAAAAAAAAGGAATAATACATGAAGTGACTTTGCCTTATTCCCCACAATCTAAGGGAGTGGCGGAAAGGAAAAATAGGACCCTAAAAGAAATGATGAAAGTTATGTTAGTTAGTTCCTTTGCACCTAACAACCTTTAGGGTGAAGCCTTATTAACAACATGTTTCTTACAAAATAGGATTCCACATAAGATAACGGGTAAGATACCCTCTGAGTTATGGAAATGTTACAAACCAAACCTAAAATATTTAAAAGTGTGGGGAGTCTAGCTAAGGTTATGCTTCCAGATCCTAAGAAGAGTAAAATGTGATCTAAAAACATCTGATTGTATGTTTACTGGATATGTTGAGCATGATGCTACATATAGATTTCTTGTTTTGAAAAGTGATGTACTTGAAAACAATTTTGTTATTGAAACTAAAAATGCTGAATTTTTAGAGCATTTATATCCTTTGAAAAATACAAAAGTTTCTCATGAATCAATAATTATTTTCAATCAAATGTTTTTCATTAATCAAATAATTTTCTTCAATCAAATGTTCTTATGAACCATTATAAAATAATAATCAGACCTTATATGAGGGTTTGAGAAGAAGTAAACGACAAAGAAAAGAGACATCCTTCGAAATGATTTTTATACATATTTGGTTGAAAATGATCCTTTGACATTTTCTGAAGCCATTTTTTCTTTTGATGCATCATTTTGGAAAAGAAGCTATTAAAATAAAATTGAATCTATCTTGAAAAATAAAACTTGGGTTTTAGTTGATTTACCTCCAAGAGCAAAAACTATTGGGCAAATGGATTTTCAAAAGAAAATATAACCCTAATGGTTCAATTAATAAGTATAAAGCTAGATAGTAGCTAAAGGATTTTCTCAAAAAATAAAATATTTATTATTTTGATACCTTTACTCATGTAACTAGAATTTCTTCAATTCGAGTTTTAATAGCTCTAGCCTCTATTTATAAACTTGTTATACATCAAATGGATGTTAAGGGCGCTTTATAAATGGTGATTTAGAAAAAGAAATTTACATTGCACAACCCGAAGGATGTATAGTTTTTGGTCAGAGAAAACAAAGTGTGCAAACTTCTCAAATCTTTTATGGTTTAAAACAAGCACCAAAACAATGACATGAGAAATTTAATCAAGTGTTATTGATGATGGATTTTCTCTTGTTGAAGTTGATAAATGTGTGTATACAAAAATTAATGAATGGAGAATGTGTGGTTATTTGTTTGTATGTAGATGACATTCTCATTTTTGGAACCTATGAAGCAATAGTAATAATACTAAATTATTTCTTTCATCCAAATTTGATATGAAAGACATGAGTGAGGCGAGCGTGATTTTGGGTGTTAAGATCACAAGGAAGGGAGGTAGCATAATGTTATCCCAAGAACATTATGTAGAAAAACTTCTTAGGAAGTTTGGACACTATGATGAAAATTTGTAAGTACACCCTTATGATGCTAGCTAGGGACGGATCCAGGATTCATACGAAGTGGGGGTCGGGGAATTTTTTTTCAATAATAAATATTAAATAGTAGTCAAATTCATCATATCTTTATTTTAAGTTATACCTATAGTACATTCATGTTATAAAATTTATGAATAATAATATCTGTATCACATAATTTTTATGGAATGGAAATCGCTTTAAGAGATTAAATTTTAATAATAAATATTAAATAAAATCTATATTATAAAAATTAAATGCATTACACTCATTTTATTTAATTTTTTTTCAATTATTACATATATATTGATAATTTTTTTTTTTGTATATAGTGTATATGTAATATAATGAGGGAGGGGGGGCCAAGGCCCATGCTTGCCCCCTGAATCCGTCCTTGATGCTAACGCTCAATTAAAGAAAAATCGAGGTGAGACTCTTGGTCAATCTGAGTATGCCCAAATATTGGGAGTCTACTACATCTATGAATTTTTCTCGACCCGGCATAACATATTCTATGAGAAGGTTGAGTAGATATACCCATAATCCTAATCAAGATCATTGGATGCGCTTTGTTAGACTCATGAGATATGAGAGGTACCATGAATTATGGTATTGAATATAGTGGATTTCTTGCTGTATTGGAAGGATACAATGATGCTAACTGGATATCAGATTCAGATGAGACAAAATCCATTAGTGGTTATATATTTACACTTGGTGGTGGTCCAATTACGTGGAGATTAGCCAAACAAACAATAATTGCTAGATCCACTATGGAATCAGAATTTATAGCTTTAGAATTGGCTGGAAATTAGGTTGAGTGGTTGAAAATCTTCTCAGCAAATATTCCCTTAGGAATAAAACCAACACCATCGATATCATTTCATTGTGATTGCCAATCAACAATAGCCATTGCAAAAGAAGAAGAATTTCAATGGTCAAAATAGACACATACAATTAAGGCATAAAGTGACAAAGCAGTTGCAAAAAGATGGAATTATATCAATTGATTATGTGAAGTCAGAAGTTAATTTGTTTGATCCTTTGACTAAGCCTTTGGGAAGGAAATTAATATATGAAACATCGAGGAGAATGAGATTAAAGTCAATTTTAAATTAATAAGTGATGGTATCCTAAACTTTGTGATTGGAGATCCCATGAAGAAGGTTCAATAGGTAAGAACAAGTCACTTATTAGTTATGTTAGCACAATTAAATTTTCCCTTCCTATGGTGGTGAGATGTGCTAAACTGCATTATTGTGAGGTAAAACACAATTTTTAATGATTTTTCATATCCTTTATAGGTGGTATATGAATTGTAGCACATACTTGATGAAATCACATAGATGAGTGTCAAGTGGGGCCGCTTGTATGTGATGTGACAAAATCTCTAGAGCACTCAATAATACCAAGTGCGTACATGGCCTATTAGAGCAAAACAACGTTAACAACAAGAACTGTGAATGGTGTAGTGTGATTGCTAGACCTCTAATGTACATCAAAATATTTTTGGTTCAATGAGCATGCTCCACCAACTCACTTGCATATTAAGTCTCATCAATCTAGATTTGGTTCAAGTTTTAAAAGACACCTACCTGATTTAAACATTTGCACCCATTCTGAGTATACCCAATGAAATATATATATATATATATATATATTAATCTAATATTTAAAAAAGTTTTGAAATATGTGGGGAATTATTGTATATTTAATATATATATATATATCAATGTTATTTAATCTGAAATTCATTTATTGATATCAATTAGTTTCAGTTTTATAATAAACGTAAGTACATTTTTGATTTCATTGTCTTTTATTTTGGTAATCAATTAGCTTTCATTTCCTTCATTCAGTTACGTTATTATATTAATTATTTTGGTTTGTTCTTACACTTATATGGATGGTGGAAAAGTTTCTGGGGTACACAGATTCAATACTTACTTACCATCTCTTACTGTTCTGAAACCTAGCTAAATTAGTTAGAAGGCTTGTTAAATCCTGGGGAGTTTTCGAGTATCTATCGAACTAAACTCTTGAGAACAGTGTTAACACATGTATCAGGCATCGTTGTTCTACTTTATTTTCTCCCATTATTTTCCTATTGTTGGAAGAGACGATATCCTCCATGTGATAGATCGGTTTTGTGCAGGTGGGAGACAATAGAACTGTGGCGTACGGTTGGAGGATTTGTAGTAATTGTTGAATGTCAATCTTTTCTCTTCTCAGCTCTTACTGAAAATTCTTCATTGTTTTTCCCAAAAAAAACTTTACTCATTAAGTCCGCAATGAGGTTGAGTCGCCGATTTTCTAAGATCCAATCGAGTCAAATCGATTACCAACCACTTTGGATACATTTCTGATCTGAAAGTGTTGCCCAGACGACTATACCACCAGTTTCTGGTCAAACCGGTTTTTAAACGGATAGTCTGAGCTGATTTTTACAACACTAGTTGAATTGTTACATTTGAAATGAATACTTTTGGAATAATGTTAGAGGATATATCTCTAGTTGGCAACAATATTATTTTAGCGTTGATACATTTGGATATATCTTTATTATTTTTATATTCTTTTAATTGATTTTTTTTCAATTTTTATACTTTTTGGATTTTTTTATTTTTTAAATTAGGTGACTCAACCCACTTAACCCATCAACCCATGGTGGGTTGAGTTGGCTTGGTATTTTTTCTTAGCCTAACCCGTGATGAGTCGATCCGAGTGAGTCGAGTTCATCCAGATCGACTCACTTTGACACCTCTAGTTTGAACTAGATTGGATTGAATCAGTTTTCAACATATGACCTAAAAAACTAATCTAACACAATAAAAACATTTCGGTTTTTACAATTTTTAGTTTGATTCGATTTTCAATTTTTTTATTTCAAATTTTGAGTTTACATTGGATTGGATTAGATTAGATATGAACACCCTTGGTGATAATAAAACTCAATTATTCAAGGTACATAATGTGCACGTTAAATCATAACTTAAGGATATTAAATGTTGGGATGTCAATGGAGCAGGGCGGGGGCGGGTAGGCACTGCCCGTATATATAACCATTAAAATTAACGGGTACCCATGCGAAGTAACAAGTATCCGCGGGTATCCATTAACATTTAAGAATTAAATTTTATAAAAAGAAAAAAGAGGAAAGGGCCGATATAAGAGTAATATCATACTATATATATAAATATCATTATATAACACCATTACATGTTAATATATTAAAAATATCATCGTAAAATAATATAAAATAAATTATTATCTCATCATAAAATAATAAAAATCCTAATATTCAAATATATTTAATAGAAAATATGGTTTTAATGAGTATGCGGGTATCCGCGGGGTGGGTAGTATAATATTCGTCCCCCAACCCATTATATAAATATGCGGGTACCATTGCGGGTATATTCCATGGGTATCCACGTGTACGGATTTTTTTGACATCCCTAATTAAATGCCATGTTAAAAACTAGAGGAAAGATGCGTGACAAATAATAGGGGAGTAAATGCTTGTTTTAATATAAAATACTCTCTCTTTTTTTTTATCTGTTGTTTAAGGTTTTTCACAAAGATTAAGGAATGCAATAACTATTTTTTTAGTCCTTTTTTTTCCCAAATATGTCTTTTCCTCTTTCTCTCATTAATGTATTTAATATTTTTTTCTTTTTACAATGAAATTAGTTCACTTTTCAAATTTATTTTACCTCTATAGCATAAATTTTTTATTGAAAAAAATAAAGAATACATTTATCAATATTTTGAACTTGTAAAACATTTATGATATAACTTAATAATAAATATTTAAAATAAAAAAATCAGATTAAGAAAGAAGTAAAATTAAAAAAAGAACATTTATTATTACTTTGATATATGAAAACGACATTTATTTAAAAATAAATTTAAAATTTTAAAATGATAAAAAAAAAAAAACAGAGAGAGTAATTTTGTACAAAATAAAATAAAATAGCTTTTGCTATTTTTTATTAGAGTTAGGAGCAGGACGCACTATATAAAGGAGCTTGCTGTGACAGCGTCCCTGCAACTTCTATTGATTTTAGGGTTATGGCCGCCTCTGATAGTTGTTTACATACACAATACCTTTTCAATTCGTTTCGTTTGATAAAATAGAGTCAGCAGTTAAAGATGATGCAATGAAGAAACCTAACCATCGATTGCGGATCACTCTGCAACATGATCCATTCCACTTATTTTGGTTCGTATTCACAGAGCATCATCACAACACATTTCATTTATTTTTTTTAAATAAGTCTTCTCTTTGCTTTTATACGATTTCAAAATCAATCGAAGGTTCCTATGGAGGAAGCGCCATAAATCAGTGCGTTTTTCTTCAAGTTTGCCTTCGGAGATTGAATCGAGATCTCATTAGTGACCAAGTGTTTCATCATTTAGCTTGGTTCAACTTTGGATTTTGATTTTCGCACATTATTGTTATCATTATCATTGTTTTAGAACTAGGAACGCGAAGATCCCAGCAGGGGGGCGATTACTCTTGTTGTTGAGGCCTCTCTAACTATGAATTTCAATACCCTTCGCAGAGTTATTTGCCGAATCGTAGGATGCCCAAATTTGTGTTTGGTTTTTGGTGCATCTGGAACCCGGCCTATATCCTAAAACAATAATTATTCCACAAAACATTTACGCTATATAATTCACCTAATTTTTCATGCATATAATTATAATTATAACTAATTTTTATTTTTATTTTTTTTATTCTGACGTGTGTAGAGGTTCTTTTTCAAATCTCAACTCATTAGGGTTTATCAGTGGCGGTTGCTGCTGTTAAATTTTGGAAAACTGCTAAATCTAACTAATGTCACCTTCATGAGTAAATCGTTAATTTAAGGTTTAGTCCTTGTATTGGCAGAAAAACTAAAAATAGTCCTGAAACTGGATATTATCTGTTAAAGCAGTCTCTCTATTAACAAAAATAAATTTTTTAGGGACTACTTTGATATTTTATAAAAAAAGGGGACTATTTTGATATGGTTAGTTAGTTTTAAGGACTTATTTGAATTTACGTACTAAAATTTGAAGGATTGACCGTAAGTATCAATTTATAGAGACTAAATTATACTAAATTATATTTCTGTTAATAGACGGACTACTTTGATGGATGAATAAAGTTTCAAGCACTAATTTTTAGTTTATGTTAATTCAGGGATTAATTTACAGTGAACAATGTTTTCAGAAATAAATTTTTGTTTGGCTACAGTTCATAAAAAAAATACTTTATTTGTCGTAATAAATGCTTTCACATTATTGAATAAATGCTTTTACATTTGTAAAAAAGTTTTCCCTCTCTTTTATTTTAACTGTTTTTTTCAATAAGCAACTTTGAATTGCTTCTTTAAAAAACCTGAAAACTTATTATATTTTCATTCTGCTTTTTGAAAAAACTTTTATATAAACATCTTAAAAATTTTTATAAGTGTTTTTTTTAAATCAGTTTTAAACAAACGGGCTCAAACAAAGTGTTTATTATGATTGTAGCCAAACGAAAATTTATTTCTGATTATACAAAAATTTCTAAAATAAATCAAATTTTTTAAAACAATTTAAAAAATTATTTTTTTAAGCACAAACAAATTGACTCTTAATGATTTTTGATAATTTGAAATTAGTGATGTACATTTTTATGAAGTACATTGGACATAATTAGTTCTGTGGAATTGATTTTTCACTGACTACCTACAAATCAAACAAGCACTTAATCATCTAAAGAGTTGTGACTCAGTTGGCAATACAGATATTGTAAGAAGAATGAGTTTTAATTGTAATTAAGTCCTAAACAGGATTGTCTTTGATAATAGGTTTATACATGTGAATAACATAAAAAAAAGCACTTAATCACACAAACCACAAGAACAAGCACTTAATACATGGATTAAAATTAACTAACTATACTATTATTTGATAGTTTAAATATATTAAGTTAATAGTAATAAGCATGACAATTAAACCCAAATGCGCGTGTTCCAATCTAACTTTGACAGAAAAATCCGCTTTAACCGATTTACATAAAATTTGTTGACTTTGAAATTAGGTTGATAACGGGATTATGTCATTAGGTTACCTTGTTCATTCACACACACACATGCATTATTTATGTTTTTATTATTTAATAAAATCTAACTCATTTTATCCTTTTTCTTAGTATTTTTTAGTTCCGCTTTTCACTATCAATCTTTAAAAATACACTCAATGTGTAAAGCTATCATTGTCTTCGTAATCTCCTAAAATTTGACACTCGGTGTCCAATAATCCCGTCCCTTTAAAAAAAATTCTATTACATGTCATATATTTACAATTATTTTCTTTGACCTATATATCGGGTTGAATGGATCTCATTCTACTTATACCTCTAACTTTGTAATGAGGGCAAGTTGTAGTAAACTGGTTCATAGCACTCTACACACAGCTGAAATTAAGAAGAGCCATGTTCCACCAGTCAATAGTATATAAAATCTTGGCCCAACAGAACAGGATACCTAAGCGATCCATGGCAAAATGCTTGCAATACATTATGGTGGCCTTGCCATTTAGCTAAACTTAGGGATGTGACAAATACTCTTCGACCAAAAAAAAAAAAACATACTTTGTATCTATGAATACCCACGGATATACCACATAATGAATACCATATATTTATAAAATAGGTGATAATGGATATTATCCACTCTGTGAGTACCTATATACTCATTAAAATATATTTTTAAATAAATTATATTAAAATATTATGACTTTTATTATTTTATGATGGGATAAAATTTATTTATATTATTTTATAATAATATTTTTTAATATATTTATCCATATATAATGATAATTTATATCTTATAATACTTAATATAATATGATCTTATAGTATAGTATAAGACATTTTCTCTTTTTCTTTTTAAAATTTATTAAATTCTTAACTACTAGTGGCGTACTCGTAAATACCCGCTAATTTAATGGGTACAGATACGAGTAATATATTATTCATCCCACCCATCTCATTTACATCCCTAGCTAAAACTCTTTAGTTAAAAATACTTATAAAGAGCTACAGGATTAGGAAGAGAGAATAACCTAAAAAATAACAATGACTACAAGTCATTGGATTTCAGGTGAGGAGGTAGGAAATTAACCTTGCCAGAGCTCACTAAGTTAGCCACAACGGAGCTGTAGACCATAGGTATAAGCAATCAAATTGAAGCCCTCATGTAGTTCATGTCACTTCAGTGTTGTTAAATGGTGGTTATGGCGGCGCCATAACGGTATTATGACACTCACCGACGCGATACGCATGGCCGTTTGGCTGTTTATGGCACGCGTCCGCCATTTCCACTATGGCGGCCGTTATGGTTGGTAACGGCGTGGCGAGTTTTATGGGCGGTCGTGGCGAACATGGCGCCCAAATGGGGCTTTCCCCCCCCTTTTTATGGTTTGGGCCAGGTCAACCCGACCGGTTGAGTGCCAAAAAGGTACTTAGCTACACGAGAGAAGAAGCAGAATCGTGAGTGTAGACAAACGCCTCAAGTAACTTAAGAGGGGGGTGAATTAAGTTAATCCAAATTATCTCTTTTTCGTTCACTTACTTCTTTTATCTTTTACTATACTTACAACAATTCTTTTATGATGAAATATGAATGCAAACTCCTAATTCTCAATATATAATAAATTTAGCAATCACAACAAATAAGTAAAAGTTAAGGGAAGAAGAAATGCAAACTCAATTTATACTGGTTCGGCCAACCCTTGCCTAAGTCCAGTCCTCAAGTCACCCATTTGAGATTTCCACTATTTGTAAAATCCTTTACAAAAGATGAACACTCACACACCTTGGAACCCTTTCCCTTGTGTTGAGTTTCACCCACAATCTACGAGAGGCACACTCTCTTAACCATACAGTATGAGAATAATTGTTTGTGCAAGATAAACTCTCTTTTAGAGTAGATGATACAACTTGAAGTTCCTATAAGAATTCTCAATAATTTGCAAGTGTTTGGCAAATGATATTTGAAAGAGATTCTTTACATTTTGTTTTTTTTCTTGTATGTTCTGCTAATTTTTCGAAATGGAGACACATATTTATAATGAAACAATTGAATCTTTGTAACTCTTGATGAGGAATTGTGTCTCTTCAAAATTTTCAGAAAAATCACGCTGGTAATCGATTACAAGAAACTGGTAATCGATTACACATTTAAAAATTCAATAGATTATGAACCGTTGTGACTGAAATTCAAATTTCGTATTTTCCGCACACTGGTAATCGATTACAACATATGGTAATCGATTACCAGAACCAAAAATTCGTTCCAGAAATTGAATGCTTGCTGGTAATCGATTACAATCCAACTGGTAATCGATTACCAGTTCAAATATTTATTTTGAACTTAATTTTGGTTCATAAAATATTTTTGCATAAACTTTATTTTAAAGGCCCAATTACTTGCAAAGTCTATAATTCTTTTAACATTGATACTAACTAGACTAATACTTATCTAACATCACTTGTAGTCTTGATCTTGCATTAACCTTGCTCCTTGCTCTTTCTTTGCCAATTCCTTTTAGTTAATCTTGTAATCTCATTTTCTTTCTATTGGCATCATCAAAACCTGCATATAATATATCTACAAGTATATGCATCTACAGTGAGTTCCCCCACGACGTCCCCTTCCATTGCGCGTTGCCTCCTCCGACGAGTTCTGCCGGCGCCGGGGGAAACGGCTCAGTTCGCACTCAGAGTTGCAGCGCGAACAGACGGCGCAGACGTTGGCCTTTTTTTGCAGTGGTCCAAGCGTGTGTAGCACCTCCGATTCACGACGGTGCTCTTCGCAGGCAGGTGAGCAATGCGGTGACGGTGACGCAGAGAAGGATGAGAGGAAGAAAGAGAAGGGATGAAATGAGAGGGACAATGTTATGAAGTCTTTTGACGGAAGATGATGCTCATGTGAGGAAGAAAGGGTATGATTCTAAAACTTCTTTATTTTTAAAAATGTTTTATTTAAAAAAGAAATAGGTCTGGGGAGGGCGCTTGTGGGGAGGGCCCTAACAAAAAAAATTAGGGGAAAAGAAGAGGGCACTTGGGTAAGGTAGCGTTTCTAATGAAAAATAAAAAAAAAATCATAAATGGGGTAATGGTAGAAAGCTTAGGTATCCAACACCTTTTGTTGGTTAGGAATTTATGTCTTTTATAATGACTATCACTATATTATAAATGCCATGAATTTTAAATTGTTATATTGTTGGTTTTCATATATCTGTTATTATTTTGCTGTTTTTGCATCATATTATATATATACACACACACTAGAATTTAACCCGTGCCTTGCACGAGTTTATTTATAAATTTTGAATATAATAATTAAATATACACATTTTTTTTATTTTAGAATGTGATTAGATAATTTGTACATATTGTAAAATTAATTATTATTTTTATTTTCTTTTTAAAAATGTTGAAAATATAACATGTGTTTGTTTGTAATTTAAGAACTTAATAAATAATGTTACTTAATTTAAAATATACACAATTGATTTTTTTTTTAATTTAAAATGTGATTAGATGGTTTGTAGATATAGTAAATTGTAATTATTATTTTTAAAAATATTTGTAATATATTATTAAATAAGAAAAATGTTTGAAAAATATATTTTTTTATAATAAAAGGAATTTTTAGTATATGTACACATCGTGTAATAATTTATTATATTTAAATTTAAAAAAATATATGTATATACTTAGAATTTACTAATTTGGTGTCACCACTTTCAAGTCCAACAATGAGCACATTTTATTTCATTCGTAAAGTTATTTTATGTAACGATTTAAATTTAAAGTTAAATAATTATTAAAATTAAGAAAAATGTCCAGACATTGATTTTATGCTATCATCCAACACAATTATTTTTGAATTTTGTAGAATATTTCTTTATTTGATTCCCCTTCTTCTTGAGCTCTATTTCTCTTCATATTTTTCAATCATTCAACCCGTGTTTTCAAGACTCATTGTGTGCTTCTAAACCAATAGTAGTGTTTTGCAAGAGCAAACACCATCAGATGATGATAATAGTTTAATGAATTTTCTCAATTGACACAATCATCTTTTGTTATGTTATTACATTTGCATATTAATATCCTTAAAAAAATGATAATATTATTATTGTCGAACATGATCACAAATATGTAAATTACACAAAAAATATCTACAATGAATTCCTTTCCTTTTGTGACTATTCATTGCTTTCTAGCATGTGTTTACGGTTAAATTTTATGGTGATAATTTGGTTGTGTGAATTTATAATTAAATTTTTCTTAATTGATATTCTTTTATTAATTTGGTAATATAGAATTGAGAGACTACATTTATAATAACGTATTTCAAGGTAATATTTGGCTGTTCATATGACCTTAATGTGTGAAGTTTATTATCTGGTTGGAAAAGCTTATTTCTTTCATGCAAGATTACGGTTTGTTTTTACATGACCTTAATGTGAACGTTATTATTCTGGTGGAATAAATGTTATTTATTTCATGCAAATAAGGGTTTGTATTTACGGGGCAATTGATCATGTAAGCCATTAACTTACGACTCAATAATAAAGATGTAATAACAGACATTGAAAAATAGGTGAATGTTAAAGATCATATGCTATTGTTCCTCTAAATAAATTAAAACATTTTGTAACATTTTTCTTATTGCCATAATTGAATTTAATTGAGACTGATAAAGTTAATGACATGAAGTTAATATTTGGTTCAAGGGTAATTTTACATATAGAATATAGAAAATAGAGAAATGGTGTAAAGATCATATTATTGTTATTCTTATTGTTCTTCTAAATAAATTAAACATTTTTGTAACGTTTTTCTTATTGCCATAATTAAATTTAATTTGAAATTGATAAAGTTAATGACATAAAATTAATATTTAGTTTAAGATAATTATATATATATATATAATATATATATATATTGTCCACCATAAACCGCCATGGCAGTATGGTGCTTAAAGACCCTTCCCGCCGTAATAACTTTATTGACAACCACTGTGTCACTTAGAGGAAGATGAAAGAGGACTAATATTTTATTAAAATATGCAAACTATGATAAGCATGTATTTATCCTTTTTTTTAATATGTCATGAGGGCAAGCCCAAAATAAGGAAGACATGTCAGCCACAAGTGATTAGTGAAGTCCATGCTCAAATCTGAACCATGAGTGGGCTCTTGCAAAGAGACCCTGAAAGGCCAAAAGCCACCAATAACGGCGGTGGTATTTAGATAGGTCAAATTTATAGTTACCTTGATAACTTGATTAAGAAAAAAGGGAGAAGAACTCTAACTGTTCCAAAGGTTTTTTAGGCTATCTTGAGCAATCTCTTTTTTAGATGGGCAGAAGTGAGGCCATGTAATATCAAAGTTTCAAACTATTCAACTATCTTTATCTAAATTAAAAATATGGCCAACATAAACAGCAGAAACATAGCAACAAAAGGCACTAACAAAGTAACATTGTTTTGTGATTTTCCAAAATGTAAGGTATAGCAATTAAAGCCAAAGACTTCTTTTTAGAAGGAGCAGATAGAGAGAGAGAAGTCACTAAAGTTCTTCTACCTGAATCACTATTATATGTTATTGTAAACTTCCACAAATAAAAGAAGCACCAAAGAGAGAGAGAAGTCTCCCTGAATTTCACAGTACTGACTCGCCTGTTTAAATTTTTTCACAGACATATAGACCCCTGCACAAACTTTAATACAATTATGTACAGGTCAAATAACAATATCAATGAAGGTCAATATAATATGGAAAACCAGAGGGAGTATTTTTTAGGTTTCATAAATCTCCGGAGAATCAATTTAATTTACTCATGATAGTATGTTATAAACTGTTCAAAGCAACTTTATCCCAATTGAATCCATTTCCCAAGGAACTTTTTCCCCCTCTTTGTCAATTTCCATGAATCCCATAAAATTTTCCAGCATTCTGTTATAAATGTTAAATATCTAGTAAACATAGCAATGCGATTTTATTTTTCTTCACAAGCACAGACAGAAAGATACTAACTACCAATCAGCCAGAACAAAATATCCAATATCCAAATGTTTAAAAAAAGAATCACCTTGTGGCCAAAACTCTACATAATATCCAATATCCATTTATGCATGGATATGAAGAACAAAATATAAGGAGGAAATCAAATTATAAGCATTACAATTTTGCACCTAACATGATGGGAAGGTGACATTTTATTGAAAGAAAATCACAAAGAATTGCTCTCTCTCTCTCTCTCTCTGTGTCTCACAGACACACACAACTCACTCATATCCTTTTTTTATGTGTAACAAAGGGGTTTGTTAAATGCTTAAACTAGTATTCTATGATTTTTTTTCGTTTCCAATTAAGATTGTAAATGATAATAGACAAGGGGAAATCACATATTGTGATAAGCCAGCATCTTTGTTTTTTAACCAATATGAGAACTGCTATTCATAATCATATTAACAGCCATGGCACCTTGGACCTCTATTCATTGAATATAATTAGCCTTGATCATAAAATAAAATGACCAAAACAATAATGTGTGTTTGTTTGACGTTGTTTGAAATTGACCAAACTCTAGTTTGGATTTCCAACGCAACTATTTCTAGCGTTGGGAAACTTGAGTTTACCACATTTTAACGCTAAACCAAACATGTTCTAAGGCATTCACTCAAATGCATTTAGAAAGACATACCATCAGCCTTCTGCTTTGTAATGACAAAACTGTTAGAGTATTGGAATTGAAAACCCATCTGCAAGAAGTCCGGATTTATATTATTGAATTTTTACAAATTTACACAAACCCTTAAATCATTGAAAAAAATCATCAGCATCTCAGCAATAAATTATTCACTCATCAGTGTAATGACAGAAGATAAGATACTATGTTTAAACCAAAACAAGTATTCTAACAATTGTAATGTAAGTACCCTTCTGGTTCAATAAGCAAAATGAATACATCCTCAGAGACAAAGGAGAAAATTTTGACCTCTCTTCCTGCAGAGTTAACTTTCATCCTTCACTGATTTCAGAAGGTGTCTTGGCCACAATTGACAAGGCATGCAGTCCAGACTGTAACTCCTCTTGTAGCAGATTATAAATGAGCCTATGCCTCTTAACTAAACTCTTCCCTTCAAACTCTTCAGATACCACTTTAAGGTTGAAATGTGTCTCACCATCGCTCCCTCTAGCACCTGCATGCCCAGCATGCTGATAAGACACATCTTCAATTTGCAACTCAACAGGATTAAGCTCCTTTTCCAGCTTTTCCCTGATCCTCTTCGCTCTACCACCCAATTCTATTATATGCTTACCAACAAGCTCAGAACTCAAACTAACATCAGAACTAGGTGATGGTGAAGGTGATGATGTCCCTTGATTATTATCAACTTCAGAACTGTGTCCACCGTTTGAATTCTCAACAAAGCTATCAGCTTTCACTCAGAACTTTCAGGTGAGGTCAATTCAGCACCCTTTTCAGCTTCCACATAGAGCATAAGCGCCTTTTTCTGCATCAATTTGAGCATATTCAAGAACCCGTTGTTCCTAGAAGGGGTCAAACTCTGCTGCAACCCGAGAAGCACAACGAAATCGGGCGAGACCCGAAGAATCTCCTGGACGGGTCGACCCGAAAACCCCCTGAACGAGCAAAGCGGCGAGCCCTTTGGTGAGCACGGAATCAGAGTCAGCTTCGTACACAACATTCTTGTCCTGATCCAGGAAGGCTCGGACCCAAACCTGGGAGACGCAACCTTCGACCTTGTTCTCCTTGCTCTTGAATTGGGCATCGAGGGGTTTGAGGTTCTTGCCGTAGAGAGAAGCTGCTCGTACTTGGCCTTGGGTTCCTGCACGGATTGGAAGAGCTTCACGATCTCTTGGAGCTTCGGAGGGAGCTCTTCGATGGGTTGCAGAGATGGTGACGCTGATGGTGATGGTGATGATGCTGATGGTGGCTTCGTTGGAACTCTCTCGAAGGAGATGGGCTTGAAGGAGAAGAGGGATTTTGTGGGTTGTTAAGAAGAAAGTTGAGGTTTTGCAAAGTGGGTTTTTGTCGTAGAGGGAAGAGAGTGGGATTCTGTTTGTGACCAATCGAAACGAACACGAGCAATCGAATTCGTTGACATGGTTGCAGGTATGTGCATTCCAGCTCCAGCAATTGCAACTGTAGTGTACCAGAGAGAGAGAGAGAAAAAAAAAAAGGAATGTTCGTTTTCTTCTAGGCTTTTTTCTGTGGACTGGATTCATGGTTGGCCCAAACTACCCACTAATCATACCTTCATTATGTTTAATCCAACATTTGACAATTAAGGGCTGAAAGAAAATACTTTTGAAGTTTAACCTCGTGTAAATTTTAATGTGGATTTTACTAAATAAAAAGTAAGGCCATCATAAATATGGTGACAAGTATGTTAGCAGCGTTCCTAATAAGATATTGCAATGTACCACAAAAAGATAGGGCATTGCTAACCAACCATTGCCTCGAATGAGTGACATCAAGAGGATGGAAAAAACACATTAGGAAGGGATCTGTGTTAGAAATTGACATGATACTTAATAATTACTCAATTGTTTGTGCATTTAAATCACAGTATTTACATTCATACATTGCTTATGCTGTTTACAGTTATAAGAATCTAATTTTTATGTTGAGTTGAGTGAAAAAGAGGGGAGGAGTTCATTATCGCAAGAAGCAAGGGTTAATAGTGTGATTGGATGTGTTATGGGTCGTTCAAAATTCAAATATATGTCTACTAGCATGTTTGATGTATTCCGAAATCACGTTTCATGTGGATCCGTGGTCTGAAACGTTAAACATAATTTTGAAATAAACCAAATAGGCTATTCAACTACGTGTGTGTTTGATTTCCATTAAAATCACGTTTCAAATGTGGATCCAAATTAATGCTACTGGGAATAACTTCTGCTAGTTGTAAACCAAACACACTATACAAGTACAAACGTGCATTTGAAAATTTGATACAAGAAATTGAGAATAAACTAGAGTTTGAGAGAAAACAAGAATTTGTTGCTTTTGCAGTAGAATTTTCTGATTGCTTTTATTCAATAACATTTTTAAGTTTTCATACATGTAATAACTTTTTAATAAGCTAATATAAAATTTATACCCTTTTGATACGTATTCATTTACAAGTAAATTTCAATATTACTCTTCTAAAATCACTTTACTTCAAAGTTCAAACTTACTTGTGATTAAAATCAATTTTACAAAATCAAGATTATTGAAAATCAAGTTTGTAAATAATTATAACACAGTAGAAAGAAAATGAACTAGTCCCTGAATAGTATATGAATTGATTATATGAATATATAAAAAAGAAGACAGACAGAAGCAGCAATTGCATTATATGTTATATATACACGGCTTTTCAAACTCAACTAGTTACAATAGCTAACAAAGACCCTATATACTGGTGCCAATAGATTTGAGCACCATATGAACCAAGACTAAGTCTAGGGAAAAAGACAGTTTTCTAACAGCTGTATGTGACAAGGAAGATGCCAGATATCTAGCTCAATGTTTACCATAATATGCACAATTTACATCAAAAACTTATTGAAGAACATGAGCAACGTTACTTTCTCTCAGTAGATGAGGATATTTCAAAGTAAGTAGGTCTAGCAGTTGAGGGGCAGCCAATAGATTGAATTAATTCTTCCACACCCAGCACTTTAAACCTAGGAGGTGAATTCAGAGCAATGTTGTCAACCCGATGCTCATAAATTTTGCCTTCCCTGTCAAGTTTATACTCAGAGGTTCCATCAAACCTACCGCGACTTTCCCATGGAACTCGTGGGATCCCATGAACAGTCCAGCGAACCATAATGACATTCTCAACAGGCTGCCACACACTACTTAAGTCTATCCACAAAGCTTTGAAAAAGATTCTGCCATGAAATCGTAGTGCCCAGAAGATCGATTGTAATTCTCGATACCAATGAATGTATTCAGAGGATCCTTAAATACAATATCATCCCTGGAAATAGATATTATAGTCAGAAAATTCTGCATTACAGAACAAAGAAGACACTTATTATTAGTTTATTATTTTAAGAAAAGCACATAACAAACTTTTTATATTCACAAACAAGTATTGGATAAGCACATTTGATTTCATATATTGAATGGAGTGGAAAGAGGCTTAGGGACTAGGGTATAACATGTTTTCAAAAGACAGGCAAAAGAAAAAGTCCAAAGAGTGCTAAATCATACTGAAACATGTTTGAGTTTCAGTATTAGGCATAAACAAGGAGATACCTCACTGATCTTGTTTTTATTTAAATGTCTATGCTAACATCAAGAAACATTCAAAGTATGATGCTATCCTCCCTCCCTTCCCCTCTCTGTTAAACACAAATCATAATTGTTTTCTTATTTGGAAGTGTAGGCAGTTATACTGGGAATGGCTAGTTTTTTATTTCGTACATTAATTAAATATGAAAGTAACCTGAAGGCTTAAAGCTAGGGCATTAATTCATACTTGAGAATAACCTGGTGCTTAATTGTGCTGACATATAGTATATAAATTTGCAAACCTTTTGGAATATAGGTTAGAAAAAGAATAAGGTGCACAACAGAGTCTTCCTACCAAACTTATTAATTCAATTAAAGATTAACAGTGTCATCTTACTATTTTGACTAGCCCAATAGTCTTCTTGAATCTTGACTACATCAATGCAAATGTTAGGACTCAAATCGAGAGTGGTTTAAATAAGTGCAACAACCTTTGGCATAAAATAAGGTGACATAAGTCATTATGCAGGGTATTACACCAATCACAACTTCGATATACTCAAGCATACAGTCAGTCACCAGACCAAGATAAATGTAGGCCAAAATATGAAACTTTGACACCTTCCATTGTAATAACCAGAAAAGGGATACAGAAAAGGAAGTATAGTTATAGGTAAAGGGCACCTATCATTAACAGTTAACACTATAACAGAACAAGCTTCCTTGACTCAAACTTCATGACTTTTGCACCCACTTCAGTACCCCCCACGTGGTTTACTCATAAATAAGTTATCATGTGAACCACACGCAATCACTTCTATAAAATTTAAACTTACGTGTTATGAAAGATAGAGTAATCTAAGGGCATATCCAGGAGTGATTTTTACACATCCTCTTTCCACACTCAACAACCATCAAGCAAGATCATGAAACATAACACAGTAAAATCCGAACCTGTAGATGTCAAAGCTAAGTTCCCTGTAGAAGAGATCAGGGAACTCCTCCCTCAAAGTTCGTATGGCATATCCCATATTCACATAGTAATTCTGCTTTTCTTCCTCTTCCTCTTTGCTCTGCCTCGAACCTCGCTTCACCGGAACCGAGAACTGACCGTACGAATTCAATTTCTGATCCAAACCCAAATCCAAAACCGCATAATCTTTCACTTCACAAGAAATTTTCACCGCACGCTTTGATCCGATTGCCTTGCCTTTTGTGTAGGGTTTGAAGCTGTAGAGTTTGCTCAGCTTAGGATTAGGGTTTTGGGCAATTTGAGGGGCAACGTGCATTTCCGGGGAGTGAACTAGAAGGGCCATGATAAAGCTTGGATCTTTTTTTTTTTCTGTTTTAAAATCCCGCGGAAGACTATGAATTCAGAGGAAAATCGAGCGAGAAAAAATCATTTTTTTCCGGGAAAATGCGACTGGAGAGGTTTCCTTTTTTGGGGGATGGAGATTATGATATGGATAATTGGAATTATCGAGTTATTAAGCAGAAAAAAATCTGATTGGTTGGATTTTCTTTCTGCTAGCTTGGCCCTCACTTTCTAGTTTTTTCATAAAATAGAAAAGCACAAAACTTTTTGTGGGAAAAAGTAGAGAAAATGGATAAAGATAAAGAGAAGAACAAAACCAAGAAAAAGAAAAGGGATGACAATGAAGTGACATAATAATTAGTGATAAAAGATTTAGGATGATTGCATGCCTTGATTTTAGTTTAGGGCATATTCCTTATCCCTCGGTTTTATTTTTCAGATCTTTGCTTTTCTTACAAAAATTATTTTCTATTATAATTATTTATGGATTAATATATTTTTATCCATTAGAATATAGTTAATTATAATTTTGCTCCATCATTTTTTTCTTGATTTCGGTCCTCTACATTTTGAAACCTCACATGCTTTTAATTCAGGTTATTCACTAAATAATAACATAACAATGTTTCTTACAAATTTTTTTATTATTTTTTCTTGTAGGTTTTAAAATTCATAAGAAACTTTTTGCATATTTTAAAATTTACAATAAATTTTTATGGATTTTTCTACAATCTAGTCAATAAGTTTCACAATAACATTTGTATGTAAAATATTGATGGTTTTTTTTTTGAAAAATTAATGCACATGATTTTTACTAAAGAAAATTTTATAAGGAATTTTGAAATAAATTTTTATCTGGGAAAAGTCGTACAAGAATTGCAAATGTAACTTAATAGGGTATAATTAATAATAATGACTAAAAAAAGTATGTAATTTTAAAAAGTAGAATACCAAAAAAAATTAAAGAGGCTAAAATCAAATTTTATTGTATTTTGAAAGATTAAAAACTTATTTAACTTTTTTAAAAAATTTTAAATCTTTGCTACAATTTCGCTTAAATGATTGATTCAGACCACATTGGCATTGGCTATATATCCTAGTAGTTAAATTGTGCTTTTACTCTGCCCTATTAAAATTAAACGTAATTGGACCTTGACAACCATTGGTCATGACTCATATTTATCCTAAGGTGTAGTATGTTCAACTGAGTTATATGTCGGCTAAGGATGGTACACAACCCCTAAGTATCAAGTTGAGTAAGTAAAAATGTTTAAACTGTATTAGGTTAAGTTATATGTTGATAGAGGTATGGTGATCATGGGTCGGGTTGAGTTGAGTTTAAGACACTCACGAACTCAACCAGATGAAGAGATATTGGGTTGGATTTTTTTTTAGGGACATACTCAACCCAACCCGATTATGATTAGGTTGGGTCAATGGGATCCAACATTTTAAAATGTTTGTGTTTGTAAATAAAATGAAAAATAAAAAATACTTTAAATATAAAATATAAATTATCACTATAAGTATGATAAAAATTAAAACCTATAACTTATAATAATGAAATCAATTTATACAATATTAAATATTAAAATGTGCAACTTATTAGCATAAAAAATTATAAAAATATTTTTTATTTAAGGTTGGGTTGAGTTGAGTTGGTCGGGTTGGGAATATGAAAACCCGATACACAACCCAATTTGATTGGGTTCATCCGCATGGAACCCAATCCGACCCGACTATCCAACTCAACCCCTCTTTTTTTATTGGATTAAGTTGGGTTGATCGAATCTATTGAATCTACCAAACTCATGATCATCCCTAGATAGAGTATTGTTTGACGGCTCTATTTGCAATTAGCAAATATGTTTGGTGGAGAATTTCTCATAATAAAAACCCAATTAGAGGTATCTCTCTTGTGGCACCATAATGGCTTAAAAAAAGCTCTACAAAGTGTTGTCCTATAAACTCTTGATTAGATCAACTAAGGGAGCTTTGTATGAATAAATTTAATATTGAAATTTATAAGACAAGTATTATAAATGTGAAAAATGTATTATTATGTGAGAGTGAGAATAAATATCAATGTAATTCAATTTTCATAAAACAGGGTTTGAATTTATTATATAGAGATAGAAACAGTTTTTTGTTACATATATAGAGATGGAAAATTGATCAAATTGTAAAATAATAATCATAATGAAAGTGACGGTTAGAGTAATGAATTTAATAATTATACATTGTGAGTATAAAAAAGTTTTATACTGATAATATTGGTTCATGACAATTTATGCATTTTAGATGTTCAAGACAATATTGTTTTTTTTTATCAATTATATCCTTACACTTATTTACTCATGATCAAATAATAAACTACCACAGAAAAATAATTGAGGAGAAATAAATGATATATTAAAAAACTTAAAAATAGTTATAAGAAAAATATTAACTATTTTTTTTAATTCATTTACTTACTAATTTAAATAAAAGAAAATTTCACTCACTTCCCTTGGGGTTTGTCTAAATGATATAGACCCCTTTTAGTTTTTGAAATGTAGAAACCCCCTTCTTATTAACATAGCGAGGATGTTATCTAGGGCTATCAACGAGGTGGGCGGAGGCGAATAGTACACTACCCATACCTATACCTGCTAAAATTAATGGGTGCCCGTGCAGGTATCGGGTATTCACGGGTATCCATTGATATTAAGAATTCAACATTTATAAAAAGAAATAGAGAAATGTATCATATTATATTAATATTATATAATATACATTAACATTATATAATATAATATCATTACGAGTTAATATATTGTAAATATTATTATAAAAAATAATAAAAAATAAATTTTATCCTTTCTTAAAATAATAAAAAAATCTTACTATTTTAATATATTAAATAGCAAACATATTTTAATGAATATGTGGTATCCGTGGGACGAGTAGTATAATACTTGTCTACACTTATTTAATAAATATGCAGATATTTACTGCGAGCATGTCCACGGGTACGTTTTTTTTTTTCCCACATCGCTTTAGGTAAGAGAGGTGAGTATATTTCAAAATTAGATGGGAGGTATTTGTCATTTAGACAAAACTCAATGGAAATGAGTGTAATTTTCCCTTAAAATAAATAAATAAAAAAGAATGGAGAAATAACTTAAATGTCACCAACATATTTTATTTAAATATATAACAATGATATTGAGCAACTAAATATGAAAAATATTGAGGGTGGTTGTTTTGGGTTTTCTAATCTAAATCTAAATCCAAATCTAAATCTAAATTCTAAATACTAACGCCCCATTTGGTGCACAGATAAGAGATAGGATATGATAACTTTATCATATCCTATCACTTATCATGTGTTTGTTGCACCAATATGATATGATAACTTATCCTGTTGCTTATCCTATCCTATCTTTCTAGTGTAATGATCATGAGGGGGGAGCGGGGTTTAGGAGTAAGAGGAGAGGATAAGAGAAGAGAAAAAAAGGGCTCCGAGGGAGCCGCGCGGGCGAGCGCCGAGAGAACGCGGAGCGCGGAGCGGAGGGGCGCGGGGAAAGAGAGGAAGAGAAAAGAAAGACAAGAAGAGAGACAAGAGAAAGGAGAGGGAGGGATAGAGAAGAGAGAGGAAGAGAAAAAAGGGGAGAAGAGAGAGGAAAGAGAGAGAAGAGAGAAAGAGAGGAGAAGAGATGAGGAAAGAGAGAGAAGGAGAAAAAGAGGGAGAGATAAGAGAGAGGGAAGAGAGAGGAAAGAGAGAGAGGAAGAGGCTGTAAAGGAGAGACAAGATGTAGAGATAAGAATAGACAGCTAACGATGCAGGGTAAGATGGCGGAAAGAAAAAGAGAGCGGAAATGACGAGTGCAGAATTAGGAGCAGACGATCTCTATGGACGATGGAGCTGGACAACCTCTAGTCCCTAAGTCTTTCCTCTATCCCCCCTCTTTGTATCTCCTCCCCCCTCTCTCTCTTTCCCCTCTCTCCTCCCTTTCCACTCCCTCTCTCTCTCCTCTTCTTTCTTTATAATAATATTTTTTGCTAGGTAATTTTGCATATTAATTTTAATTATTTTTTAACAATTTTATCTTTTTGAAAAATTAATTTAAATATTTTTTAATAATTTTTTTATTTATGTGTCCTTGCTAAAATGCAAAAAAATAATTTAAATTTGTAATAAGGGTAATTTTGCCCTTTTAATATTCTTATATCCTATCCTACCATAATCTGTCCATCTCAAATGTAGGATATGATAAAATAATCATATCTGTCTTCTTATCCTAGTGTACATCAAACCTAAGATAAGATAAGAGCTTACCCTGCTCTTATCCCATCATGTCACTATCCAACTCTCATATCCTATCTTATCCTATCATGTGCACCAAACGAGCCCTAAATGTTGAAGTTAGTGAGACACACAGAGGCGGAAAAAAAAGGAAATTATATATTTTGTGTCTTATATATCAGACATTAATAATATGAATTATTTTTTACTTAATTAAAAAAAATATTTAATATTTCCTTTTTAAAATGTTAAAATAACATGCTACTATAACACTAGAGTATTTATTTAATTTTTGGTTTCTATAAATATTTTTCATTTGTCATGGCAATTTTTTTCTTTTTATCTTTCAAATAAATTGCGCTATTAATTATTCAATAAATATTTAATAGTTAGGTATTAGTATTAGGTGAGTGCAAGTTGCTACAAATGTACACAAGTGCAGCAGAGAAGAAACCTGTACACTAAAATAATTATCTTGAATTCATTACTACTTATGTAGTAAATTATTTTGAAGGCCAGTGGCGTTAGGTCAACCCGCAAGATCAAACCCACAAATGCAAGGGTAGTTTTGTCTTTTGGTTGGGTACTGAATGGAGTGAAGTGGAAGTTGGCGTCAACTAACCACCCCGCCACGTGGCCTTGCATTAAATACTCCCTCTCACTTAACTCCAAAATAAGCTACAACTCACACATCTCACAGGTCACAACTCCTTTTCCCTCTTCTCTCTCCTTCGCCATCGATTTTTACTTTCTCCCTCTTCCATTTCCGTTTCCACATTCGTTATTATGTATTGATCATCAATGGCGGTTCCGCTGCATTTCTAGTCACCGCCTTCTTTGATTAATCGAGTTTGTTAGTTCGTTGAGTTTTTTTACGTTTCCGTTATAGCTATGGAGGTGGAACACCCAACGCCAACGCCTCACAACTCTGCCATGACCTTCGACGAGGTCTCCATGGAACGCAGCAAAAGCTTCGTCAACGCCTTGCAGGTTCTCTCTGTCTCTCCTAATTTTCCCTATATTTTTTTCTCTCTTGTTTTTTGCTGTGAGTTTTCTTCTTTCCTCTTTTGGTTCAGATCTGCATTTGTTTCGATTTGTTTGGTGGACTTTGTGTCTAGCATCTAGGTAATTAGGTTTAGCTTAATGATGAAGGAAAAATTGGTCACGGTGCTGCGCGTGGGGATTACTTAATTGTTCGTAGAAGTTTGTTAAAACTAAATTAGCATGTATCATGTCAGTGATGCTTCGGAATGATTTAACTATGCAATTGTGTTAAAACTTGGGGATGGAACTATTATTAAAATTCAGACGCTATTTTGGAGAAGCAGATATGTTGGCTTGAAATTTGATATCTTATTTAGTTTTTCTTCCTGTTACTGGAAAGCTATGATATCTCTTGCGTGTTCAGCTTGAAATCCTGAGAACTAAAGTCAATGGGGTCTAGTCTTGACGTGGCTAGTTATGGATGCAAATGGTATTAATTTGTGCAGCTTAATACCCGTGACCGTGACCCTCTTCTTGACTATGTTTATCACTTTCTAAGGGGATTAACATAGCTTTGTACTTCTTATGGTATTTTTTTTAATATTTTATGTTTGATTCTCGTAGTTACAATTTAAAACATGCACAGGCAGCCATTTGATCCTCATAATATGGTCATTTCAGGAACTTAAGAACCTGAGGCCTCAACTTTATTCTGCTGCAGAGTACTGTGAAAAATCTTATCTCCATAGCGAACAGAAACAAATGTAAGGATATGTTTTGTTAATGATTTCCCTCCTTCCTCTGAACTTGTTCTTGAAGGCATCCTTATACCCTTCCTTTTAGCTGCTTTTCTATGTATATGACTGAAGCTCCCACAACAGGACAAACAATTAGTGGTGGAGTTTTCTTCTAGTCAATTCTTACCAGGGATGCAAATGTTATGAATTAAATTTCCCTTTTCATTCTGCTTTGGCATTTTAATATATGCTAGTTGTGTATAACACTTATGAAATTCCAGCGACTAGCTTTGATGCCATATGTGAATGAAATGAAATAAAAATTGGATAAAAAGGGAGCTTAAATTTTGACTCTATCTTTTTATTTTAAACGCCGAAGCATTCATTATACTGATTCTTAGAATGTATGGTCATGTTTTAATTGTTTGTGAAATTGATGAGAATGAGTGTTATAGTCTTCCTAAAAGGGTACTAGAATTTGAGTCCCTAAAAATTTTTTAGACTAGTTAATTTGAATGTATCTTGAGTAACAATGGAGAGGGTTCCTTTAGTATAATGAGCTCATATGTCATACCTAATCCTCTGGTCAATATAAACTAGTGTCACTGTCAACAACATTTTCTATGCACATATTCCTTAGTGTTTGAACTGCACGAAATATTCCTTAGCGATATGTTATTCATGCATTAGGGTACTTGACAATCTAAAGGATTATGCTGTAAGAGCCCTTGTGAATGCTGTTGATCATCTTGGAACTGTCGCATACAAGTTAACTGACCTTATCGAGCAGCACACATTGGATGTCTCAACTATGGATTTGAAGGTCTCTACCCTAAATCAGGTAATTACAAACTTTTTTGAGGGTATCATGTTTTAACAGAGAAATATCAATTGGAGTTGAAGTAACATAGTTTCTTACTAGCAGAAACTTCTTACATGCAAAATTTACACGGATAAGGAGGGTTTTCGGCAACAGCAGTTGTTGGCTTTCATTCCCAGACATCATAAGCACTACATTTTGCCAAGTAGGCCTCACTGCTTTTATGTTCATCTGAATGTAATTATTGGCACTAAAGATCTATAACTGTAGTTTGTACTAATGGTTCTCTATGTTTGTTTAACAATGCAAGCTAGATTCTGTCAATAAAAAGGTACATTTCAGTCCACACATACAGATTGATGCAAGACAAAATCCATTTCAAACCAGAAATCGTTTTCAATCTTCAGGTGTGTGGTGGGGAAAATTTTGCCCCTTCTGGAGTTTTTGGCATTGATTTTGACATTTGTTCTTTTTTGGAAGTGAATATTATATTATTAGTCATGATATATTTTTTTATGTATAGGTACCCCTGCATCAAAAACTCTTTCATGGCATTTAGCATCCGAGACTAAGTCTACCTTGAAAGGGACTTCACATGCTTCACCAAAGTAAGTTTAGGAAAGTTTATTAGTTTGAGGCTGGACAAGACTGCTGCTTTTTCTGTTTTCCACTCTCAGCATGGATGACTTTATCATATCACATCTACTTTTGCAGTATTGAGAACCCAAAGTTTTCTGCCAAGGCCTCTGGAGTTTTCCACCTTTTAGGTTTGTGATATAGTTGTATCTCTTTCATTATATAGTAATAATTCAGTTCAATTGGCCAGGTGATGGTTATTTTTTGATGTAGAAATTATAGCTCCTAATAGTCCATGGTTGTGTGTCTTTAGATAATGAAGAGCGCACGTGGATGAAATCCTCGCCAGCACAAATTCACTTATCAAATGGTGTTCCTACTTCTAGTACACCCATACAAACTTTTGGTGGCACACGCAAGGTAATATCATATTTACTCGTGCAAGTGCCTGATTGCCCCATGCTTGATGGTGAACTTATGATTATTATTTACCTGTTCTTTGCTAGTTGTTTGCGGGTGTTATATAACGTGTTTGTTAATCTTTAGGTGAAGTTGTTTGGCTGGCACTTGAGTAAATAGGAAAGGGGTTTTAAATTGCGGAGTCAAATGTTAAGGATTTGGATTAGTTTTTATTTATTTATTTTGTGTATGTGTGTTCTCGATGAGTTTTAGGGTTACTAAGAGATAGAAGATG
Organism: Sesbania bispinosa; assembly: GCA_026901365.1. Classification (NCBI taxonomy): domain Eukaryota; kingdom Viridiplantae; phylum Streptophyta; class Magnoliopsida; order Fabales; family Fabaceae; genus Sesbania; species Sesbania bispinosa. The sequence continues at coordinate 200,581 of QLOH01000380.1, forward strand.
CTTAGCCTATTAAAGGAAAAATAACATTTTTAATCAGATAGTATATATTTTTTTAAAAGAATTATGCTGGAAAACATCTGATAATGAGAAGATTTCTTTTTTCCTCCTGTTGACCTCTGAAGGGTTGTTTCCAGCATATACTGGGAAAAAATGGTTATTTTTTTTATTTGACTTGCACCAAAAACAAAAAATGTTACCATTATCCAGTTCACCAAATATTTGATACTGTGGACAATATTTCCAGCTAGCCATTTTGCTTGAACATAACTGTGTCAGTTTGTTTTGGTCGAGTGTCAGAGTTGAAGTGTGCATTGATTCATGTTGTGTTTTCCTAAGGTAAATTATCTGTAAAAAAAAGTTACTCAAGAGTCTCTATCTGCAGGATATATTGGAGGGTTCCAAACCATTGACAGCATTCAGGTCATTTGACAACCCAAATCGCCGTGAGACTGTCCAAACCCCTACTCGCAGTAAAAGTGTGCTATCAGCTTTCTTTGTCAAGCAGAAAACACCAAAATTGAAGGCCGGTTCTTTCTCATGATTCATGAATACTTCCCAAGGCGTCTCCCTGCTCTATCCAACTGCAAGCTTCTCCATGGATGTGGAGATGTCACTGTTTTTTCAGATAAAAGCAGTGGGCATGTTACTTTAATCTACCTGGATGTTTAATTCTCTTTCCTTTAAGTATGCATCCACTAAATGCTCAGAGTTAATTAGTTTCTGGTTCAAGCCTTTGAATAATGATCCATTGATCCTGTATAGTAGCCGGTACCCCGGCAATGATAATGGTCGGGATCTTGATCTTCTACTTGCTTAGATTGTTACCCTTGAGAATTGTGATCTGTAGATTGTAGTGATCAGGAACGTGTAAACTAAAATGTATATTTGTGGTATGTTATGCAAAAAAGTGTTTTACTAACTTTCTTGTCCTTCTTAAGCTCCTGTTTGGATAGAGGGACTTGGAGGGTAGGAGGAGGAGAGGGATTTTAAATAAGTTTTTATGTGTGGTTCAATTTTCAAGGGTAAGAGAGGGGGTCAAAATTCCTCCTAAGACTATTTTTGCTCTCCTCCAATAATGAGGGTGAGATTTAGAGGGGGAGGGGGGAGGGAGAGGAGTTTAAATTAAATAATTAAATGACTTAAATACCTTTTTTTAAGGGGAGGAGAGTAGGGATATCAACGAGCCGGGGGCGGATAGTACACTACCCGTATTCATACCCATTAAAATTAACGGGTACCAATGCAAGTAGCGGGTATCCACGGATATCCAATAATATTTATAAAATCAAAATTTATAAAAAGAAAGAGAGAAAATGTAATATAATATACTATAATATCATATTATATAATATAAATTAACATGATATAATATTATTATGTATTAATATATTAAAAATATCATTATAAAATAATAAAAAGTAAAATTTATCTCATAAAAAAATACTAAATAGTTCTAATATTTTAATATATTTAATAGAAAATATATTTTTAATGAGTAGCTGGTACCCGTGGGCGGGCAGTATAATATTCGTCCCCGTCCATTTAATAAATATGTGGGTACCCATTTTGGGTATATCCGCGGGTATCCACGGGCACGAGTTTTTTTTTTTTTTCTTTGACATCCCTAGAGGAGAGTGGGTCAAAATTCCTCCTAAGGCTATTTTTGCTCCCTTTCAATAATGGGGGAATTTGGAGGGGGGAGGGGAGTTTAAATTAAATAATTAAATACCCCTTTACACTCATATTAATAAAACTATGTTATAAAAGTAAATTAACTTTATTTTCTCTCCTCTCCCATTGTGAACCAAACATGTAAGGGGCCACCACCACTCGTCAGACCTTCATTGCAGTGTCATTGTTGCATCATCAGAGTCGTTGCTGCCGCTCATCGGACCTTCAAAGTCGTCGTGTCATCGTCATGTTCCTCTTCGATGATGAAGCATCCACCATTTTAAGCCAACCTTTTTGTAGCAATGGAGAGGGGAATGAATTTGGAAATGAAAAGGGCAGAGAACTCTCTGGAATCTCTGTTCTTTATTCATTTTTTTTATATTTGTAAATTTTTAACAGTTTCATAAAATAAAATTTGCGTGCCCTCATTGATATTCGGGTTGGTTCGGTTCGGGAATCGGGTTGCTTACCCAAAATAATAAAACCCAACTCAACCCAACCTGCTGATATTCTATCGGTTTAGATTCTATATCACCCCGATCCGACCCAATTACACATCTAATTTTCGCTTCCCTGCCCTCCCCTCCTTTGAATCAAACAGTGGCTTAGGGTATTGATGTATCCATAAATTTCCAAGATACGACTTCGATTTTTCTACACTCAATTTTATACACTTCACTTTACACTCACTTTTTCTTTCTATCCAACTCTTCCTTTTCTATCACATCAATTGTCACATCTTTCATTTTCTATCACTTCATTTCATTTTTTACCATCTCTCTTCCATATAGGGGTGGGGATAAAATATCGAACCGTCCGATATCCGAACAACCCGCCATAAAATAAATAGGAACGGGCGGTTAATAATGGGTAACAGGTTTAATTGAATAAAAAAATCAGTCACAAATGGGTTTATTTGGTCGGGCTCGGTTGGGAGAAATTTATTTCGTTCAAACTCGACCCATCCGACTACATATGCAACTAATTAAAAAAATATAAAATATGAGTGCTATTGCTATCTAGCTGTTTGCATGGTTGCACAACTCCCAAGTTCACTTACAGACCCCATCCATCTCTCAAGTCTCCTGAAACTATTTTTCGGTCTCTCTCTTCTCTGAGTTCTTTCAACTCACTCTCAGCTTTCTTTTTCTCTACTCCATTTTCCCATTCCCACCCATCTTCCTTGCTTGCATGGTGCCACCTCTTCCTCTTCCTTCACTAAGTTCCTTCAACCGCACGACTGTAACAGCGACACACAAATGACGTAAGGGGGAGGCGAACAATGCGACTGGGACGAGGCTGACGACTGTAAGATCTGGTGGTAGAAGAACTTGCGGTCACAGGGAAGATGATCGGCGCCACGCCTTTACAGAGTGGTGTTTGATGGCTAATAAGATGTTTTGTGCGGCAAGTATGTGTTGCGATGGTTAGAAGAGATGGCAAGACGGCAGCAGTTGGTCTGTGACGGCACAACTGTTTTATGCGGTGGTTAGAAGAGACGGCAAGACGGCAGGCAGCGGTGGGCCTGTCGGCAACGTTGTTGTGTTTCTTCTTTCTTTCTCTTTTTTTAGGGTTTAATGTTGTACATTCTGATGGGCCCAAAAATTTATTTAATTGGCCCAAACCGTGATAACCCATTCGACCCAACTGTGACCCGCCATAACCGTGACCCGAACAAACCGAAAGGATAAACGAACGAGATCGGCCTATAATTTGTATGCATTGGTTTTGGGCGGTTCGGTATTTTCTGGCCCAAAACCGACCAAAACCGTCTGATGCCCACCCCTACTTCTCATACTTACTTTTTAAGTGTAGAAGTATATTTTTCCTTTATCAAGTATGTTAGGATAAGTAAGAACTAATATAGCATGTTTAGATATAAAGTTCTATAGGACAAAATCAATTATTTTAGAAAAGAAATAAAATCATTTTCATTAAATATGTATCATAATTTGTGTATAATTCATTTTCAGTAATTGATTTTAGAATTAATTATATTTAACTGTAAACCAATTAACCAAATGGAGATGACTTATTTAGTAAAAAAAGGTTTTTTTTTCTTATATTAGATTATTGTTATATCTTAAAATTATATATTTATCTATTTAAAGATTTTGTTATAAAATAAATCTTTAAATATATTTTTAGGTTAAGAGTTAATATATTTTTTAAAAAACTTTTATTAAGTAAATATGATAGACTTTATATCTAGAAATTATGTTTGACTCGTTTTTTTATTAATTGTATTTCATTGGAAAAATAAAGTATTACATGACTTGATTTATTTGATTCTCTAATTCCAATTTAAGTAAGTGTTTTCTAACAAATATGAAAAATCAATTCAATTTTATATACAGTTGAATGCTTCTCTAATTCCAATTTAAGTAAGCGTTTTCTAACAAACATGAAAACTCAATTCAATTCAATTTTATATTCAGTTGGAAAAGAATTGCATTTATTGTAGTATTAAATCTATGGATTTGTGTTTATTTACTGAATTGTATTTTCAATTTATCTTTTATTTTGAATGAGATATCTTCTAAGTTTGGAGCTATATGTTCATACCATATGGGGTGAAAAGATATGACGTGTGATATGTAAGGATCAAAATCCGTCTAGTTGTTTGCATGGTTGAGAGGTTGGTACTTGGTTGCCTAGTGTTTAATGTTTATTGTTTAATTTAATAAAAGTATAAAAGTCGGTGAATGTTTCCAATGCGAAAAAATGTATGAAAATCTTGCGTTTGCCGGGAGTCGAACCCGGGTCTATTGCTTGGAAGGCAATTATCCTAACCGTTGGACTACAAACGCTGGATAAAAGCCTAGCTTACTATTAAAAGTTAAAATTAACATTGTAGAACGTGGAATGGCGCAGTTCAAAAAGCCCTAAATTCATTTGTGGGGCTTGGGAAAGTAAGATTTACTGAGTGAGAGGCAATAAAATTTTAAAGGTGTGAAATAACAAGTTGAAGCTTATGGAAAATGGATTTCAAATTCATGTAATGTCAAACTTTATAGTAAATATTATAATGTGTTTAATATTTTTTTTGTATTTTTAATTAAAATGAACTAAAGTAATTATTGATAATTAAAATTAAAAAAAAACAAGGTCATGAGATACAGAGGCATGGGCAAGATATTGACAATAACTTTTAACCGTGGCTGATTAAAAGATACAATTTAGTCTCGATTTCAAGATCTATCAGAGAAGATCAAGCCCACATAAGTTTTAGATAGTTTCAAAATCTATCTACGAAGCCGATAACTTTTGAGGTGGTTTGTTCAAAACTGAGGTTGAACCTAATAGGTTAAAAAACATGTTTTAGTATGTTTGTTATGTTGCACATTTAGTAAACATAAAGTAACAAATGAAGTATTATATAAGGACAAAGCAAGAGGAAATCATTAAACTCATTAGCTTATGTAGGATACAAAGACAAGGGAAATAATTTCACTATGACGGAAAATGATTATGATAATTCATATTGCCTTGCCATGGAAATAAAAAATTGATATTATATAAAAGGATTTATTGAGAAAAACAAGTTTCAACTATATTAGAAATAATGATAAAAAATTGTATTATGATATAGTTTTTTTGGTCAACATATTATGATATATTGAACAATGGAAGGGAGCAATCGACCAAGGAGGCCAATTAACATGTTTTAGTTGAAATTCCAAAACCACCCTTACATGTATAATTGGTTCTTTTGTTTTTTTTTTTTGGTAAAAGCAATTCATTAATAAGAAAGCCAGAAGGAAGATACAGGGTCGAGGCCCAAACGACCCAAAACAGAATGCAGTATCAGAAAATACAAACAAAATCTAACACTGGATACGCATTGAAACAACCCTATGACAATTCAAAAAAGGAAAGTACTAGATGCCCTAAAGCAACTGGGTCACCGTGGAAGACAAAGAGCTAAAGAGCAACATTTGACTATGGCGGGAACGAGACAAGAACTTCCGAAGCAGGGGGCACAAAACCAGCTCGACGCTCTCCATTTCTAGCGTCCTTCATCAGGATGAGTCGAAGCTCTGAAGGTGGAGAGAGGGACCAGCTCCTAGGAAGGGATGAATTCTCTTCCATTTGAGCAATACAGTGCGCAACTTTGTTACCCTTTCTCCCTATCCAGGTAAATCCGACGAACTCAAATAAAGACTTGTAGTGAATGATGTCTAGAACAATATGAGAAATCTCACCCAGCTGTTTATCTTCTCTGCATGCTTCAATGAGCTGGAGCGAATCATTCTCAAGGATTACAACTCTAAGACCCATATCATGAGCAAAACGGATCCCTTCCCGAAGAACGATGACTTCTGCTGTGAGTGGTGATGGAGCGAAGAACCTGAAGGTATGCCCAAATTCTATTGAGCCCCCGTTATCCCTTGCTATAATTGCTCCTATTCCCCTTTTATGATCTGTAGAAAATCTAGCATCAGTATTGATTTTTGTTACTCCCTGATTTGGAGCCCTCCAAACATGGTTATGCTGAAAAGTAGAAGGTGGGGATGGGTTATGGGTAGCTGACTCCACCGTGTTTAGAAATTCCTTAATTTGGAGATTAATCTTGATCAGGGTTCCTGTGGGGTTAGGGTGGGTCTTTTAAAAAATGATTGAAATCCTGTCCTTCCAAACATTCTAACAAATACTCCCTAGAAGAGCTTCAGCATACTTTCCTTTATCTTCCCAGCTCTGAAATTCTGAAAACTTAAGCAGTAACCAAGTGGCAAAGTCAGTCATTCCCGTTCTAGGAACAATCATATGTAATTGTGACCCAAACCAAATTGGTTGAGTCCAGTCGCAAAAAAACAGGAGATGCTCCAAGGTTTCATCTTCCTGACCACAATAGGGCAAGTAGGACAGGGGGCAAGTCTGTTACTACTATAAGAAAGTAGTTTGCCTAGGCTACATGTCTGCTCCTCCTTTTTTTCTTTTTTCTCAAATAACACATGTTGGATTCGTTTCCTTTTTTTAAAATTTTTTTCTCCAACGCCTTTCTTTCTCTTTTTCTCTTTTCTTTTTTCTTTTTTATTTTTTTATCATTTAAAATATTTTTTAACTTTTCTAATATATCATTTATCTCATTATTTTACTCATTCATGATTTCACTTATTATCTCTCTTTTATCTATTTAATCTATATTTAAATTATTTCCCAAATATATATGTGATGTTTTTTCACTACTTTTTTTTAGTTTTTTTTTGTATTTTTTCAATATATCATTTATCTCATTATTCTATTCATTAATAATTTCACATATTATCTCTCTTATCTATTTAATATATATTTAAATTGTTTCCCTAATACATGTGCCATATTTTTTTCACTTACTTTTTTTTAGTTTTTTATTATCACTTCAATAAAGTGATTTTTTTATAAATTATGGGTATCCTCCACGGGAGACAGTCCTCCTTCTGCTGTTTTTTTTATTTCTTATCACACATTTATTTTCTTTTTTTAGTATTCTTATATTAAAATATTTTCTCTCATTATTCGTTCCTATTAATATGTTTTATTCGTTCTCTCTTTATTCGTTTTCTTTCCCCCTTTTTTTATCACACTTTAATGTTATTTTTTCATTATTATATTAAAATATATAGTTTAACTCATCATCTCTTATCTATTCTATTTGTCCATTTGTTTTCTATCTTAAAATTATTTTCCCAGTTTATCTGTCACGTTTTCTCAATTGAGTTTTTTTAGTTTTTTATTCTCATTTCAGTAAAATGATTTTTTATGAATCACATGTATCTTTTATGGGAGACAGTTTTACTCCTACTGTTTTCTTATTTTTTTTCTTTTTTTCACACTTTAATTTTCTTTTTATTAGTATATATTAAAACAGTTTCCCTCATTATTCATTCCCGATTACATTAAATGTTTTAATTTACATTAAAAAGTGTCTTTTCCAGTATATAATTTATCTCGATCACTATTTTATTCATTATTGTTTTCACCTATTATCTCTCTTATCTATTCTCTTTATCTATGTACTCTTTATTTTAAAATTGTTTCCGCATTACACATGTTACGTTTTCTCAATGAGTTTTTTTAGTGAAGTGAAATTTTTAATGAACCACGGTCTACGGGTCTCTTCCACCAGAGACATTTTTTTTTTAATCACACTTTATTTATGTTATTATTACATTATATTATATTATAATAATTTCTTTCATTGTCCATTCCTATTTATCACTTTCATTACATAGAAACACAGATTAAAAAATATAATAAATGTGTTAATTTAAATTAAATTTAAAGTGTTTTTTCAATATATCATCTATCTCTCTTTTTATTCATTAATATTTTCACTTATTATCTCTTTTATATATTCTATCTATCTATTTACTTTCTATCTTAAAAAATGTTCCTATAATACATGTGTCACGTTTTCTCACTTGAGTTTTTTTTTTTAAATTTATTCTCATTTTAATATAGTGCTTTTTTATGAACCACAATTCTCTCTACAAGGGGCAGTTCTCTTTGTCGTCTTTTTTTCTTTTTTAATCACACTTTATTATTATTATTATTATTATTATTATTATTAAAACGGTTTCTTTTATTATCCACTGTTGTTTATTTGTTTTATTACATAAAAACACATGTCATGTTTTCTCACATGCATTTTTTTAGTTTATTTATTCTCAATTCAATAAAGTGATTTTTTATTATGAACCACAAGTATTCTCCACGGGAGGCTCGCTCCTATCATTTTTATTTTTCTTTCTTTTATTGTTTTTTTCACACTTTTATTTTCTTCTTATTATTATTATTGTTATATTTTAATGCCTTTTCTCATTATTTATTCTTATTAATTTGTTTCATTACAAAAGTGGCTTTTTTAATGAACCACATGTATCTTCCACGGGAGACAGTTTTATTCCTACTGTTTTCTTTTTTCCTTTTTTTTTTCACATAAAAACACATGTTGTGTTTTCTCACTTGCATTTTTTTTAATTAGTTTTTTTATTCTCACTTCAGTAAAGTATTTTTAATGAACCACATGTATTCTCCACGGGAGGCATACCTGCTCCTACCATTTTCATTTTTTCTTTCTTTTTTTATTACATTTTCATTTTATTTTCTTATTATTATTGTTATATTAAAATATTTCCTCTCATTAATCGTTCTAATTAATTTGTTTCATTACAATAATGAGTTTTTTAATTTAACGAAGCACAAATATTTTCCACGGGGACAATCTTGCTCCTACTGTTTTTTTTTTCTTTTTTTCACACTTTAATTCTTAAATATCAATATATTTTAAATTTATAATTATGTTAATGATATATTGGTTACTATTTTTTCTATAAACATGATAACAATATGTTTTTCACATTCCATTAATTGATATATATATGATTATATTATAAGTTAATTTTATTATAAAAATTTAATAATATATGCAAAGCGAGCATCACTAACAACCTAACGTCACCCGTGCGAATGCACGGGTTCTATGCTAGTTTCCTCCTAAATAAGTTTGCTTTTGTAGGTAGTATATTCTGACATGCCTTCCCTAGGAAAATCCTGACCTTCTTGGGCAGTGAAATATGCCAAATTTTTCCCCATAGATTCCCCAAGTTGGTAGAGGTAGAGGCTATAGGAGCTGTGTTTAGATCCCCCTCCTTTTTCAAAGCAAAGTAACCTGATTTAACTGAGTATTGGCTTGAGTTTGCAAGGGGCCAAATGAATAGGTCTTCACCTTGAGGGTTGCCAATAGGGGTGAGAATGATACTTCTTGCCTGGGCTGGTGAGAAATTATTTAAGACAGAGGAATAATTCCAGCTACCCCTAGCAGGGTCAATTAGTTCCCCAACTGTGAGGATTTCTGAGTTAACATTTGGGTATGCTCTTTCACCTGAACTGATCCATAAGTCATTAGTGATCCTAATATTCTTCCCTGACCCGATAAGCCATTTGCCTGACTTCTTGAGGGCCTCTTTACCATGTTGTAAACTTACCCACACCCATGAATCGCCTCTTTTCCTCTTTGCATGCATGATATCTGTGTCAGGGTAGTAAATGCTCTTCATTACCCTTGCTCATAGTGAATCTGGCTCCTTGTAGGCTTTCCACACTTGCTTAGCTAATAAAGCAGTGTTCATCAAGGTAAAATCCTTAAAACCCATACCTCCTTCTCCTTTGCACCTGGTTAGGAAACTCCAGCACTTCCAATGCATACCCCTGTTTTTCCCATTAGAACTCTACCAAAATTTTGCAATTTGCGCACAGAGTTGGTCACACACCTTCTTTGGAAATCTGGCTGTGGCCATTGCATAAGAAGGGATGGCCTGAAGGACTGCCTTAATAAGAACTTCCTTCCCTGCCTGGTTTAGTAATCCTTCTCTCCAACCTTGAATTTTCTGCAGAATTTTTTCCTTCAACCAGTTCAAACTTGTAATTCTAGACCTGCCCCAAGAGGCTGGAAGCCCTAGGTATCTACCTGGGGACTCCCACTCCTGTATGTTGAGAATAGAGCAGATCTCTCTTCTCTTATCAATAGGGATGCCTCGACCACAGATGACACCGGATTTTGATAAGTTGATTTTCTGTCTAGTGGCGTTTGTGAAAACATTCAGGATCCTTAGGAAATGGAACACCTCCTGAGAGGTAGCCTTTGAAAAAAGAACCGCATCATCTGCAAACAAAAGATGAGTTAGTGGGGGAGAAGAGGGGGCAAGCTTTAATCCAACAATGTCCCCCTTCTCCAAAGCATTTAAAAATAGAGCAGATAGGATATCTATGGCTAGTATGAAAAGATAGGGGGACAGTGGGTCCCCCTGTCTTAGACCTCTCTCTGGGGTCAGCTTTTTTGTTTGGAAACCATTTATCCTATACCTATAAGACACTGAGGAAAAAGGGTCACGACTCAATCTACCCAAACCTGACTAAACCCATAGGCTAGGAGAATCTGTTTGAGGTAGGACCACTCTAATCTGTCATAAGCTTTTGAAAGGTCCAATTTGATGGCTGTGTAGCACCTTCCATTGCCTATTTTTTTGTTTCAGCCTGTGAAAAACCTCTTGGGCAATGACCAGGTTGTCCTGAATTTGCCTACCACCCACAAAGGCACTATGGTATTTAGAGACCATATTGCCAATTTGAGGTTTTAGCCTTTGAACAAAATTTTTTGAAATCACCTTGTAGATGAAGTTGCAGTAGCTTATGGGCCTATATTGCTGCATGTTTTCAGGGTGAGAAACTTTAGGAATAAGGGCCATTAGGGTCTTATTCAGATCTGCATGTAATTTCCCTGAGTCCAAAAAATCTCTAACTAGAGCTGTAACGTCTTATTTGAGGACCTCCCAGTGTTTCTGATAGAATAAGCCATTGAAGCCATCTAGGCCTGGAGCCTTCATGGCCCCCATACTGAAAATAGCATTATTAATCTCTTCCTCTGAAATAGGGCGAAGTAGACTTTCATTCAGTTCTTTTGTAACTTTCTTTTGCACCACGTCAGCCACCTCCTGAAAGTTAATTGGACCTTCAATCTTATACATTTGATGAAAGTAGTTAAACACCAGATTTTCCATCTCATGTTGTCCTTCCAGCCATTCCCCCTCATGATTTTTTAGCCTAAAGATCCGGTTTCTGTCTCTTCTTTGAACTGTAGATGCATGAAAAAATTTTGAATTACAATCTCCATGTTGCAGCCACTTCACTCTAGACCTTTGGGCCAAAAAAATCTCCTGTTGTTTCCTGAGTTTGTCAATCTGGGTTCTAATGTCTTGAATTCTCCTCCAGTTGTCTTCATCTTCACCTCCACTCTGGTTGAGCAAACACTGTAATTCTTTGTTCAAATCAGAAATATGAATTTCTGGATTCTTGAAGTTCCTCTTATGCCAATCTTGTAGGGCTAGCATACAAGAATTAGCTCTCTTAAGGAATTTTTCTGCTGGTTGATTTCCACTATTTACCCCTTTCCAGCCATCCTTGATTATGTCACTGCACTCTGAATTTTCTTCCCAAATAGCTTCATATTTGAAAGTAAAGCCATTAGTTATTTTTGGTTTTGGCCACAAAACAATGGGGGAGTGATCAGAAGAGTTGGGGGTATAGCAGCAGCCATTGCATTCTCAAACAATGTTCTCCAGGGCCAATTCACCAGAACTCCATCCAATTTTTCTTTAGTGACAAAACCATTACGTGGGTTAGTCACCCAAGTAAATCTACATCCTTTTAAATTCAAGTCCATCAATCCCATGTTTGAAACAAAGTTAGCAAATAAATCCATACCTTGGCTATTCTGTGGATGGAGGCCTTCCTTTTCACTTTGTGAAAGTAACTCATTGAAATCTCTTAGAAGGCACCAAGGCTTGTCAGTGTTTATATGAAGACTCGCTAGAATAGTCCATAACCTCCTCCTTTCTCTGGCTCTCGGATTACCATAGACAAAAGTAGTAGACCAATCTCTTGAGTCTTCACTGTTAGAGATATTAGTGTGGATGAAATTTTGGCTGAAGGATGAAATGTGGATATCAATGGGTTTTTTTCCAAAATAGAGCTAGGCCTCCAACTAGGCCTTGAGGTTCCACAAAGAAAAACTGTTGAAATTTGAGTCTTCTGCTTAGGTTCTCCACTCTTCTGCCTGGAGCTTTAGTTTCTGATAAAAACAAAATGAACGGCTTGTATTTAGAGCATCGCTCCTTTAATTCACGAACTGTTGGGGCAGCCGCCATGCCCCTACAGTTCCAAGCTATGGAAATCATTGATGGGGGTGGGGCAAGTTTTGGCCGGCCTCCTCAGCCATATTCCAGAGTTTGTCTCCCATAAGGATAGGATAAAGATCATCCAAAGTGCCTTCAATCACAGCTCCTATCTTCCATTGCAGCATTTTTTGTCTTTTTTGGGCATTGCCCTTTTGGCCATCTTGACTCATCCCCTCATCAGCAGTGACTATGGCGTTTCTGCTTCTCTTTAATGAAAGAGATTTGTTCCAGCCCACAATGAGTTGAGCTTCCTCCTCCTGTTGGATGGATGGTTTGATGGAGTTAGGAGGATCCTTATTGTCTTCTTCATCAAGAAATTCTACGAAATAAGGAGTATGACACTCCTTTCCCTTGTCTCCTCTATCCTGTTGTCCCTTCTGGGCCAGAGACTGTTTCATTTTTCCCTTGCAATTTCGAATTTCTGTCATAGACAACATGCCCCCTTCATATTTGTTTGTTGTTGGACTGGGGTAATAAAAAAAAACTCTTTCTTTTCTTGGCCCATAAAATTTTGGGATTACTCCCAAAGCATGAAAGTCCTCTGGGCCCAATCCAGGTCTAATCTGCCCATGTAGGAGGTCCACTCTAGTTACTGGTTTAACTGGTGATTCATGAATTTTTTGGACAGTAATATTCTCAGCCGAGGGCCCAAAAGGCCCAGATCCGTAGGCGTGTTTATAAGGGGGAGGGGCTGAGAGAGTGGGAGGCTGGGAATTACTGACCTTGTTAGCATTGATTTTCTCACTACCCGATTGCTGTTCTTTTCTGACATTTTGTCCTTCTTGCATAACTTTGTCTGTCACTACCTCATCCATTACACTTTGCGGCTCAACCGGGTTGAATTATGGGGGTAAATTCCTGACAGCTGCATATTCTGCCATTTGCGTCCCTCCCTGCTCTTGACATGTAGTATTCTGATAGTCTCTTGTGTGGGATCTGGTGTTTTGTCTGTATTGCCATTGTGGTCCCCTTGTTTCTTCTCAAAATCCTCCTTCATTTTATTTCTCCACTGTCCTTGTTCTTGAAATAATTGCAGAATGGGTCTTGCAGGGGCAACTCCTAACTTTGAACTGTATTTGGGGTTTCTGTTGTCAAGGTGAGGCATAACTTGAGCATGGCTGCATGATTTTTGTTCATGACCAATCACACCACAGTTGAAACATAAACCTTGTAATCTCTCATACTTAAACATTATCCAGACCTTTGGGAGGTTCTTTCTTGGGACCCAACACCCTGTAACCAGAGGTTTCTTTATATTCACCCGAGCTCTGACTCTAACAAAGGTTCTCAATAGCTTGCCTTCAACTTCTGGGTTTTCAACCTCCAAAACATCCCCTATTTTGCCAATGATCTTTGCCGCATTACCAGTGTTCATGACCTCCAGTGGTAGACCATGGATTTGAATCCAAAACGATATGTGATCAAAATCCACCTCATAAATAGCTGCCTCAGGGACCCAGAATTGTAGGCTGAGGAGAAAACCCATGATGAACCAGGCCCCCTTTTTGATAATCTCTAGAGCTTCTTTCTTGTCTGAAAATGAAAATAGGAACAAGTTTTTTTTTTTCCATATCAGTGATTTGGAAATCTCCATAACCTTCCCAGGCTTTGGCTAGAATATTTTTAATTGCACCTCTATTAAGAGGTTTTTGTGATAAAATCCTCCCTAACAGGGACCTTTTAGCTAACAAAGAACTCTGAATGGTATCACTTTCCAGCTTAATAGTAAATTCCTCATCAGCAGTTTCCTGGCCATGGACCCGTATTTGGCTGTCTTCCATAGGCAACAAAAACGTGCTACATAGATGAGTGGTGAAGAAAGGTAAGAGAAAAAGGGTGAAGGAAAAAAAGGATGACACAGAGGGATAAAAAAAGAAAAGGTTAACTGAGGGGGTAATGGACACAGGAGGGACTCATATTTTGTATTGAGGAATAGTTACTGGACAAGACAAAGACCTACCCTAAACCCAACTATGAAGACTAAGGGAGAAAGAAAGAAAAACAGAAAGGAAGAAAAGCAAGAAGAAGACACAGAAGATGATAAACACACAAAGACACAAACTAAAGTAGAAAACAGAAAAGAAAGGGGAGACACATAAATCTGAGAAACAGAGGACCTACTCAAGGGGAGAAGGAGAAAGGGACCTTCCCTTAGAAGATAGAAAAACTCTGCCTAAAACCAGAGAGAAAGACTCTAGCCATCCTAGAGAGAGCGCATTGTTTTTTACTATTCTTTTTTAAACTCATAAGACTCTAGCCTTTTGGTTTAAACATATGACTTTCACCTACCTATTGACCATGCTTTTCTCAAACAACTCTATAACTAGCAAACCCAAAACAAGTTATTGAGAAAGATATATTTTTCACCCTGTTGTTAAGTAAGAAAGTGAATAAACTCATTTCGAGGTTGGTATAAAAGAAAAAGATAAATTATATAATAGGCATAAATATGTTTTTTCTTCCTCAAAATAACATGAACATTTAAAGTCTCGATTTATTTTTTTTAAACAAGGTATGATGATAAATTGTTTTTCCTTATCAAATGTTCAAAATTGTATTTACTACTAAATGTTTGTTTTAGTGGATAGTTGCATTTCATTTAGAGACTTTTTTTCTTTTTTGTTTTTCATTAGTAACACTTTCAATGCATGCTAATTTTTTTCCTCACATGGATTGAAAATAATAATAATGGTTGTCAGGCTGGAGAGTCTATGCAACCTCGTAGAGATTGCGTGGGCTTGACACATAGACTTGACTAGTAAACTCATAAGAGTCTATCTAATATAAAATTAATATTTAAAAAAGAATAGTAAAACATATATAATGATAATGTCTAAAGTGAATCACCCTATAAATGTCACACCGGTTTGATAACCTATGGAAATTGATCTAGCATATTTTATTAATGGTATTTTATATCAAGTTTTTGTAATGAATTAAATCCAAACACTATTTTTGTTCGTCTTCAATGAACTTCTACCCACTTTTTTAAATTTAGCAAACATCCCCAACAATAAAAAGACACCATCCTATGTGTTAGCAAGGGAGGGCGAGATTTGTTTTAAGAGAAGAAAAACACCATCCCTCCTATAATTAATTCAAAAATACATTTAATACATGATATCATAAAAGCAAAAGTCATATTTAGCAACACCAAACAAAAGGAATTATGATTTCAACGTGAGTCCACCTTTCTCTTTCAGTGGCATGCAGGGGTAATGTTAGATGGAATTAAGATATGCGATGAATTGTTTGATATCAATTCTTGAATGGAGGATTAGGCTTGAAAATTTCTACAATATAAAAAAGACAATCTTTTAGAAGGCCATATCATAAACCAAATAAGACATAAACTAGAATTAAAGTCTCCACAAGGACGAATCCACGCTCATTTTTGTGGGGCCAACTTCCCTCGCTGAAAAATTATTTTTTCTTAATACTATATGCATAACCGAAACAAATTGCCCTCATTGTTCAATAATATTGGTATAAATGTCATTTACCTTCTGATTTTATTCCCTCCTCTCATAGAGGTTTGCTCACTATGTTTCTTTTTTTTTTTTTTTTCTTGTGCACATTACCATTCATGGACACTCAATGCTCTACTTTGCTTTTCTTTTATCTTTGTTGAGTTTTTACGGTGTTGCATATTTTTGTTACACTTTAAAAAAAAAAATTCTTCTCTAATATTATGCACCATTACTTGATTACTTGTGTGGAGAGCATGTGTTTTTATAACATTAAAATGAAAAAAATTATTCAATGCTTCTTTTTTGAGTTTTTGATTGGAAATCCCACAATCATAGTTGTGAGTTTAACTATCGGGTCGGGGTGGTGGTTAGGTAAAACTCTTCCAAGAATTGGGACTCCAGGATTCGAACCTCTGACCTTACAGGTAAAGTATGTCTGGGGTCACGGTCCACTTCTACTATATATGACCAACCATTGTTTGGTCAATGTTCCTAAATCATGAAATGAAAAGTCATTTCCTTTAGCAATAATATAATATATTTTTAATGCTATAAATTTATGTGTATTACACCTGCAATTTAAAATTTTTGGTTCCGTCTCGATTAACGGAAATGTGGGACGTACATAATACAGTATGTCCCACAATTTCACCACATTTTTTTTCAACCCCCCATTCCTCTTTTTTTTTTTGAAACTTTTTATTTTAAAACGCCCCACTTTTTTTAAAGTTTTTTTAACTCCTTTTTTTAAAAAATAGTTTTATATTTTTATTTTATTATTTTATTTATTTTTATTTATTTATCTCATCAAATAAAGATATAGATCGAGAAATATAATAAATGATCGCATAAAATTTGTGTTAATCATTCATGTTAACACGAGGTTAATTATGTGTCCCGAAACGGTGAACATATTAAAAAATGAGATTAATGGTGTTTCCGTTTTTTGGTTAATAGAAAATGATTTTTGGTTAATTGATTTTGTGAGGTGAACTGCAAACCCCTGTTAATACGAGGTTAATTATGTGACCAGAAACGGTGAACATATTTAAAAATGAGGTTAATGGTGTATCTATTTGTGGTTAACAGAATGGAATTTTTGGTTAATTGAATTTGTGAGGTTAATTGCAACCTCTGTTAACACGGGGTTAATTATGTGTCCAGAAACGGTGAACATGTTTAAAAATGAGGTTAACGGTGTTTCCGTTTTTGGTTAATAGAATATGATTTTTGGTTAATTGATTTTGTGAGGTGAACTGCAACTCCCGTTAACACAAGGTTAATTATGTGTCCAGAAACGGTGAACATATTTAAAAATGAGGTTAATGGTGTATCCATTTGTGGTTAACAGAGTGAGATTTTTGGTTAATTGAATTTGTGAGGTTAATTGCAACCCCTGTTAACACGGGGTTAATTATGTGTCCAGAAACGATGAACATATTTAAAAATGAGGTTAATGGTGTATCTATTTGTGGTTAACAGAATATGATTTTTGGTTAATTGATTTTGTGAAGTTAATTGCAACTCTCGTTAACACAAGGTTAATTATGTGTCCAGAAACGATGAACATATTTAAAAATGAGGTTAATGGTGTATCCATTTGTGGTTAATGGAGTGAGATTTTTGGTTAATTGAATTTGTGAGGTTAATTGCAACTCTTGTTAACACGGGGTTAATTCTGTGTTTAGAAACGGTGAACATATTTTTAAATGAGGTTAATGGTGTATACATTGGCGGTTAACAAAGTGAGATATTTGGTTAATTGATTTTGTGTGGTTAACTGTGTGCACAGAAACGGTGAATGAAGTAGTACATTTGGTTAATAACATCAAAATAAAATAATGATGATAAAAAACTTATGTCAACCTTTCAAAAAACACACATTTATTATATTTCTTAATCTATATTATTATTTATTAAATAAATAAATAATAAGTATATTAATAAATTAAAAAAAATAAGAAACTATTTAAAAAAATGAAAAAGAAAAAAAAATAGAAAAAGAAAAAAAGGGGGGAGGGGTGCTAAAAGAAAAAACCTATGGGAGGGGCTACTAAAAGAATGGAGAGGGGTGCTAAAAGAAAAAACAGTTTGTGGTAAAAAGATGGTAGTACTGTGTTTATTGCTTGATTAATAATGATATAAAAGCAACGATATGAAATGAAATGCTAACAATGGATAATTAACAAGAAAAAGAATTTTTTGAGAGATTTATTTAAAAAGCTAAAAAAATAATCCAAATGAAAAAATCATAATATTTTAACGCAGCCAAAAAATATTTAAATCTATACAATGTATTTTGATGAGTTTGAAATTACAAATATTTTTGGTTTTACTTATTAGAGTTTTTACCTTTTTAGTCAATTTATTTGATTTTTATTTATTTTAAAAATATTTTATATTCTTCTTATATGTTTAATTTTGAAGAGATCTTCCATTTTATTTTTTATTTATTGAGTTTACTGAAAATTTCTACTATTATGAATAAATAACTTTTTTTTTTGTTGAAAAGGATCCTGAAATTAACTCCCCAATAAGTTCCTTATTAACTTTATTTCTTTAAATGAAAGATATTCGTTTTTTAATTCAATTAAATTCTTCCTAATGCTTACACGTCAATATGCATAAATTTAAAATATTTGGCGAAGGATCCAAAAAAGTATAAAAATTGAATAGTTAAATCTCCATTAATTACACTTAAGAATTTAGACATGATAATGATATAGTAAAATCTTCAAGGAATCACTAATTACTAGAGACTTAATGTTCCTCAATTAAAGTAATGCCCATAAGAACTGAGATTATTAAATCTCATGTAGGACCATGTATTTTTCATGAATGGATGATAATTAAGTATGTTGATTCTTGTTACACCTCTCATTCAATTCAAGTACTTATAATATAAAAATAGTGACTTAACTTAACATATTTGAAATGAAGAAAAATAGCCTGGTCAACGTTTCCTAAGCAGCAAGTTAGATTGTCTGTAACTGAGAAAGGCCAAATCTCCTTAAACAAGTAGTAGAATAAAATTCTTATAAATGTATTAATAAAAAAAATTCTATAAGAAGATTTATCATTCCTCTAAATATTAGCGCGGATTTAGTTTCCGCTAATGTTGCCACCGACTAGTTCAGTACTTTCATTTAGCATTTATCACACAGATCTGGAAAACTCTACCAATCACGGAAATAAAAAGCAAAAAAACTTAACATTAGTCACATTATTGCATTTATTTCTTTTATAGGAGTACAACTTTTCTTCAGCACGCACGCGTGACCTCAAAAAAACCTAATCGCATCACAATTTTATTTTATTTCCTTTTCTCTTCTGTACGCGTGACCCTACGCATCTCAGTTACTGCGCGTGAGTCAGTGCGTGACAGATATTAACGATTTAGCATAACAATAGCACATTTTTCATTTCACCAAGAAAATAAAAAAAACCAAATAACCCTTTTCAGACAGCAAAAAAAATGGGCCATTTATTTATTTAGCATTATTCTTTTATTGAGATTAGATTCGTTTCGTTTCCGAGTGTTTAGCTTAGCTCACAGTGGTCTTTGGCGTACGCTTCTCTTTCTATTTGTTCAACGCCAAATCTTTTCTCTTTCTTTCTTTCTTTCTTTCTTTCTTCCTTTCAGTAAAAATCAGTGAACAGTTCCTCTCTGTTGTGAGTCTTGTGACTCTTCCTTCATAATCAAATCTCCACATCAGAACCCCATTTTCACAGGTCAATCCACCTTCACCTCCCACGATTTTTCTTGAATTGGGATATCAAAGTTTGAGTCTTTTTCACCTTCTTTCACCCTCAGGTGCTCTGTGCTTGAACCCCATCAGAGGGTTCACATCTGGGCACCCCTTGTTTGTTTGCATGTGGGTTTTGGTCAAAGTTTGAAAATTTTTCCTCTTTGCTGTGACCCCAATTGATGGGACTCTAAATGGGTTCTTTGGAATCTGGGATCCCATTGAAGAAAGGGAGCTTGTTTGGTCCTCCGTCCAGTAGAAAAGAGAGGCACCCGTTTTCCCAGAGGTTCAGATCGAGCTTCTCGCGTTTGCTATTCAAGAAGCTAGATTATGTTCAATGGATTTGCGCGGTGGTGGTGTTTCTTTGTTTGGTCGTTGTTTTCCAAATGTTCCTGCCAGGTTCGGTGGTGGAAAACTCAGGGGATTCGTTCAGAGCTGTGAAGATGCGTTCTGGGAACTTGTCGCATTATAGGGACATAGACAAGTATGTCTTGGACATTGGGGAGGAGGCTTTTTTTCTGCCTAAGATTTCGGAGAAATTCAGGAGAGGTGATGGTAGGGACGTGAATCTGTTCAACCACACGGGGCAACATTTCGGGTACAGAAAGCCTCAGTTAGCTCTGGTTAGTTCACCTATTTTTTCCTTGATGAGAAGAATGCATTTGTTGAGGTTTATTTAGAAGGTTTTTTCTTGTTCATTGTGGGAAGTATTAAACTAGAAGCATGTTCAAGGTTATGCACGTATATGTAGGGAGGAGGGTATTAGACTATTAGTTGACTGCATGCTCTCGTTAGGGGAAGAAATATTTACCATAAAAGATAAATGATTTGCCAATATTGAAATTAAGTAAAACAATCTTGATAATTAATGTATGGTTAATGTTTTAAATTGCAGTCAATGATGCGTTGGCATGATACAAATGTCAGATACCATATATATATAAAAGATATATTGATATAACAATTCTTGAAAAATGTAGAATATGATACATCTAGCATTTATATATAGATATGCATAAATAAATTCATAAGGCGTAATAAATATATAATTGTAATTCCAAAAAATTAAACTAAAAACGTATTTCTTAGACATTACCTTATAAAACTAGTATGTGGTTTTGGGTGGATGCAGAAAAATATGCTGCAAACTTTTAAAGCCACAAATATATAACAACTTGGAGATGAAAAAGAGTCATGTGTTGAAATGAACTTAACTCAGGTAGAATTAGAAAATAGAAAATGTTGTGTTGATATTAATTAATTCTTGGGCAGAGAACAAAAGATGAAAATATGTGCATTGCATACTGAAAATTCTTAAGATATATCTTTAAGTGTCACAGCCATATCAGAATTAGACAATTTTTTATTTAAATTACGTGGATACTTTACAAAGAAGTAGCGATGAAGTATCCAAGAGTATCGATATTGGATACCTATCTGATAGGATATATGGAGAGAATGCAAATATCAGTGCTTCATAGGTTGCAGTTACTGTTGCGCAATCCTTGAAATTATGGATAAATGTGGCTGCAATTGTGGTCGTGATTTCTGTCACAGAGACCTCTAAAGCTTTAATATTGCAGCTGCAATTGCAAATTTTCAATTGTGGACTGCATTTTAAAACTTGTGTATGTTTATATGATCAAGATTAAGTCTTCCCAACTCATGTTTACACTTGATACATCCAATATATATCTGTGCGCATGTGCACGCACGTGTAGAGAGAGACGGGGAGACGGGTAAAGTGGGTCAAATTTTTCACAAATTTAGATCTGTTTAAGTTGAAATGAAGTTTCTTACTCTCTGAATCCAATTATTATATTTCTCTCTTGACATTCTAAAGCTATATAATTTCAATTTCTTTTGAAGGTATTTGGAGAGCTAGTGGTTGATTCACAACAATTGCTGATGGTAACAATTGCAGCTGCTTTGTTAGAGATTGGCTACGGAATTCAGGTACAGTACATACTTTTTGTTCTCAATATTTATGGTGGAAAAGTACTTGAGTTAGACAAAAAAAGGGAACCAGCTAAATGATCAATGTCTCTCTATGATATGAACTAGTGTGGGGTTGAACGCTGTAGATTATGGTACTTTATTTCTGGGGGAGATGGAAAGCACAAATAGAGATGATGAATTTTTAAGTCAAATGCCCCTCTCTTGTATGGCTGCCCACTTTACCATTCGTTTCAACTTTCAAATTCTTCGCTGGATAAGCAAAGATATTTCTACCAGGGAAAATGCTAACGAGTGCCCTTAGGGCACTGGTTAAGGAATCAAAAGTAGAAAAATTTTATTGGAGTGTGTGATATGTAATGTCACAGATGCAATAAATATTGTGATTTCCAATAAAAACCTTCTACTTATGGATCCTTAACCAGTGCCCTTAGGGCACTTGTTAGCAGGACCCTTCTACCATATATGCATTCACCTTCCTTCTACAGAGAAGCTTGCTTGACAAGTGTTTTAAAATTGAAGCAGGCTTGTAGATTTGAAAATGTATATTGAAGTCCTTAAGAATATAGTGATGTATTAATCGTTAAGAATATGTTCACCTCCTCACCATTTGTAATATTGATTTTTAATAATATTATTATGTTTATTTTAGTTCATGTATATCACTATGTTTTGCAGGTCTTTTCACTTGAAGATGGACCAGGGAGTAATGTGTGGAAAAATTTAAGAGTTCCCATCACTGTCATTCGAACTTGTGGCAAGTCAGCCAACACAGTAGACTGGCTAAAGTATGATTAGTGTTCCAATTTTTACTTCTAGACTAAGCAGTTTGCATAGTTTTAAGAAAGAAAATGTCTAGAAATCAAAGCCAACTAATTTCAGCTGCTAAAATGACTGTCTGTTTAAGTTCCTCAAGGTTTATATATCCAACATGGTGTCTAAGTCCCTATATGACGTGGTTGCCAGTTTTGGGTTTTCAAGTCCCATTTTCAAAACAAAACATGTTCAGGGAAAAGGGTTGCAAGTTGGGTTTTTAACTATTTTCAAATCAGTTTTCAGCCTTTTTTTCAAAACCTCAAGAGGTTTTTTTTTTTTTTTTTTTAGTTGAGTTGTAAAAACTTGATTTAAATTTTTAAAATGGTTTTTCTAACCTGTTCAATATTGCACATGATAATAAAACAAAAGTGGAAAGCTTTTATAGGGAATTACAACCATCACAACACTCAATGCATTGGTAATGTTACTGGTTGTAATTCCCTATAAAAGCTTTCTACTTTTGTTTTATTATCCTGTGCAATATTGCACAGGTTAGAAAAACCGTTTTTAAAAAACCAAAAAGTAAAAACTGACAACCACCCCAAACGGGGCCGAAGTCATCAACTTATGGTTGACAATTACAGTTAACAGCTCAATGGAAAATTACAGTTAAACAATGTCCTGCTTTTTTATAGACAGATTATATTAATTTATACACAGATTATAATGTCCTTGTGCTATTATATTATATCTGTTTTCATTTTGTTATAAAAGAATGTTAATTGATTCTCTTAATCATCAATTCCAGTTTTTTATCCTTATAATGATATTTTAATAATCCTTTTAATTTTTGGAATGTTGAAAATAGTTTGCTGTAGTTGTCTTTGCTTTAGTATATTTGAGTTGTTGTGATTCACTTTGGCTTGTTTCTTCATGTTACTGACAGAAAACCCTACTGTTTTGGTTGGATTAACATTCTGATTCAATCTGATAAGAATTTCGGTCTTTTGCAGCTATGATGGTATAATTGTGAGCTCTCTTGAAGCCAGAGGTGCCTTTTCTTGGTATGATACATATTTTAATTTCCAAGGACAGGACTCTCAATTGTTGCTAATTGAGCACCCCTGAATTGTGTTTGAGCTTTGAGGTTTTTTCCATTAATATTCTTATTCAAGTAACACAAATGATTTTAGTTGTCACAGTTTTTTGCAGGAACCTTTCAAGTCTATACCTCTTATATGGATCATTCATGAAAATGCTCTTGGTTATCGTTCAAGACAATATACTACTGGTGGGCAGATTGAACTTTTGAATGATTGGAGAAGAGTTTTTGATCGTTCAACAGTTGTTGTTTTCCCAAACTATGCCTTGCCGGTAATATGTATGGGAAAAGTTATTCGTTTTATTTTATTAGTTGAATTTAATACATGGGAATCATACCTAGGGCCTCTACTCAAACTCCCAAAGACTCAAACCTCACCCAACCATATGATAATCTAAGCTTTAGCCTGGGGTGGGGGACAAGTTGATTTTTGTTAGTACTGGGCATTTGCATTTGCATGTAATCATGCATTTCACCATTGATTTGTAATCTCCTTTATTGACATTCAAAAAGTTGTTTCATTGTTAAATACGTCTTTATTTTTAAGAACAAATCTAACTCAGTCAGGAGATGTAAATAAGTTACATATTGGATAGTATTATACTATTATCATTTGAATTTTAGTTTTATTTTATAATCAATATAGTTATAATTATAACTGTCAATTAGCACCTGATAACTTGTCTACTGTCTCTTACTGTGTTGGGACATAATTGGTTATACAACTGATGTTTTTATGGAATTCCACAGATGATTTACTCCACATTTGATGCTGGAAATTTCTATGTCATTCCTGGTTCCCCTGCTGAAGCATTAGAAGCAGATGCATTTATGGCCTTACAGAAAGATAATTTGCGCATCAGTATGGGCTATGGCTCTGAAGATGTGATCATCGCAATTGTGGGCAGTCAATTTTTGTACAAGGACATGTGGTTGGGGCATGCTATTGTTTTGCGGGCTTTGTCACCACTTCTGGCTGACTTCTCTTTGAGCAAAGATAATTCCAGTGCACAACTACGTATAATTGTTCATAGTGGGGAATTAACAAATAACTACAGTCTGGCTCTTGAGGTATATATCTTTGTTTTTTTTTTTTTTAAGTTTATGGACAAGTAGTTTATTTTTTCTTACATATTTTGTTTCATTAGACTATGGCACGTAGCTTGAAATATCCAAGAGGCATTATAGAGCATATAGCTGGAGATTCGAATGCAGATTCTGTTCTCGGCAGTGCGGATGTTGTGATATATGGATCCTTACTTGAAGAGCAGTCTTTTCCGGAGATTTTGATAAAAGCCATGTGCTTTGAGAAACCAATTATTACTCCCGATATTTCCATGATCAGAAAATATGTATGTTCCTGCTCTATTTCTATACTATAATTATACTATGAGTCTATTTTGCTTGGTACTTTTATTAATATTAGATTTGAAGCTTCCTGGAATAATTCAGGATTTGACTTTTTATGGCATTTATAATAACTACCAAGCATCTAAAATGCTGATGTTGTTGTAATGTATAAAGTTTTAGTTAAAGTTTCTCATATCATGTATTTCTAAGGAAACTACTAACTGTGTTGTCCATATGAACTAGGTTGATGACAGGGTGAATGGGTATCTTTTCCCTAAGGATAATATTAGAGTTCTTAGACAAATTATGATGGAGGTGATCTCAAAGGGTAAAATATCACCTCTGGCTCGTAACATTGCCTCAATAGGGAGAAGCACTGCTAAGAACCTTATGGTTTCAGAAGCAATTGATGGATATGCAACTTTACTTCAGAATATTGTCAGGCTTCCATCAGAAGTTGCTCCCCCTAAAGCTGTTTCAGAGATATCCTCCCATGTTAAAGAACAGTGGCAGTGGCATTTGTTTAAAGCAGTTCCAGATTTGACATATCCAAATAGGACATTGCGAATTAACACATTTTTAGATGAATATGAGGACCGATGGAATCATTCTCAAAAAAATAGATTCACTACTGTTGTTGCTGCTAATGATTCATTTGTATATAGCATATGGGAAGAAGAAAAGTATATTCAGATGGCTATTACAAAGAAAAGGAGAGAGGATGAAGAGGTAAGATCAGGGAATGTTCTAATTTATATAAGAGTAATGTTATATCCTCCTAAAACTTTCTGTTAATAATCCTCCTAATACTTAATAAAGAAAGTATTAAATGAAAAAGTAAATGCATTTAATATTTTGAAACATAAAAAAACATTCAGAACTTTGTTTGTTTAGTAATTAGGAGGATTATTGGGAAGAATAGATAGGAGAGTTTATGATTATTCTTTAAGAATTTAGGGTATTGGATCTTTCCTAATTCCTATTTGCAAAAGCTGGTGACTTAAGCCTAAGTTGTGTTGAATGTTAATGCAGTTGAAGGATAGAACGGAGCAATCACATGGAACATGGGAAGAAGTATATCGAAATGCTAAGAGA
The DNA here is from genome assembly GCA_026901365.1 of Sesbania bispinosa. Taxonomy (NCBI): domain Eukaryota; kingdom Viridiplantae; phylum Streptophyta; class Magnoliopsida; order Fabales; family Fabaceae; genus Sesbania; species Sesbania bispinosa. Next base: position 226,445 of record QLOH01000380.1, read on the forward strand.
GCTGATAGGTCAAAGAATGATTTGCATGAAAGGGATGAAGGAGAGCTTGAGCGGACAGGACAACCACTGTGCATTTATGAACTGTACTCAGGGGAAGGATGTTGGCCTTTTCTACATCAAAGGTCTCTTTATCGTGGAGTTACCCTGGTGAGTTTTTTTGTGTGTGTACCCGTGTATTAATTGTATTTTGATACTAATCCATGTATCTTGATGATTTTGTTTATTCTTGTTTGGTTCCTAGTTCTACTTCTCATTCTCTCTCTCTAGTTTGATATGCATGAAAGTTGAAAGCCTCAAATCTCCTGTAGTAGTTGCATATTCTCTTCAGAACATAAAATAAATGGATTTCGATTTCAATCTGACCCAGTAAATGTACTGGATGTTCACAGTCCAGTAAAGGTCGAAGGCCAGGGAGAGATGATTTTGATGCACCTTCTCGACTTCCGCTGCTTAATAACGCTTACTATCGAGATGTACTTGGTGAATATGGAGCCTTCTTTGCCATTGCTAACAGGATTGATCGTTTACACAAAAATGCCTGGATTGGATTTCAGTCTTGGAGAGCAACAGCAAGGAAGGTATGTCACTGTCTTCAGACCTCATTTCTTTGAAGATCTGCCTCTTGATACTCTTTTTCCATCTCTGAAAATAGTTATTGGTTTTATTAATCATATTACGTCAGAAGGTTATGATGCTGATTTTGTATTACCTTTTCTCCTGCAACATATGTCGAGGCTGATCTTATCTTTTTATATGATAAGCTATTTAAAGCTGGATGTTCTTTGTCTAATTAGAGGATTGGAAATTGTATGAAAAAAAAAGTAAAAGGAAAATGATCTTGTGTGTACTGAACTGAAGCTTCAATTATGCAGCTTTTATTTTCCCTTTTGATTAGTGGCATTGGTACATATAAGGTTGCAATGCAGGAAGATAACTAAAATTGAAACAATCAATTAAATTTATTGTCTGCATCTTGTTCTGGAGTTTTTGACATCTAGTGTGGGGTTTTTAACAGGCATCTTTGTCCAGAACAGCTGAAAATGCATTGTTAGATGCTATCCAATCCAGAAGGTATGGGGATGCTCTATATTTCTGGGTGCGCATGGATATGGATCCACGAAACCCTTTTAAGAAGGACTTTTGGTCATTTTGCGATGCCATTAATGCAGGAGGGTGCAAGTAAGATCCATTAAATCCATTCTATGTTTTCCCTATGGAAGTTTATGTGTAGACCATTTTTCCCCTCATCATCTTTTACATTTTTAAAGATATAGTATGATCTTCTCTACGTTTGTGTTTGAGTGAAGGTTCGCTTTCTCAGAAGCCATGAGGAGAATGTATGGTTTAAAAAATGATACAGATTCTTTGCCACCCATGCCTGAAGATGGTGACACTTGGTCTGTCATGCTGGGTTGGGCTCTGCCTACTAGATCCTTTTTAGAGTTTGTGATGTTCTCCAGGTGTGTTATGCTAGGTTTCATTAATGAATGTCTCTGATTGGAAATAAGCTCCTTTTATCAACTAATGGTGTGTTTGGTTTACAACTGTATCCACGTTTCAAACATGTATCCGGGCTGAAGCTACTCTCAGTAACGTTTGCTCAGATCCAGGTTTGAAACGCGGTTTTGTGGTAAACCAAACACACTAAGAAAAATGTTCTCTTGTAACTCGTTTGAGAGTGAAATAACTGATGCAAACTATCATTTGTGCAGAATGTTTGTAGATGCATTGGATGCGCAAATGTATGATGAACACCATTCAACTGGACACTGTTGTTTGAGTTTGTCAAAAGTAAAATTGCTCCCTCAGAATTATTTTACGTTGCTGATTTGGTCTTATCCATAATTCTAATTATTGTCTGAATGCGTGAACAAATATGCAAATCGCAGGATAAGCATTGCTATACGCGGGTTCTTGAGGTTCTTGTAAATGTTTGGGCATACCACAGTGCAAGGAGGATGGTGTTTGTGAACCCTGAGACTGGTGTAATGCAGGAACAACACAAGTTCAAGAGCCGAAGAGGTAAAATGTGGATCAAATGGTTCTCATACAACACACTCAAGAGCCTGGATGAGGACTTAGCAGAGTTATCAGATTCTGAGGATCCTGGCAAGCATTGGTTGTGGCCATCAACAGGTGAAGTGTTCTGGCAAGGTGTATATGAGAGAGAGAGAAACTTAAGACACAAGGAAAAGGAAAAGAGGAAGCAAAAGAGTTTAGAAAAACTAAATAGAATGAGGAAGCGTCATCGTCAACAAGTTATAGGAAAATATGTTAAGCCTCCACCTGAAGAGGAAAGCTCTAACTCATCTTCACTTGCATCGTTTTAAGTAGGTCCTGATCGATATAAATTCTTTTCTTCTTTTGTAATCTTTATTTCTTAACATAATTGTGACTTTCATTCAGAAAAAAAAGGATGCAAGTTTCAGTTGAGGTGAGGGTCGTGTATGTAAAATCTACATCTTTCTAGTCATTGATGCTGATAAATAGTTAATGTGTAAAGTATCCTAATATTTTTTAAAAAAGAACTTTTCTTCTATAATTTTATTCTTTCAGGATGGTAGATTCTTTTTGAGAAAGGTGTGGGGAGTTGTAATCTTGATAGCACTAGTTAATCTGAATGAATCTGTATGTTGTAGTAGAGGAGCTTCATCTATGTACATAAAAGTTCATAAACATGGGTAAAAAGACATAGGTCCACGGACTTGGCCTACATATATTTAACGATTTTAAAGTTTATAAAAGTTACATGATTTCACAATATGAGGGATCCAAATTTCAAATCAATGATTTTAAAGTTTAGAGACTAAAATCAAATTCGAGTCAAACTTCAAGGACTGAAAATATATTTAACCTTATTTTTAATTAATATATATATAAGTAAAATAAGGAATAATTATGATTTAATGATTTGTTTAATAAGAATCACATTTTATCTAAAATTATCTAAAATTATCAATTGTGTAAAATTTGGTGTAATTTATAATAATATAAATTGAAAGAGAGAGGAGGTTCAATTAATATCATTGTAAGTTATACAATATTACATTATTGCATAACTTTTTTTTTTTTAAAAAAATCTATCATTGGATTGAAAGTTATTAACATATAGATTATATCTATAAAATTATATATTGATCTAAAATTATTTAGGGTAAAATATGTTTTTGGTTCATGTAAAATGAGCAATTTTACTTTTAGTCTCTATAATTTTTTTTATTAAAGCGTCCTCCTAGTTTTTTTTTTTGCAATTAGTCCCTCCCCTTAATTAGTGTGTATCAGGTGCTGATGTGGCATATTTTCTCATTCCTAGGTGTCCATTGGTATATTTTTGGCGGTCTAAAATCCCAAAAAATCCTTCCCTCTTCTCCCGCACCCCTGTAACCATTTCCCTCACTCCCCTTTTCCTTTCCCTCCACCCCCTGCAAATAACTCACCCAACAAAAAACCAGCAAGCTGAATAGAACTTCCATCACTACTTCCTCACAGTGCCCCAATGATTGAGGAGATAGATGCCACCAACGCTGCTGTGAAGTTTGGATCCGTAGCAATGGTTGCACTCACTGTCTCATGTGGTGGAGACAATTTTGCACTCATATTCGGTCTTTAGCTAGGGTTTAGCTCTCGCCCCTGTGTAAAGTTCGATGCTCTTCATGCAATTGATCGTAGATTTTAGCAGCCATGGTGAACACCAAAGTTCAGAGGGTTATAACTCAGTCCATTGTGGGTTTCTCAAACAGATACCCAATGAATTTGTTTTAAAAAAATTGAATTAGTGCGTTCTTTCTAAAGTGAGGATCTCTCGCTTGAGCGAAAATGAGTCAGGAACACTCATTTCGCATGCGCGCGCTCAAGCTAGGATTTGCTCGCTTGAGCGAGAATGCTCCAGAAAGAAACTCCTAATTCTGGGGTAATTTCTCTTGAGCGAAATTACTCCAGAGAGCATCCCCTGATGCTGCCCAATTCTCGCTCGAGCGAAAAAACCAGAACTGATTTTCTCATTTTTACTGATGTTTTTGCTCAAGCGAGGGTATTCTCACTTGAACGAAAATGCTCCAAAATGGAAATTCCATATTTCCATTCCTAGCCATTTTCACCAACTTTTACCCTTTTTTCCTAGTTCCTTTTTACAAAAATACCTTTCTGACCTTATTTGAATTATGAAATCGATTATGAAATTTGGGATGTTACAATAAACCGACTACTGTTAGTCGTGCTTCTACATATCCAACTGGACGGATCCTGTCACCAGAAAATCCCACAAAGTCCCTAAAGTAGGGAATGAAGTCAGCAAGTGTATACTCCATCTTCTTAAAGTAGTCTTCATACAAGAAATCCATTGAGATTCCCTGGTCAATCAAAATCCACTTAACCTCTGCATTAGCAATTATAGCCTTGATTACAATAGGATCCTCATTACAAAACCCTACAGAACCAAAGTCGTCATTTGGGAACGTAATAGGTGGAGCCGGTTCTCTTTTCCCTCTAATAAAAACTTGACCGTCTACAGACATGAAGGTCCTCAAAGTATTCTTTCTAGAATTGGATGAAGATCCACCATTATCAAAACCACCAGATATGGTGTGATAGGCAGCTGCTATCAAGGGATCTTGAGAAATATTAGGGTTTAAGGGACTAGGGGAATACGTCTACTGAAATAAGAAAATTGGAAAATAACTTCTTGAATTCATAACCTTTTCTCACAGAGAACATTATATATATAACTCAAGGTGCATGGGCCCTAAAATTATCTGTTAGCCCAATACCAGCTAACTTGGAGGAATTCACAAACAGACAATTAATCCTAGGAAATAAAATCGAATAATACTCAGCCCAATACAATATCCAGCCCAATAATCAAATAAAATCCTTCAGCCAAGAGGGTTTTTTGTTGTTTCTTTTGGGTCTGCCTGAGCCCAAATGCGCCTGCCTAACAATGTCTCCCTCTTCAGTTAAAACCTTGTCCACAAGGTTTGTTGTAGGTGACTCCTTCACGCGGATTGTGCTTTCTACAGATGGTGAGGATCGCATCTAAGGAGAAATGTGTTGATCCAACGGTGCAGGATCATCCTGAGGAAAGGAAGAAAGTGGCACGCGGATTGTGCCTTGGACCAACGGACCGGATCCACGCCTCGTGGGAGATCTCGCATCGTGTGGCTGAGGATGCGTCTTGTTAGGCGCGCTTTGACCAGCTGCAACGTGGGAGACTTCGCCCAAAAAGCTGCTTGACCCTTTGCTGATCAACGGTGCAGATGGGCGCATAGAAAAATATGCTTGATCCAACAGCGCTGGTTGCTCCGCGTGAATGGATACAGTTGGCGCCTGGGAGACCGTTCTCAAAAGGCTGTCACACGCTTTCTCCATCAACGGTTGCGAAGCACAGTTCCTTTGATCAAACGTAGGAGATGGTTCCACGCGGTCCAAGTTTCCTGCTGCGAGACTGTGTGGAACAACTAAAGTCATGGGCTCCTGTCCGAGTAATTGGGGAATTTTGGGCGGCCCAGATTGAATTGGAATTTGAACCAACGACTCAATTGAAATTGAGGGAAAAGTGAGAGATTGTTTATCTGAAGGAGTATCACTTTCAGTTTCATTTTGAACTCCTGTGTTTGTTGGACCCAAGTTGAGATCCTCAGAACTCTGAACTAAGTCTTCTTTCAAAATACAGTCTCTAAGCTCTGTGGGAAGGGGTTTGAAATGGGATTTTGGTTCATTGCCAAAGTAAAGCCGCAAAAGGGAGATATGTATGACCGAATGTATTTTAGATTTCGGTGGAAGTTTCAACTCATAAGCCACCGGGCCGATGCGACGGAGGACAGTAAAGGGTCCATAATAGCGCTTGGACAGCTTGTGAGAGAGGCGTCGAGCCACTGTGTGCTGACGATAGGGCTGTAAACGCAATAGAACCCGATCTCCAGGCTCAAAGGTATGCTCTTTTCTGTGTTTATTGGTTTGTTCCTCCATCCTTTGTCTGTTCCTCTTCAGATTCTCTCTCAGAGCGTTATTGATCTTGCTTCTTTGTTGCAGAGATGAGTCTATTGAGCTAATAGTGGAGGATCCTGGCACATAATCAGGGACCGCGGGGGTGATCTTCCGTAAAGTGCTTGAAAGGGGGTCATTCCATTGGTTGAATGGAAGGCAGAGTTATGCCAGAACTCAGCAAGATGGAGGGATTTGTACCATTGGCGTGGATGATCGCTTGCAAAGCAGCGCAAGTATGCTTCCAGACACCGGTTCGTAACTTCCGTCTGTCCATCGGTCTCCGGATGATAGGCGGTGCTGTATCTCAGGGTTGTGCCCTGCAAGAGAAATAACTCCTTCCAGAAAGAACTCAGAAACAGGGGGTCACGATTCGAAACAATGGACTTGGGAACACCATGAAGTCTACAGATTTCCACAGAAAACCGTGTTGTTGAGTCAGCAGTCAAAAACTTTGTTAGGAGTGCCAGAAAATGGGCGTATTTGGTAAAACCCAGATCACCGTGTGCCCGAATGAATTAGGTAAGTGAGTTACGAAATCCATTGTTAATTCCTCCCAGACTTGTTTTGGAATGGGTAAGGGTTGTAGTAACCCTTGTTTTTTCTGTGGAACATATTTGTTGTGTTTGCAAATGGAGCAACTTCGAACAAAAGCCTTTGTGTCCCTGTAAAGCCCTGACCAGTAAAAAGAGGCAGTAATTCGAGCCAGAGTAGGCTTCAGTCCCGAATGTCCTGCTGTGGGGGGTGGCATGATACTCATGCAACAAGGCTCGTCTCAGTTTGGGAATCTCTGGTACGTATAATTTCTCTTTGAAGTAAAGTATTCCCTGAGCAAAATGTAACACCTCTTGCATATTTTCCTCCTGCAGACATTTCTGAACAAGTCTTTTCCCCTTGTCATCTGTTTTGTAGTATTGCTGGAGGGTCTTGATGATATATGGCACCGGGGATGAGAGTGCTGAAAAGAGGAGATTATCGTCTTTGTGACTCCTGGAGAGGGCATCTGCTACCTTGTTTGAGCTACCAGGTTCTTAAAAAATTTCAAAACTAAACCCTTGTAGTTTGGTAGCCCATTTATGCTGTTCTGGGGTCTGGAATGTTTGGGATAGCAAACTTTTTAAACTTTCTTGATCTGTGTAAATGTATAAGTGAGTCCCAATAAGATATTGACGCCACTTTTTTACTGCTTCAGTGACTGTAAACATTTCACGGATGTAGACAGAAGCCGCTTGCATTCGAGGGCACATTTTCTTGCTGAAGAAAGCTAACAGATGTCCTTCCTGAGATAACACAACACCGAGGGCAATAGAGGAAGCATCTGTTTCAACCATAAACAACTTTGTAAAATCTGGTAGGGCTAGAACAAGCATAGGTGTTATTCTTTTTTTCAACTTTGTAAAGGCCTCCATGGCCTCTATACTCCAAATGAACTTAGTGGAACACAGTAAATCGGTGACAGGAGCGGCGACAGAGGCGTAATGACGAACAAACTTCTTATAAAAGCCGGTGAGGCCTAAGAAACCCCTGAGTGTCGTGAGAGAACGTGGTTCTGGCCAATCAACAATGGCTTGAACCTTGTCGGGATCTGGTGCAACACCATCAACTGATATAACATGTACCAAGTAGGTAACAGTAGGAGCAGCAAATATACACTTAGACAATTTAGCCACAAACTGATTAGAAGCAAGTAAAGCTAAAATTGTGTTTAAATGAACTAAGTGATCAGTGAAAGTGCTGCTGTAAACAAGAATATCGTCAAAAAATACCAACACAAATCGTCGGAGGTAAGGACGTAATAGGTCATTCATGGCAGATTGGAATGTAGACGGGGCGTTAGTGAGCCCAAAGGGCATAATGAGGAACTCGTAGTGCCCATCACATGTCCTGAAGGCTGTTTTGTGAGTGTCATTGGGTGCCACTCTGATTTGATGGTAGCCTGAATGGAGATCTATCTTGGAGAAGATAGTAGCGGCCCCTAATTCATCCAGCAACTCATCAATGGTGGGTATTGGGAACCTGTCTTTGATGGTAACAACATTTAGAGCGCGATAATCAACGCAAAACCTCCAAGATCCATCTTTCTTTTTAACCAGTAGGACAGGGGAGGAGAAAGGGCTAGTACTGGGTGTTATGATTCCTTATTTCATCATGTCTTGAATGATAGTGGCCATAGCTTCTTTTTGAGAATGTGGGTAGCGGTAAGGTTTGACATTGATAGGGGAAGTGTTTGGAAGGAGGGGAATATGGTGGTCATGGGGTCTAGGTGGAGGTAAGCCATGGGGATCCTAGAAAATTGTGGGATAGGAATGGAGAAGGGTTTGAATCTCTGGTTGTGTATTTTCTGGGAGATGAATTGGGGAGGGACTAGGATTGGGTTGGGACAAGGTTGTGTCAATGTGGTTGTATGACAACAAATGGATGGAGGCAATGGAATCTGTGTGTAATAGGTGGCAGAATTGATGGTAGGTTTAGGGTGTAGGGAGTGTATGGGTGTCACCAGTGAGGGTGATGAGGGTATTGTGGTGATTAAAGGAAATGTTAGGAATTGATAGATCAACAAGAATTGGTCCAAGGGTGCGCAACCATTCCATGCCTAGGACTACATCAACTCCCTCAATTGGTAAAAGGTAAAATGGAATAGAGAAGTGGTGGGATTGTAGGGTGATTGGGACATTGGGGCACATGCATGTGCATTGAATTCGTGCACCATTGCCCACCATGACAGAAAACTTGGGTGCTGGAATGGAGTGCAGATGTAAATGAGCTGTAATCCTAGGTTGTAGGATGTTGTGATTGCTACTTGTATCCACCAAAACTGTAACTAGGAGGCCTGGAATGTATCCCTTGAATCGGAGGGTTTCAGGTGATGGATCTCCGGTTAAAGCTTGTGGGGAAAGTTGGAAAAATATGGCCTCAGAATCTATATCAATAGGGTCTGTAGGAGATTCTTACAAGGCCTCAACAGTGAGATCTTTTTCATCATCCACCAACAGTAATAAGAAGCGAGACTTAGAGCATTTGTGTCCAGGCTGAAACTTTTCGTCACAGTTGTAGCATAAGACTTGAGCCTTTCTTTCTTGCATCTGGGTAGGGGTGAGCCGTTTGATTGGAAATGGGGATGGGTTTGGTGTTTGGAAAAGGGAAGGATGTGAGGATGAAGCAAGATTAGGGGACAATGGTGTGGGTAGGGAACAGGGTGGTCGAGGCTTGGAGTCTTTGATCTTAGCTTCAATGAGTTTGGCAAGGCCAATGGCTTGGGAGATGGAATAGGGTTGTAAAATAGCTAGTTCTCTTATATTCTCAGGAATCAAACTAGAAATAAAATAGTTGAGAAGAACATCTGTTGATAATCCAAAAACCCTATTACAAAATTTCTCAAAGGAAGCTTGGTAATCAGAAACTGTACCATATTGGCGGAGCTTGAATAACTCTGTCGGGCGGTTCTTATATGTTGAAGGCCCAAAGCACAGCTCAAGGGCTCTGGTGAAGGAAAACCAATCTGTTAATTGGTTGTTCGGGTACATCCATTTGAACTAGGATAAAGCGTTTCCTTTTATGTAAATGCAGCCAGAGGAAGTTGTTGTTCTGAAGGGACTTGATAAAATGCAAAAAACTGATCAGCTTGAAATAACCGGTCAAGGGGTTCAGAACGATCAAAAGGGGAAAGTTCAAGTTTAGGGAGGCGTATAACTGTGTTAGGGGCATGGGGTGGTGTAGGGGTCATGAATGTGGAAATAAATGGAGGAATGCAAGTAGGATCAGGTGGGGGAAGGTGAGTGGTGGTGGAAAAAGGGTGGGGGTTATGCGAAGGGGCGCAATAAGGGGTTGTGCTTGTGGGATGGGAAGAGGAAGGGAGGTGGGCTGTGTGGTAAGTATAAAACCAGGGGGTACCATAGGGGAGGAAATAGGGCTAGGGTTAGGGGGGTTGGTCTGGTGAGAGGGAATAACCAACGAAGTGGTTTGGGAAGGAGAAACATGGGGTTGAAAGGTGAGGTTAGCTACCTGTTCCAGGAGACCAGTCATGACAGTTTGAAAGTTGCCATGGCGAGTATCCATGGCTTCCTGTAGGCGTAGATGCCTAGAGTTCTGCAACTCCTGTTGGTTCTCTATTTGGGTTTGTAGGGAGCTCAATCTCTCAACAATAGCATGGAAGAGGTCATCCATCTCCTTGGATTGGGGTTTAGGAGGCATTGAGGAAGAGAATGAAAGCACCAATTGATAGGCAGCTGCTATCAATGGATCTTGAGAAATATTAGGGTTTAAGGGACTAGGGGAATACGTCTACGGAAATAAGCAAATTGGAAAATAACTTCTTGAATTCATAACCTTTTCTCACAGAGAACATTACATATATAACTCAAGGTGCATGGGCCCTAAAATTATCTATTAGCCCAATACCAGCTAACTTGGAGGAATTCACAAACAAACAATTAATCCTAGGAAATAAAATGGAATAATACTCAGCCCAATACAATATCCAACCCAATAATCAAATAAAATTCTTCAGCCAAGAGGGTTTTTTTTTTTGTTTCTTTTGGGCCTGTCTGAGCCCAAATGCGCCTGCCTAACATGGTGTTGATACAAATACGAGGTTGAGAATCTTTCTCTTCTTTTACTGGTGATGAACGTCTTTCTCTATCTCCATGCTTGTCTCTATCCCTTTTATATAATCTCTTTTTAGAACTTGCATCTTCTAAATGAATTTCCCTTTGAATAAACAAAGCAACTTTTATCTGAAGTCAACAATAGTATAAACTTAATTTATTCTTGGAAACTTCAATAGATAAAGGATTGGTATGTTGAAGATTGTTGACGGGCTATGTGCAGCTGAACAACATCCGTCAAATTAGGAGTCAAAACAACCTCCTTATAAAATATGGATAAGAAGGACCACAAAGATTCATTTTGCTCTTGTTTGATCTTGGTTAGAGTTTGAGAATCTCTATGTGCATCTTCGAACAATGAAAATGAGATTGTTATATCATCCCACTTATCCACGGAATTAACTGGCAACATCTTAAACCACGCTAATGCCTCATCCTTTAAATAATGAGGGAAAGTTCTACAATGAACATCTTCTTACGCCCCCAAACACAACATCTCATTAGTGAAAGCATCTAAATGTCTCCCCGAATCTGTATTCCCCGCATACGTAGCAATTGGTAGAGAAATTTTGAAAAACTTCTCTAGTATATCAATCTTCATTAACTGCTGAGTAAGTGTCTGCACCAAAATGCAACGTCTTGACAGATGAGGATTAACAACTGGTTAAGAGATTATGACCGGCTGAAAAGGGTTGGGCATTCCCGTGTAAGTTGCTCCGACCATATTTCCCATCATGTTAAATGGTGCAGCTCCCGCGTTATTTTCCTTTTGATTATTAGTCTTCTGATATGCTACGTCCTCATCTATTTTTTTTTATCATGCCTCACTTCAGCTGTTCGACACTTCGACCAGAATTGCACCTACGATGTTAAGAACGTGTTTGACTTCTTCCATCACTGCTTGTTGAATCAGAGGAAAAATCAACCTCTGTTGGTGACTCAGTCAGCGTCCAATCGTACGAATCATAAGAATCCTCATGAGAAGGAAGTCTGAAAGAACGTTGTGTCCTTCCAGAAACACGTGAGGATCTCTTATCCCTATCTTCTGTCTTCTCTCTTTTGTCTTCTTTCACTATGAGTTCTCTGGGGACGAGATAATTTTAGTTAATGAATCCTTTACATTAAATGTTTCACCGTGGGATCAGGATGTGTAGAATAAGGATGAGGAAACCATAAAATGGTGGAGGAGGAAGAGGTGGATGAATCTATGAAGGTCCCCACTTATATGTGGTTGAGATGGTCCAACCACAAATGGCTAAGAGGGGCCAGCTACAAACTATGGTGGTGGTTGTACAATTTCCTGGATGACTAGAGGATTTGAAGACGATGATAGAGTTGCAGTTCTAATAGAAAATGGAGCTCGAGTCAAGGCTTTTGTTTGGTTTACGAGTGGCGGAACAGTAAGACCTAGATTGAGATATATTATTCTCGATGGTTTTACCAAGGTTATTGTGTTTTAGCTTAGTAAAAAATGATGGGAATAGAAATTTATGGTTTCCCACAGACGACGCCAAAATGGTCTTGGTGTTCTGGTGGAGTCCAGGAAGCTTCAGTACCTTAGCAATGGTTGAGGATGAAAGTGGGTGTGTACCTGCAAACACTCAACCTAGAAGTCAGTATGTTTGGTAGGGTTAAAAATTATTCTATTCATCTCTTCTACTGTGTAGTATTTATGGGCTTTATTTATCTGCATGGGCATGAATCCAGAAGATGTTTCGTGGTTTGTTTCCATTATAAGTTACACCAGGTGTCTAGTGTGGTATGGAGAGTATTTCCTTGTAATTAGTGGCTATATTATTATAGTACACGTATACTGCATGCAACTGAGGACGTGCCCCCCGTTAATTATCCTGTGCTTTTGGTCGTATATCTGACCAATTCGAACAATCCAACAGTCCTAGTATTAGATTAAGCAAGAGTCAGTTACTCGGAATCCGATCAAGTTAATCAGTGGTCGGTTAGCCTTAAGAACATGTTTCTTTCAATTCCCTTTGAAAATTGGTCATCATCATCGATTAGATCAGGAAATGTTTCAAGTTACATAAACTTTTACGGTGGTTGCGTCTTGTTGTTAGTACTTAGGAATCATCTGAGCAAGTTATGTGACAATGGCCCATACACTTTAGTTTGTCCAGCCCTATTCCTTTCATCCATGATCACACTCCTTACCTTTAAATTCTTGCATCTTTTGAGTTGTCCACAAAATCAGCACAAGTTTCAATTCCATGGCTGATCTTGTAAGGGGTAGATCCGCTTTGAGAGGTTCAGAAGTGACCTTCAATATCTTCACTCTCCAAGTATGTAACAATAACACAACCATTGCGGAAATCAATCATCTGCATGCCCTTGTTGCTTTCATCTTCTTTGTTATCCTCAACTTCCTCCAAATTAAATTCCCACAAAATCCTACCCTATTTGAAGTCCATCCAAAGACAATGTCAGTCTCCATTGCTAGCTTGTATATTGCTTGGCTTTCTAGATTAGGCTCAAGTTTTCTTTATGGGTTTTTCACTTTATTGACACCCATATGGAGGTGTTTGGTTCCATCTCATTGATTACTCTTCCATTGATGTTGCTACTACTACACACTTAGGGGTCATTCAGATTCACTCTATATACAATAGTAAGGGTGTAAGCAGGTTCGAGTCGGCCAGCCAACTCGATTGACCCGACATGCTAAATCGGTTGACCCAACCCGACCCAAACAGTAAAAAAACGGGTTGGGTTGGGTTTGGTCACGATTAAGTTCGTATTATTTTTAAGGGAAAATTGATCACCATCGGTTCTGGTTTCGAGTATATTTTTCGCGAAACTGAGCTACCCAACCCGAACAACAAACATGTGCAGAGGGCCAGAGAGGTTACTTCTTCACTTCACCTTTTTTTCAGAAACACTTTCATCTTCCCCCTTTTCTTTTCCCTAGCCGCCATCTCTCATCCCCTCACCCATCACAGTGCGTCGCTCTCCCTCATTTGTCATCCTCGCTCGTGTTCGCCGCCGACACTGGTGCCTCTTTCCCCCTCTTCTCCGATCTGTTCTGGCTTTCTGCACGTGATTCCTCATTTCCCTCTTCTCCGAGAAGTTTCTGCACGCGATTCCCTCTTCTCCGCTCGGATCTATTTCTTAGGTACACTCTCTCCCCCCTACTCCGATTCTTTATGTCTGTTTGACTTCACCATTACCGACTATCTAACAACTGGTCATATTGTTGTAGAGATTTCTTGCATAATTTCTAGCTAATTTGATTCAGTTTTGTTCAGGTTTCTTATTTTTACTTTGCTTTGATTTGTTACAAGTCTTATTTCCCTTTCGTTAACTTGATTATATGTCATAAGATGGCTCATTTGCCATTTTTGAGTTTCTGCCCTGTGCCATCACGTTTTTGAAATTTCTCTTATTTCATTGTCACAAACTATGGCCCATTCACCCTGAAATTTTGGACCACCCAATCACTCCTTGTTTGTCACCATGTCGGTAGAAATAAAACCTCTCTACACATTTAAAAAATTGACCTTAATAGTCAGAGTTTGTCTCTCGAAATGGTAATGGAACTGTCTTAACTGCCCGATACTGACCAACATTATTTAGATGCTCATTTTTCAACCTGTTTCAGAAAATTTATGATGTTCATGAGTCATTCTATGATTTAATTTTGTTCACTATTTCAAAACTGTTAATAACCCATTTTTAAGAAGCTAAAAAGATTTTAAGATGAGTTGTCTTTTAATATAGTATCAAAGTTTATATAACATAGTGGCTAAGATTTCTATCATTTCCATCTTATTATTCTACTGACATAATTTTTTTGCTACAATGTTTAAGTATACATGTCTTTGTTCACGCATTAAACTCAAATGATTTTCATGTGAGGAGGAGTATTAAATTATAGTCTTGAACACTAATAGGTTGTTTTACTTGAGGTGAGATAGGAAATTTATAGTCCTAATTAAATGATTTTACTTTACTTTAGTGTACTAGTATTCAATAAGAAAATTCTGAAAAAAAAAATTAAAAATATTTAGTGGATTCAAATGTGATAAAATGCACCTGTAGAAATTCCAATATTATGATAAACCAATATTTTGTAATGCTTTGCAATAACTAACTTCAGATTCTGTCTGGATGGCTTTTTTTCCTTTATTAATTTCCTTATAATTGATGTCTTGTTCTTAACAGGTCAGATTCATTACACTTGCAAATTTATTAGTATACTGTGGTAATGTCTCATTTATAAATACACCAAAATTGTCTGAATTATGATTATGTTTGCATGCTAATGTTATGCAGAATTGTTTGAATTATGATGATTTGTTGTCATAATTTTAACCTGTTGTGTGATGATAGAATAATGGTAATAGGAGGTCTAGAGGCACCCATTAAACAAGTTCCAAATTAAGAACCTTCTATGTCGGCCCCTACTCAAGATCCAACACAAACTAATCTATCTACACGAGAGGTATGTGGCAAGAGGAAACCTAGTAGGCCTGCTTCTAATTGTTGGACTCATTTTAAAAGGGAAGGGGATAAGACTATATGTAAATACTGTGGTAAAACATATGCATGCAATAGTTCTAATCATAGGACAACAAACTTGAACAAGCACCTGAAAGTGTGTTTTAAGAACCCATATAGGGAAATTGATAAGAAGAAAAAGACTCTTCATCTTGGAAAACAATGTGATACTGATTCTGATAATTCTATTTAATTCAATCTTATTGAATTTAGCCAGGAACTGACTAGGAATAAATTTTCTAAGATGATTGTTGTTGATGAGCTTCCGTTCAAGTTTGTTGAAAACTCAAGATTTAAAGAATTCATGGTTACTACTAAACCTAGATTTAAAATTCCTAGTCGTGTAACTGCTGCTAAGGATTGCGTGGAATTATATGTTGAAGAGAAAGTGAAATTGAAGTCTTTGTTGTCTTGTAACTATAAGATGGTTTCACTTACAACCGACACTTGGACTTTTATTCAATACATGAATTATATGTGTGTGACTCCTCATTATATTGATGAGAGGTGGGAATTGAATAAAAAGATACCGAGTTTTGGTTTAATTTCTGACCATAAGGGGGAAACCACAGGCAAAGCTTTGGAGAAGTTCATTAAGGATATTGGTAAGATTATTGTGTGACTATAGATAATGCTAGTGCTAACAACACAACTTTAGCATATTTGAAGAGAAGTTTGAGTGATTGGATTGGAACTACTTTATTGAATGTGGAGTATATGCACTTGAGGTGTTGTGCTCACATTTTAAATTTGGTTGTTTCTGATGGGATGAATGAGATGTATAATTCTATTGCTAAGATTAGGGCTTCCTATAAGTATGTAAAAGCATCTCTGACTAGACTAGCTTCTTTTAGAAAGTGTTCTGAAGAGGCTAACTTGGCTACTGAGTTGATGGTTGTGCTTGATGTGCCAACTAGGTGGAAATCCACCTATTTGATGTTGGAAATCGTTGAAAAGTATGAAACGTATTTCATCGTATGAAATTGTATGATCCTTTTTATTCTCTTACTGTTGCCAATGAGGGGGCCCCCTAATAGTGATGATTGGAAACATGCTCGTATTTTTAGGGAGTTTTTGAAAATTTTCTATGATGCTACGTTGGCTTTTTCTGGATCATTGCATGTTACCTCTAATAGTTTCTTTTCTCAGTTAAATATCATCCTAGATACAATTCTATCTTGGATGGAGGGGGATGGGGTGTTGAAACGGATGGCAACAAGTATGACAACTAAATTTAACAAGTATTGGGATTTTAATAGTGGGAGTGTGAATTATCTCTTAGTTGTGGTTGTTTTCCTTCACCCTAGGTATAAATTTGGTTATTTTGAGGATCCTTTTCCAGTATTGTATCCAGAAAATTCTAGTGAGATGATAAAAATGTTTAAAGACATAATCAAGAAGTTATATGGTCAATATGTGGAATGGTATCTTGTTCCCCCTGATACTTGTGATAGTGGAGTTGGAAGGGTTGGTATAATTAACAAGTTTAGAGAAAAAGTGAGGAAGAAACTAGGTGAGCACAAAAGAAATGAGTTGGAGAGATATATAGAGGATGGGTTGGAGGATGAATATACTGGATTTGATATTTTAAAATGGTGGAGAACCAAGAGTACAAGGTATTATGTTCTTTCCTATATGGCTAGGGATATATTAGTCATCCTAGTGTCCACAATATCATCTGAGTATGCTTTTAGCACTTTGGTCGAGTTCTTGATCCATTTCACAGCTTATTGCATCATAACACTGTAGAGTGGTTGATTTGCCCTTAAAATTGGTTGAAGCCTTCTGAAAAGGCTTATGATTCACAACAACATGAATTCATTAACCGGATTGAATCGGGTATGTTTAATTTCTATTCTATTTATCATTGAATTGAAAAAAATATATAAATGTGTGTCTGTGGGTGTTTAATTTTCATACATTATTTTTCCTGTTAATAGAGATGTTCGGGATTACAACATTTGCAGCAATTAAGGAGGTTGGAGTTGATGTTGCATTTACAGCCTTGCAGTAAGGGTGATTTGGCTACATTTAATATCTACAATATTGAAGTATAGCCTCACTTACATTTAACTTTTATTTACATCGAACACTTATTTTTACTGGCGAGATTTGGCTAGTTAATTCACTAGTAGAAATGAAGGAGGAGTGGAGCATGGAGGAGACTTATTTTATAGAGACAAGATTTCCAATACTTTTTGGGACATGTATTATTATTGTTATTTGTTATGTTTGTGAATTGGTGAATGATTGTACTATTGTTGAGTTGTTTCTTACTGTTACAAGGTTATGTAGTTGTGCTATTGATATAAGAATGATTGTGCTTTTATTATGTGATTTGGGACGTGCATTATACTGTGATAAAAAACCGCATGTGATTTCCTTATTATTGCCCTATTTATATTGTAAAATAATGACTCCATTATTTTTTTTATTTTTTTTTTTGAATTTTTTCAGTTTTTTCAAATTTATTTTGTGTTTTTTGACGGATTTCAGAATTTAATATTATTTTATTCTAACCTAACCAAACTCGTTGAAGGTCGAGTTGGTCCAGTTCAGGTTAAATAGGGAAAAAAATGAAACTAACCCAACCCAAACCGAGGTGATTTGATTAGTTTGGATTTGTATTTACCCTAAACCCCATTGCTAGCCACAACTACACGCCATCCTAGCCATTGCATGCCCCCTCCCCCCAACCCATTGTCGTTAGAACTGTCTTGTGACACCGCAACCACTTATGCACGTTGATCTGAGCCTCATCCTTGTCACCATGAAACAGCCACGGTTGCCCATTGCCATGAGATCTCCTGGCCTGGCAGTCACACGTAATTTGGCGTCCCCGTTAGGTCTTGGCTGCTCAGATGACCATGTTCACTGGGTATGTGCAAAACGGGTTAATGGGATGTGCCAAAAAAAGGTATTTTGGGAAAGAGAAGGAAATTAAGTGTGTTTGGATTGGCGTTTGCAAACTTGAGTTTAGATTAACGTGATTTATTGAACGTGATTTCCAATGAACTTGAGTTTGTATAAACGTGATTTTATGTTTGGATAATTTGTTGCAAACGTGAGTTTAAGAAAATGAAAGTTATTTGGATGATATTTTCTAAATCACATTTGGAGATATAATTACTAAAAAGCACATGTTTTGTTTGTTATATAAATTTTCATTTTATTGATGTTAAGTATATATATATATATATTTTATATTAATACTAAAAAAATAAAGATATTTACATATTTTTTATTTATATAAAAGCATTAGGAAATTACCATGTATTATCCTAAAAAAATATAATGTGTTAAATTAAAAAAAAAAACTTCAAAATGTATTATCCTGAAAAAGGTCATGCTAAGAAACTACTATTTCAAGAGTGGATTTTTGTTTAATTTAATTTTAAAAAGGTGTTACCAAGTGGATTTATTTTTGAAACACTATCTAGTGACTTCTTTTGTTGGCTTCGGTGCGGCTTTGTACGTATGAGATGGCCAAGTTGTTGTGTATCCTTTCATGCAACAACAACATTGAGATGGCAGGGGCATTGTGAGAATAATCTATCAGGATCATTACATTTTCAAACTCAAGTATTGTTAAACTCGAGTTTGAAACGTACGCAAAAGCTTTAAATACTTGTGTCTCCATGAACTCGCGTCCCTCTCTTATAGGCACTTATTGTATAAAAATCTAAACAAGACGAAAATAATAAAAACACAAGTTTGAGATAGAATTCACAAAAGCCAATCCAAACGGACCCGAAAAGGGTATTTTTGAGATAGTAAATTTAATTTTAAGAAAGGAAATGTGATGTATGAAAGAAAAAATGTGAAAAAAAACTCCCTTATATTATTAGCTATGTGACAAACAAAATTATTGCCTTTAAACAAACCAAATGCGACATATCTTCCTGTATATCATATAATACACATTTATCTATACGTAATTATTTCACGTGATTTGTTTTCTTTTTTTTTTTTTTTGATATTGCACGTGATTTGTTTTCTTGAAAGTCAATGATTTCTTATTTTGCATGGTGATAAATTTATGTTTTTTAAATATTTTTATTTTGTACGGAAAATTTAATTTGATTATATAATTCTCAATTATTTTACTTTTCCGGTGCTGTGACGTGTAACCGCACACTCGTTATATATTAATCCCAGCTCATTCTAAAACAATTCCGATTATTCTCTTTCTTCAATTATAAATGTCTATTTTTCCTTATCTCTACTCAACAATGATATGGCCATAGCATCCTATAGCACATATGCCTATATCATAGTATTTTTTTTTAACCACGCTTATTCTTTATTAATAGAATAATCATATATGGGGTATAGTTACAATTAAGACTCCTCACTTTTTTTTAAAAAAATATTTAATGGAGATCAAACCTCGGAAGTCTTCACACAATCTCGATCTACATTGTGAATTGAGCCAGAACTCTTTACCTAATTGCCTCACAGACACCATTAAAATTTAAAAACTTTTTTTGAGTTACAGTAACCAATGACATGTTATTATATTGTTATGACAATATGTTTTTGTTAAAAAAAACAAAATTGGTTCCATAGCTACACATTTGATTTATCTGTAAATAATATTTCGTATTTAAATTTTATAAATGAAAGAAAAAAACATGTTGCTGAAGAATTAGTCTCATGGAAAGTGTTAGTAATATACTATTTAATAACCTCTTTCTAAAACACTTCTTATGATTGATTAAAAATATCAACAAGTGAAAAGTAAATCAAATTTCGAATAAAAAATCTGAAACCACATTATTTAAACTTGCAACGAGCAAATTTTTTTATAGTCAATACTATGTGTGTGTTTGGATTGGTGTTTGTAAATTTGAGTTTAGATGAACGTGATTTATTGAACTTGATTTGAAAGGAATTTGAGTTTGTATAAACGTGATTTTTTGTTTGGATAATTTGTTATAAACGTGAGTTTAAGAAAATGAATGTTATTTGGATGATATTTTATAAATCACGTTTGCAGATATAATTACTAAAAAGGACATTTCTTTGTTTGTTATATAAATTTCTATTTTATTAAAATAAAGTATATAATTGATTTTAATATTTATAAAAAATAAAGATATTTACCCCTTTTATTTCCTTAAAGATATTTTACATTACTTAAAACCTTTTTACTTGCTTCTACTTATATATATTGCTGCACCTTTTATTTTCTTCTACTTAAACCTTTTATTTGCTTCGTGAGCGTTGGCTCATTCTATTTGTATAGCGCAACTGCTTCATCACCTACAGTGGGTGGCGGTGCTCATGACAACAAGCTATATTGCATAGTCAGTAGTGACAGCAAGCTATATTGATACCCACATACACAGTACACTAGCTACCTTGCTGTCATATAAGCTACAAAGCGCTGCAACAAAACAATGTCAAGATCTCCAAGGGTGCATCATACATGCTACAACTGTAAACCAGGTGCGGTGCTGAATGCCCATTCTTATAGCTGGAGGGTATAAACGAAAAATGAAAAAAGTGCCCTTCATACTCACGTAACTTCTAACGCAGAAGCTATAAATTGTTGCATCTCCATATACTCACGTTTTCATCCAAACGTGCGTGAACAATGCTAATCCAAACAAAGCTTGAAAACTTCAACTAACATAGTCTATGATTAAATAACATAACATGATTGCATCTGTATCTAGGGATGACAATTGGTAGGGTTTGGGTAGGGTACTATGGTACTCGTCCCCATACCCGTGTTTTGAAAAAGTATCCAGACCCGGACCCATACCCGCGTGGGTAATGATTCTGATACCCGTACCCTTACCCGCTGGGTACTTAAGTACCCGTACCCATTACTTGCACTTTTGTTAATTATAAAAATAATAAATTCATTAGAAAATGAAAATTAATTAAAAATCACTCTAGCACAAATGAAAAATAATTCATAGATCACCAAGTTTAACTACAAAACAACTTCGGTAATGTGGAAGTGGATGAGAGATGAAGTAGTGGGAGGGGAATGGAAATTAGTTCAAGTTTTCCTATTTTAGTGTTTATGAATAAAAAGTTATAAAATTTCCAAAACATTTAAATTAATTAAATTAGTAGTATATATTAATATTTTTTTGTGACTATAATATATATTAACATTAATTAATTTTTTGGGAAAAATATTAATTAATACTATATATATATTAAATTGATCATATGTATATAAATTACATTAATTATATATATATATATATATTATATAAGTGCGGGTATGGGTAGGGTAGGGTACCATAGTACCCGTACCCGTACCCGTACCAATTAAAAAGTGCGGGTAATTACCCAGACCCGGACCCAAACCCATTTGGTGGGTAATTACCCTACTCATTGTGGGTAATTTTTGCGGGTACCCATTGGGTCTGGGTCCAATTATCATCCCTATCTGCATCTTACTCTCATATTCAATTCAATCCAAGATAAAGAAACTAAATGGAAAACTCAGAAATTAAATTGAATTGAGAAACCAAAAACCGTAAAAATTGATTTTTTTTTATTGGATTGAATTGACTTTCATTTTATGTTAAAAAATATTTAATCCAATCTAAACCAAATTTATATATATATATATATATATATATATACACACACTTGTATAAATATATTTTATAAAATTACTTATATTAATATTTATTTTTTATAATTTTATAATCTTATATTATTAATAAAATCGCAAAATAAAGCACAATAAAAATAAACAAGTAATTCATTACTTAAAAATATCAATCATTTTCTTACCACATGTTATTTGGATTTCATATTATATTTATTTTAAAATATTTAATATTGTTTAGTTTTAATTTTTATTGTTTTTATTATTATTTTAAAATTTTATTATTTTTATTAAATATTTATTATCTCTTAAAAAATCGATTCAATTCATTTTAATTTAAATTGAATTAAATTTAAAAATAAATTAAAATTGATCGGATAATAAAATAATAAAATTAACATAACTGCAAACACCCGTTACCACACCTTTTTCACGTGAATGTTGTGACCTTCATTTGTTTTAAACGCAGATGGATTATGGATAGCAAAAAGGACAACGCATTATAACAAAAAAAGAAAGTGACCACGTTAGCTTATGCATTCTCCTATTTTCATATGACCTATTTTCATATCACTCATAACCATAGTACTAACTCCTTACTTTGATATAAGGAATAAAATGATATATTTTTTTGTTCTAAATTCAAAAAATATAGTATCGTGCGCGCGTTTTAAAGTATAATATTAATGGTTGATTATTTTATATATCATTAATTTATTCAGTGGCGGAGCTATTCAAGAACCGAAGGGCATGGCCCCCCTCGGTTTTTTAAAAAAAATTATATTATATTATATTTTATATATATATATATATATATATACGTATATATATTTTGAATGGAAGTCCAGTCAGAAGCTAAGGAGATATTATGCTATGTTTGATAAAATTAGCTAATTGATAAGTTAATTGGTAACTGATAAGATAATTTATTCAAGTAAAAGTATTTGGTTTAAATAGTTGATTAATGTAAAATAACATAAAAGACATGTTTACATAGATTATTTTTATATAAATTCTATTTTTATTTTCTATAAAAGAACTACAATATTTGGTAATTATAATTTCATGTTTTATTATTATTTTTAAATTCTTATTAATATTTTAATGATAAAATATCATATTAAAATTAAAATAAATAGTGAAATAATGAAACTAAACAATATAAAATAAACAGTAAAAATAAATAATAATTAAAATAATTCATAAAATTTTAAATTACTTACACTGTTTATGCATGTGTATGTATAGATAATCTATGAGTGTTTATATTAATTCGTTATTTTATATTTGGTTTATATATAAAATAACAAAATTACATTTGGGATGGGCTTATTGATTAGGAAAAAAATTTAATTAATTATGTTTTTAGTTCAAAAAAATATCGTGATTTTCCTATTTGGTTATCCATTTTTTTTCCAAAGTAATGGCTCCTCCGTTTTCTTACAATTATTTTTCCCCAAATGGTTCCTAAAAAATATCACGATTTCTAAATTAGTCCCTATAAAATATCAAGATTTCCAAATTAATCCCAAAAATATCGTGATTTTTCTAAATGATCCCTATTTTCGATGTCACATCAGCACTTAACAATAAAAAAATCAAAGGGACCATTCGGGGAAAAAGTCATTTTTGAATTATCACTTTAAAAAAATATAAAAATAAGGGACAAAATAAAAGAAAACGTGATATTTTGGAGACCTAAAACATAATTAAATCTAAAAAAAATTATAATATTGGCTCTCTTACACTTCATTTCTTTCGCCCCTGAATTATTTTTTGTAAGTGATTAATAATATATTATTAATTTTTTAATATTAAAAACATTTTTAAAATAAAATTTAAATTTATGATATTATTAATTATTATTAACTGATATAAATGTTCTTTATTAATTAGTCTGGATAGTTTTAGTCACGAGACACGAGGCACGAGTTATGCATTTTAGCCCCAAAAGTATAGTGCAAATTTGCATTAAATCACGGATTCACGGTTGTGTTATATTCTTTTAAATTAAGAGTGCAATCCCTCAGTTTAAAAAAAGTTAGTTAATGTATTGATTTTTTTAAAAAAATCATAGCATTCCAAATATACCCCTATTTAAAAGTCACTATATTTTAAAGAATATAACCCTTTCAACCGTTTTACACAGTTTAAGAAAAGTTAGTTAATGTATTGATTTTTTTAAAAAAATCATAGCATTCCAAATATACCCATATTTAAAAGTCACTATATTTTAGAGACATTAATTGTAACATAGTGGAAGGCTCCAAAAGTCACTTTCCAATTGTGTAGTTGGGCATGTAGGTAAAACTCCATTAATTATTCACACTTATCAATATATGGGAAATAAAAAGAGTTGAATATTAATGAAGGGCAAGTATGGAAAAAATTATTGTTTTACCTAAAAATTTGCAAGGGGTCTTATATTAAGGGACACTCAATTCTTCTAGAAGGGGTCTTATAAAAAGGGACGGGGGAGTATTTGGTAAAACTAGCTGAAAAACTAGGGCCCGTTCGGGGTGGTTGTGAGTTTTTAGTTTTTGGTTTTTAAAAACTTTGAATTAAGTTTTTACAACTCAAAATTAAAAATTGAAAATCACTTTTTGTGGTTTTCAAAATGCTTGTTTTGAAAACCACAAAAACAAGTTTTCAGTTTTAAGTTAGCTGAAAGCTGAAAAGCTGAAAAGCTATTGAATGTGTTTGGTAAAAGTAGTTGAAAATGGTAAAATGACATTTAAGGACAACGTTAATTATTAAATAATGATAAGTAATGGTAGTTGAGGGTTAAACTTGTAATTAATTTTCAGCTAGTAGCATAAAATTGGATCTTTTTTTAAAAAAAGCTACCCCAAGTAGCTTTTTAAGAAAAGCTTGTAGCTATCAAAAAAGTTACCATCCCAAACACTGCCGAATTGAAATAGTTTCAGGTACTATTTTCAACTTTCAGCTAGCTGAAATGGGAAGCGAAACACAACCTAAATATAAATCAAAATAAAAGTAAACCAGAACAACATCATACCTTTGTTTATTCGTATGTTTTCCTTGGAAAACATTTCATGAGTGCTAATTGTGTGATGAGGTGTCACGTTAGGTGACACCTTATATGCTATAATGGACAAATACAACGTAGTTTTAGATGTTTTTAAGAGTGTAAAATATCTAATGTAACGGTCATATCATTTTTAGTTCTTTGTTCACCCTTCTTCTTCATTCTTCTTTTCCATTCTCAATGCTTCTTCTTCATTGTTTCTCTCACTTCTGCTTCTTCCCTATTCTTGACTTTTGTTCCAGTTTTCTTTGTGTGAAACTCACATATAATCCATGAATAGCACCACTGAAATGAGGTAAAATAGTGGTGGCTCAAGGTCATCACAAAATGTTGCAAATGGGGTGAAGCGGGTTAAAATGTTATTGCGATCTCAGAGTAATTATTAGGGTCTCTAAAACTGGAGGAAAAAATCCAGGGACATTGTTCTAAGGTTGTTCCAAACTGAGGATAATCTTTACTCTCTTTTTAGTGTTTTATAATTTTTTATATAAAATTTATAATTTTTGTGTTGTATAAATCTTATAAAATGCTTGAAGTTTTACAAATTATAGACACATGCCAATGTTTTTAATTGGTAGAAAATAATTTTACTATTGAAAAAAAATAAGAATGAAGGTATATTAAGCATGTCATACAAAAAGATGTTTTGTGGCTCAAGTTTTTTTCTCTCTGTGACTCGGATGATGTAGCAGATTTTTGGCAGCAGGACATTGTAGAACTACATCATTAACTGTCAATTACAATTACATTATTAACTGTCAATTACAATTATTTCCATTTCAAAAGTCTCTATCTTACCACTGGGAGTGTGGTTCCACTCCAAAAGCTCCCTTCCTCTCCTGCACATGAAGCTGGAACACCCTGCACAACTAGAATATATCCCAGAAACGTGGGGTGAGACTACAGTGTGTAAGGTCCAAGAATCCTCTTAATTGGTTTTAATGATAAAAACCTATCAAAATTCACTTGGAATAATTTTGATTTTAAAGAACTAATCATTCTACTTGAGTGTATGTCAAAAAGATACAGACAGGTTTCTGCAGAAGATATAATTCAAGTCCAGAAGAAAGAAACAAACCCTAATTACTTTGGGAAAGATGCCTCAAATGAATTGAGAATGATAAATTAATGAAGGAAAGCAAGAAAGCCGTTGAGAAAATAAGTAAAAAGATCCTATGTAATTACATTCAATATGAACAAAGTCTGCAGAAGAAGCAGAAGATGGATTCTCTATGACAGAAGTTTCAAGAAGCAATACAAAATAGGAGAAAGGGAAGTTTAGACTTAAAATGATTAGAATAAATTCAATTATCCCTTAGAATCACAATTCTAGACTTGGATCAAAGTTATGACATATTAGAAGGAAGATTCACTTTTGTAAAAAGTGAAGAAGAAGCTCTATGCTTGAAGAATCATGGCTTCCTAAGCTTCCCAAGAGTTGTTGTCAAGTATAAACATACTCTGGAGTCCTCTAAAGATGATCACATCTCTGCAGAATAAAAAGGGAAGTTTGCAGAAGATTTAAGCTGTCAGAAATACTCCAGAAGAAGCAGAATGCAGTAAAAACTATTTTTTCTCATTTCTGGGGTTACAGCTGAGGCAAATATAGCTAAAACAATTTATATCAATCAACTCAAGGCTCCCAGAATGTTTACAGAAGAAATGACCACAGAATCCACAAGTTTTTTATTCTACAGAAGAAATGTGCTGTCAAAGAAACAAAATTCATTAAATTCTGTTTTTATCATTTTTGGAGATACAACTTGGGCCAAAAAAAAAACACTTGGAATAATTTATGCTGAGTAAATTATGTTCTATGGTGTATTCCCAGAAGAAATACCTGAAGAAGTCACAAGATTCTCTAATCTGCAGAAGAAAGGTCCTCAAAAGATGCAATTGGTCAAAGATGACAGCTGTACCGGTATGTGACAGCTGCAACTTGAAAAGGACAGCTCCTGGAACGCAGCTGGAAGTCTCCAACGGCTACCTCCTCTAGGGGTGTTCAGATCCAATCCTATCCATTCAAAACCGTAGCAACCGATCCAAAAAATCGCAATCCGAATAAATCGCGAACCGAATTAACCGCAAACCGCAAAAAACCTAATTTTTTTACTGGATTGGATTGGATTTCGGTTCTGCTGTGAGATCCAATCCAATCCAAATTGATCCAATCTTTTTATACTTATTTTGCCTATTATACCCCTGTAACACTTAAAGACGCAGCACTACTTACTGAAACCCTAAACTCTTTGACCGCCCCCCTTCAGTCTTCTCATTCACTCAATCCCTCTCCCATTCTCTGTTTGCACTCAATCCCTCTTTGGCCACCCCCCTCTTCAGTCTTCCCATCTCATCTCTGATCTCTCAATCTCAACTCTCAAGTCTCAATCCCCCTCTCTGCCTTTGCGTGAAGTCTCTGCGAAATCCCTCTCTCTGTCTGCGACTCTGCGCTCATCGAACGCCCGAAGGACCACCGCACCGTCTCAGCTCGCGACACGAAGGACCACCGCACCACCGTTTCAGATCGTTGCGCCGCTGTCTGCAAAACGGAACGCCCAGCGTCACCGTCTCATCGAACGTCCGAAGGACCACCGCACCACCGTGTCAAATCGCTGTGCCGCTGTCTGCAAAACGGAACGCCCAACACCGCTGTAACATCCTGAATTTTATTAAGTAAAATAAAATAAAATAAAATTAATAAAGTAGAAGAAATAAATAAATAAATAATAGGATAAATATTATGAGTAGTTTTATCAATAAGGTTATTTAATAAATAATAATAAGAATAATAAATAGAATAAGTGGGTTGAGAGTGAGGCTAGCCCAATTAAGAATTTATTTAAGGAGGGGTTCTCAGTTCACCCTAATCCTTATTCGTAAAATCGTCAGAGAGCGAAACGCTAAGGAGGGGAGAAACGACGTCTCAAGAAGGGGTTGCTGCAGAATAATCATTGAGAATCAAGAACTGTTGTGGTTCGATCTTCACTTCAAGGTACGGTGGGGAGAAGGGTGCTGCTTGTATGTGCATGTGGGAGTGCTTGGGTAGTGAGGGCAACCATAAGACCCTCTAAGACTTTAAATTCGAAATTGATATATATATGTATATATATATATATTGAGTATTGTATGATGAAAACATGTTGATTGATGATTAATTCTGTGAATCTTGGTGGATCTTGATTGAAATAGAAGAGGGTAGCGAGAATATCGAAAATGGGTAAATAAGGGTTTGATGATTTGGGATTTTGATGGAATAACTGTGCAAATCTGTGTAAAGATTGGTGTTTTTGCTGAGTTTGTTTGATATAAACGTTCATGATTGATGTATTAACCTTAAGGATTGATTAGAGGTTGAATAAGAGGGTTTAAAAGGGGTAAAAATCGCAAGAATTGTCATCTCGTGTCGCGGGTAATCGATTACAGAGGTATGTAATCAATTACAGAGTGTTCTGGGCAGCAAGGGAGTGATTTTGGCTTGCTGGTAATCGATTACAGAGGGTGTGTGTAATCGATTACCATAGTTTTGACAACTTTCTCGCCTAAGAAAGAAAGCGTTTGTTAAGGGTGCAAACGAGCTCGGAACCCAATAATATAGCATATCAAACAGAAGCCCCAGATCTTAACTTTCTAATAGAAGTGGAATTATCTTAATTGGACACCTAGAACTCTAGATATTTCCAAATTAGTGCACCAAGGTCATTAAGCTTAAAACTTGAAGACTCCAAAATTGAGGAATCTCCTCTGGTAATCGATTACAGCTATTTGGTAATCGATTACCAGGTCAAAAATGAGTATGAAAGTGTTGTTTTTGTAATCATTGTGATCCTTTAATTATTTGGTGTTAATTATATAATTTGTTTCTGGAATTAAGAGAGTTAAGTGGCTGTTTATAGAGTATTGATTGTGGATGAGTTGATGATATGAATATCCCATGTGATGTTAGATGTTTATAATATTGAGATGTATGATGATGATGTGTTGATGTACTGAGTTTATGATGATGATGTATTGATGTATTGAGTTCATGATGATGATGTATTGAGGTATTGAGTTTATGATGATGAGGTATGATATGTGTGATGATGATATATTGATGTATTGAGTGTATGAGGTATGGGGTGTATAATGATTATATATTGATGCATTGAGCATATAATGTGTATTGTGATAATGATGATATAATGATGCATTGAGCATGCGATGAGTGTTATGATCATGATGATGGTGATTAATGATGTTTATGATGATTTTTGATGAGGATGACTGATGATGATTTTATGATGATGATAACGATGATGATGAATGGTGCTAATTATAATGATTGATGATGATGATGTTGGTGTTGTACCTGAGTCTAACTCGGGGAGGTGAATAGTGTACCTGAGTATAACTCGGGGAGGTGATAATGGTGATGATGATTTAATTAACCTTATGTTGTAAATGATGCTTGAGTATATATGATGTTGTACCTGAGATACACAAGCCCAGTGAGGGGTGGGGTGTAACTCAGGGAGGTGATTGTACTTGAGATACATAAGCCCAGTGAGGGGTGGGGGTGTAGCTCGGGGAGGTGAATGTTGTACCTGAGTCTAACTTGGGGAGGTGAATGTTGCACCTGAGTCAGACTCGGGGAGGTGATTATGGTACTTGAGTGTAACTCAGGGAGGTGAGTATTGATTATGTTAGTGGTTATGGTACCTGAGTGTAACTCAGGGAGGTGAGTATTGATTATGTTGGTGGTTATGGTGCCTGAGTGTAACTCAGGGAGGTGAGAATTGATTATGTTGGTGATTATGGTACCTGAGTGTAACTCAGGGAGGTGAGTATTGATTGTGTTGGTGATTATGGTACCTGAGTGTAACTCAGGGAGGTGAGTATTGATTATGTTATTGATTATGGTACCTGAGTGTAACTCAGGGAGGTGAGTAATGACTATGATAATGTTGATGATTGTACCTGAGTATAACTCAGGGAGGTGAACACTGATTATGATGAAATTGAATATGGTACCTGAGGTGTACAAGCCTAGAGTGGGTGAAGTACAACTCAGGGAGGTGCATGATGGTGATGATGATATGATGATTATGATGAATATGATGAAAATGATGATATGATGATTATGATGATAAGGATGAGTATGATGGTTATGATGAGTATGATGATGTTGATGATAATGATGAGTATGATGAAAATGATGATTATGATGACTATGATGATTATGATGATATTGATGATTATGATGGTTATGGTGATATTGATGATATTGTTGGTGTATATGATGATGGATGAATATGTCTTATGTATGATGATATAAAAATGAGTTATATGATGATGTTATGATTTTGTAATGAGAAAATGAGTAATAGGCGCTGAGAATAGAGTAGGCGAATTATTTGGTGAATGAGGATAGGAGAATTATATGATGATATTGATGTTTGTTATATGATGAATTATAGGTGATAGTATCTGATGAATTATGTGATGTTTGAGTATGTGGTGTGATTAATGCTGATGTTGTCTATATGAGGGTAAGGATAGGGTAGCCTCCTATGTGTATGTATGAGTAGTATTCTTTTCCTCACCGTTATACTGTGGATATTTTTACAGGTGATGATGATGATACTACTGGTGTCGAGTTTTGATTAAAGGGAGTGTTGCTCTGGTACATGTGACATCAGGGCATATTATTGAGGGTTCTTTTCTTTATGTTTCTAGTTAGAAAGGATTTTGTAAACACTTTTAAATGCCTTACATGGCGAGTAGGATGTTTTAATTATTGATAATTTGGAGATTCCGCTGCTTGTGTATTTTGAAAACCTTTGAGTTCTACTTTTATTTTAGTTAAGTTGTTTTACAATGAATGAGGTTTTAAATGAAGAGATATGTGAACCTTTTTACCCGTTGAGGGATACTGCTTTTGAAAAATATTTCGACTTATTAATTGTATAAGAGTTGGGGTAGAAGGGTGTCACAACCGCTGTCTCCAAGCAAGGTATGAATCCTCTGCGTCCGATTCAAAACTGTGATAGCATTAAGTGTGATAGCATTTTGCCTTATAATATTGTGGGTGACAAGATCCGGTCCTACTCCATTGGTGGGTGCTATAATATTGTATGCTAACTTGTGATGTGAATGTTGGTTGTGCAATATTTGAAATGAAATCCTAAATATAGTGGCATTGATGGGTGCTAATACTGTGAATACATGGATATCCTTAGTTTATTATTGTCCTGTCGGGATTATTTTAAGCTGAGGGTAAAATTTTATCTTCTGAATTTTTGCTCCATTTCATAGATATGTTCATTTTCCCTGTCCACTATATGTTAGTCTAATGCTTTCAAAATAAAAAGGTATAAAGAATGGACTCAGTGCATATTATTCTGTTTAACCTTCCTTTACAAGTTAGCACGTTCTTCTATATGCCTTTGGACTTAGTCTATCACTTTCAAAATAAGGTAGAAAGAACAAGCTCAATGCCAATTACTTTTTTGTCAGTGTGAAAATGTCATCGATGTTTAAATCGGGTGAAGTATGTTGTTGGTTTCCCATGTGAATTTGGCTAAGTTGTCTTCCACCAAGTGCATTCAAGTAATGTAAATTTATGTCTGTAAAGAAAACAGCCAAAATTTGTGAAGGATGTCCTTTAGAATATTTGATTATTTGTTGAATTATTCAGATGTTGTGTTAATGTGTTTGGAGTTTGTATCATGTTTATGAGTTAGTAGTATTTTGTTCACCTTTGGGGATTGTCGCAATTGGTATTGGATGCAACAGGTTATTCTATTAGGCTATTTTATAGCTTTAGTAATTGCTGGATTTTTAGAAAGCATATAAAGGCTTCCATTTAGATCATTTGTATCCATGTATTTGCTCTGTAAGGTTGACATGAGTACTAATTTTTTTGTTTTGGAGCAGCAGGGTGTTTTTTTTTTTACTATAAATTAACTTAAATAATATATTTTTTGTTTCTATGAAAAAACGAAATCCAATCCAATCCAAACTGATTAAAATTGGATTGGATTTGATGAAAAATCAAAATCGATTGGATGACTAAATAGCAAAACCGAAATGATCGGATTGGATGATTTTTCCTTCAAAACCAATCCAATCCAATCCGCGAACACCCCTAACCTCCTCTATTCTCCTATAAAAAGAGGAACTTCCCTAAAGATTGAGACACACCTCTCCAGAAGAAGCACCAGTTCTTCAGATTTACAACCTATATCTTCTGGAAAATTTCTCTCTCTTCCCTTTTCTGAGTATATGCTTTAAAGAGTCTATTGAGAGAGAGTTGGCTCATTATTCTTACAATTGCGCCTATATTGCATACATTTTGAGCCTTTGAAGAAGAAAGCCTGCAGTAGGTGTTCTGCAGTGTTTTCAGTGGCTGTCTCTTCTGTAGAAGAAGCTGCAGTAAGCTTACAGCCTTGAGAAGGTGAAACTGTTTCTGATTTAGGAGCCTGAAGAGGCTGTAGAAGAATACTGGTGGTAAAGTGTACCCAAGGTGATTGTAAAGAGAAAAATTTTTTAAGCAATCACAATTCAACCCCCTTCTTGTGATTGGAATTTCAACTTCACAGTCTCAGCATGCAAAGCATGCAACAAGCAGTGTGAGGAGGCAATCATATGAGATGCAACATAGAATACAAGTCAACATGAAGTTCATAAATCCTTCTGATTCCTTTACATAGTGAAAACTTCTCATAGCTCAATAAAACAATATATGTAAATACACTCAAGATACCTATGTAGCAACATACATGATACAATACAATTCTAAATGCGCAACAATCTCATGATGCAACTCACTACTGTGCCCAACAGGCATGATCTTCTCACTTTAACTGGAGTTAGAACTGAGCTCAGACTACGGAGAACGTCTTCCCCGGGGATGAATCTCACCCATTACTGGACCGAAGTCAAGTTTTCAAACAAGGCTTATTTTAACTCACGGCTGAAGCCGGCTAATATTAACTCACGGCCGAGGCCGGCTTATATTAACTCACGGCCGAAGCCGACTTAGTTATTCTGGGCCAAAGCCAAATTCATTTTCTAGTTGAATAATACTTTAGTTGAAAATACATTTGTGTAATCTATGCTGAAACTTGTAAAATGCAGGATCAACCAAAACAGGCAATGTTCTCCAACAATCACAACTCATGTATGCTCAATAGTTTACAGAATCATCATTAAACTTCTGAATCATTAGTAAGACACCCAAAATAGAACCCTAAGACAATTTCTCAACAAAACCCTAACATCATGCTCACACAACTATCCATGATAAAATCAACCATACATACATCCACATGCAAGCTCAAGAAGGGAAGATAAGAGGTAGGGATCATGTGGGAGAACATACACCGATGGAGTGAGAGTGTGTGAGCTCTACTCACCTCTAATGGAGCTCAAAGAGAAGGGAAATGAGTTGAGGGAGGTTGGGGAAGGAGATCCTTGGCTTCCTCTAGCTCCAAAGCTTCCCTCTCTCTCTAGGAAGTCGCTCCCTCTCTCTCTAGGAAGTCGCTCCAAACCAGAAAAATTCCCCCTGTTTCTGCTGATATTCTCGCTCAAGCGACAACATTCTCGCTTGAGCGAGAATACGCCCGTTTGAAGGTGTAAAATAGATCAGAACCCTATCATATATAGCATATCAAACTGAAGCCCCGGATCTTAGCTTTCTAATACAATTGGAATCACCTCAATTGGACACCTTTGACTCTAGATATTTTCGAATTAGTGAGCAAAGGTCATAGGGCTTAAAACTCAAAATTGAGCAACAACCTTGGTTGAAGCCCAACGAGGCACACTTCACATGAACCATGATGTAACTCATCAATTCACTTCAATAAGGCTAAGATTAAGGGTCCTAATTGTTCATGAGGCTATGCTCCTCTATTCCCTTGTTCCAGTTCTCTCCACTTCCTTACTCACCTCTTCACCATGCCATCCTTTGCACCATTAGGTGTGACTCCTCCTAAGTTAACTCTACGGCCAAGTTTGGGTTAATACATGGTTTCTCCCCTCTCAATTCCCTTACAACTCACAATTCTTAACCGACTCCCTAACTCTTGTCTTATTTTCACCACAAATCCCTAAGTCCTCATCTTATTTCTGACTTCCTTCTTGCAAAGGGATTCACAGCCTAAGACTTCCATTGTATTCTCTAAATCCTGATTTTTGGGATGTTACATTGAGGGGAAAAATTTTGTAAAAGAAATGAGTTGGTAGATGAAAATAGGAGCTCTAAAAAAAATACCTCAATTAGTTTCTCAATAAAACCTACCAAAAAGCTAGTAGCTAGAGCCGACAAGATGGGCTAGCTTGACCAGCCTGACCCGTAAAAGCCCGCAAAAATGTAGGGCTCAAGCTTTTATTTTAGAAACTCGAATAACAACTGGGTTTTTTATCCCAACCTGATAAAACTCGCTACCCAGAAAAAAAAAAACCGATCGGGCTATCCACAAAATGTAGGGCTCAGCCTTTGTTTTAGAAATTTGAATAACTTCTGGGCTTTTTAGGCCAACCGCAAAAACCCGTTACCTGCATCGGGCTGGGCCGGATAGCCCGAATTGTAAACTTTACTACTAACTACCTAAAAAAACTACTTCACCAAACACTATATATTGAAATGATTTCAGCTACCAATTTCAGCTTTTATGTAGCTGAAATGTCTTGTCAAACACACTATAAGAATATTAAGAGTGGGTTTGGTAAGACATTTCAACTAGATGAAAGCTGAAATTAGTAGCTGAAATCATTTCATCAGTATTTGGTAAGGTAGCTACTAGCTTTTCTTGAGAAGCTACTTGAGGTAGCTTTTTAAAAATGTTCCCCTTTTCAGCTATTACTTGAAAATTTATTACAAGTGTATCCCTCAACAACCTCCACTCTTCATTATAAATAATTAATATTGTCCTTATATCTCATTTTATTATTTTTATCTAGTTTTACCAAACACTTTCAAGCAAATAAGCTAGCTAGCTTTTTAGCTTTCAACTAACTTTTAGTTTTCCATTAGCTTTTCAACTTTCATCTAGCTTTTCAGCTTTCAGCTAGCTTTTCTACTAGTTTTACCAAACACATTCTAATTGTATTTTTTAATACTTGTGCAAAAATCTTAGAGTGTGTTTGGTAAAGTTAACTAAAAGTTGAAAAGTTAAATGAAAGCTGAAAAACTAGCTGAAAGCTGAAAATCTAGCTGATTTGATTTAAGGTGTTTGGTAAAACTAGCTGAAAATGGTAAAATGACATATAAGAACATCATTAATTACTAAATAATGATGAGTGGAGGTGGTTGGGGGATAAACTTGTAATAAATTTTTAGCTAGTAGCTGAAAATGGAAACTTTTTTTAAAAAAAACTACCTCAAGTAAATTTTCGAGAAAAGCTAATAGCTACTTAAAAAAGTTATCTTATCAAATACTGATAAAATGATTTCAACTATTAATTCTAGGTTTCACTTAGCTAAAATGTCTTACCAAATACACTATTAATGTTGAGTATTTTGAACCGGACACGCGGAAGAATTCATTACTTTTCACACACTAATAAATATATATTGAGAAGTTGTCAAAAGGAATGAAGAGAAACGAATCAATAGAAAATAAAGTAGAATGAAAGTTCACAAAGATAGAATTCGATATATGATTCGGTTAGTTTCACGAAATAAGCATTATATTCTTGCTTTAAGGTTTAAAATACTTCAAGATCTTATAAATTGTAAATTTTAAAAATTTATAAAAATATATTTTTTATAAAAATGCATATAATACTTTACACCTTATTTTAATTAAATCTTTTTTCTTCGGACATATCCATGTATAATTTTTAAAATTTATTAAAAGCATAGAATCATTCCTTTTGAAGGACTAAAGTGATTATGTAGAAAAAAGTTGATAACTATTTTTTATATTAATTTAAAGAACTATTTCAGTAATTTAAAACCTTCAAAAAAAAAAAACTAGTGGGATAACACAATGATATTTAGAAAGGTTAAGTAAAATGTTTACTCTCTTTTTAATTGGATTTAGCCCCTTCCGGTAACAAAATGGACTAATTTTAGTTATTAATATATAAAATATGGATTTAAAGGATACATTGACATTCTGGTAACAAAATTGACTAATTTTAATTATTTTTATATTAATATATATGGATTTAACTTCGATCCAATTCACTTGAACAAGCAATGCCCCTTCTTTGGCCCCATTGAACCTTCATATAAATGTGCAAATATATCAAAAGGTTATATATTACTCTAAATTTAACGAATTAGGCACAACATTTGACAGAATATTGCAAAAATAAGTGTTGTATAAATTAATTAATTAATGTTAATTAAAATAAAAATTAATTGGCAAATCAAGTTAAATAATTTTTCTATAAAAAATTGAAAATTGATTTTAAAATTAAGTAAAAAAAGTAATTGAAAATAATAAAGAAATTTAAACTTTTTTGAATAACACAAGAATATATATTAATAATGCGCGTGAGAGCATCACACACAGTCTTTTTTATTAGGGTTATTAATTTGAATTTAATAATTTTTTTAAGCAAAATGAATTAATAAGAATACAAAGATTACTCTAACCCATTAAAAAAAATTTAGAGCTGAAATAATCACCATAGAGCAGCCAAAATATAGACCAAGTAGCCACTAATTAAGCACAATATCCAAAACATGTAATTAAAGGTAGCCCACTAATTTGAATTTGATAAACATACACTTTCAATGGAAAAAATTTTACATTCACATATAAGGATATGTTGTTATGTCATTTAATGAATTTAATAATACATGAAGTGTGATATTCATTGAACAATATAATAACACATTATTGGATATTTGTGTAAAAAAAATTATGCTAACAGTATATAATAATTGAGCTCGTGGTATTTTGCACACAAATTTTTTTGCATATATACACTTTACACAGTTGTTATATTTTTCTCTTTACATACCTTATTACTATATCTTTTCCTTTTCTTCTCATTACATTTCGTATTTATAAAAAGGTGTAAATGAGATATAGTAAATAAAAATTAAATATATGAAACACTTAATTATTATCAATAAATATGATTTTACTACTCTACTTATTCATACCGATTGTGTCTCAACTCTTATATCAAATTAAGAAAGATAGAGATTGTTTGCTTTCACAAAACATTTTGTTTCCATTTCTTATTTTTAAGTTTCAATTATAAAAATATTTTCAATTTTAATTATAAAATCATCATGTTGTTTTCATTTTTGTTTCTATGATTTCTTTATTATCTATACCAAACTGGCAAATTTTGTAGCATGAAATGAAACAAAATGAAATAAAAAATAACTGGACATTGTTTTGTAATTAAAATTAAAAATAAAAAAGGTTTCTAATAACAAATGATCCTAATATTATTATTTCAAAATGCTTTGTAGTGTGGGGAGTGTTAAAAAAAAAGATAAAAAGAAAATGTGCGAGTTAACAAGAATAATTCAACTTGGCAAGTTGTCATAATCAACTAGTCTATGATAATTTGTTCGTTGCCACTATAGCAAAAAAAAATATATATGAGGAGGAATTTATTTAAGAATAATTCAACTTGACGAGTTGTCATAATATCCATTTGATTTACAGTTGAATAAAATTGATTCTGAAAAATAATTGTTGAGATGAGTGATGCACCTTTCACGAACACGTTGAACAGGAATAATTTAAAACCAATTTCGCAAAACCATTATTTTGATTCTCTTAACGCCCAACCAAATGGGCTATATCAAACTAGTGTATGATAATTTGTTCGTTGCCACTGTAGCAAAAAAAAAAGTTATGAGGAGACATTTATTTTTTTTATTTAAATCACATGTATCATACATGGAATACAATTCTATTTGAGTCAAGAACATTCACATCATGGTGAAACTAATTCTTCTAACGGATTTTTTTTTCATTCACAGGACTCGAACCTAAGACATTTTTTAAAGACATTTTACCGTGCCATTTTATTTTGTGTCCTTGTAAATATGAAACATCATGGGGTTTGTGAAAGAGAAAATAAATTCATACAACAAAAATATACAATTACTCATACAACATATTTTTTTCTCTTTATTTCTCTCCATCATATCATGTATCACATCTTATATTTCTCTCTTCTTTCTCTTTTATATTTTTGTCTTTCTAAGTTGTATGGTTGTAACAATACTCTTTGTGAAACGCTCTTATATGTGTTTCCATTGTTTATCAATATAATGAGAATTGAATAATATTAATTTTAAATAATTTATATTAAAAATTAAAACCAATTTGTATAAAAAATTTAAAATTATTTATTACTTAAAATAGATATATATTTAATATAAAATAATAATTAGATAATTTTTAGAAAAAAACTTAATAACTATAATGAGTAAACCATCAATTTTGTTCTCAACATATTCCACCGACTTCAAATTCGTCCCTAATGTTATTGTAATTCATTGATAGTCCCTAAACTATGTAAAAATCATCAATTTAATCATTGTACATGGACTAAATTGTTTGTTTAATATAAAGTATAGGGAATAAATTGATAATTTTTTACATACTTTAGGGACTATTAATGAATTAATGCAACATTAAGAACAAATTTAAAGTGGTAAAATACGTTGGGATAAAATTGGTAATTCACTTAATTATGACATTTTTGGACTTTAGTGCAATTGATGTGATGTTGTACCAAATCTAATCGGATTAAGTCGGACCAAACATTTTTTTTGTTTTCAAGAAGACTACTAACACAATTTTTTACCTACTCTTTTAATATTATTAGTATTTTATTCACCCATACAATTTACATGATAACATTTTTATTTTATTAATATTTCTAATATAAATAAAAAATTATATATTTTAAAATTATAAAAAATCCATGAGATAAGGATATTATTACATAAAAATGATTAATGTACTTCTTAATTAATATATTTCAAATTTTGAATAAAAAGAATCCAAAGAATAAAAAAATCCAAGTCATATAAATAATATTATATAGGAAAAAATTCAAACTCTCTTCATATTTTTGTATTTTTATTAAAATAAAATAAAAAAATCATATCAATTAGCACGAGATTTCAATTAAAACTCAAATTTAATATATTCTATAGTAAATTATTAAGCAAGATTCAATAAATCATATATGGGTCTACTACCACCGAACACGTGGATTGACTGGTAAAGGATTATTCCAACTTAACTATGTAATTGTGTTAAATACTCAGAGAAAAAACTTCATAAAAATCATACGTAGAGGATATTGGTGATCTTACAAAAATATATATATATATATATGTCCACTTCTATTTTATTATTCCACTCCATATACTCTTTATCAAATTATTGGGCTTCCCCTCCTATAAATATAAAAAACAAGAGTCTCTCTGGCCTAGTGACTAGGCAGAGTGAATAACAATGAGAAGTCCACTTAACCTGAGAAAGCTTTTCCCGCTTTGATCAGAGAAGAAGAAAAAAAAGAGTCAAATTCCAAGGGCTCTTGCTATCCAAGCTGCATATTGAATTACGAGACAACTTTTTTTTTCTTCCCTCATCACTTTTCATGATTAAAATGGAAGGGAGTGTTGGTTATAGCTTCAAGCTAAATATGGTTTTGCTGCTATTGTGCTTCACCATCTTGAGCATTGGTTTTGCTCATAATCACATGAATGGATTTGGAGAACAGCCACTCTCCAAGATTGCCATTCACAAGACCATTCTTGCACTCCACAGTTCTGCATCCATTAATGCATCTCCCTTTGCGCTGGGTAATAAGGTAACTAACTAACAAACTACTACGGTAATTGCTTCAGCTAATAATTAAGGCCTGTCTTCTTAATAAATTGGTTTATGGGTCCTTGTCGGATGGGTGTCGGCGGTGTGAGTGATGAAATGAAATGTATGCGGTTCCTTATTTATTCGTTTAGTGTGTTTGATTTAGCGTGTTAAATTCATATTTACGATGATTGTGTTGAGCTGTTTATTTTGGGAAAAATATTTTTTATTTTCATTTTTTGTTTTTGATTTTTAATTACTAAACTATTTTCAGTTTTGATAATAAAAACATTATTCTGTTTTATATTTTTAAAGTTTTGTAAAGGAAACAGTGAAAATAATTTTATATTAATTTCTCTATTTCTGTACACAATTTTGAAAGGATTTAATTGATATAGACTGTGAGTGTAAATAAATTTTACATAAACATCCAATGGTGTGTCGCCACATTATTTAATGAATGTGACACCTCATGTATTATTAAATTCAATAAATAATGTGACAGCACATCATTGGACGTCTGTGTACAATTTCTTTACACTGACAATGTATATATATTAAACTCATTTTAGATTTTAAAAACAAGAAATGAAATAAAAGAACATAATAACATTTTTTGTAATTAAAATTAAAAAAAAATTAACCAAATCGTCGGTAAAAAGAAAAAAAAAATCAGTACTTTATAATCCTTAATTCCTCATGTGTCTCTCTATGGTTGTTAATTTTTTTAAAAAAGTTAAACATAGTTACCAAAAAAAAAATCCATGCTGATCGGTGTTTATTATAGCATGAAAATGATTGAACTCTTAAAGTACGAAATCGTTTGCAGTAAAGTTAAATCTTTGTAAATTCAAATTTAATCTACTGTCACTGTAAATCTTTTCATATTATTCTTTAAATAAAAATTAAACCATAACTTTTATATGGTTGCAAAGAGATTTATTGTTTCTCTTTTTCGAACTTTTTTCATAATTTTTGTTTTCCCCTTTTTTTTATCACATGTTTATGCAATTTGTCTCATATTAAATAACAGTTCTTTTTTATAATCATACTATTATATATTTTAAATTACTAAAGAATTTAATAATTAACACCACCTAAGTCATTACCTTGATTGATGTATATGGTTGCAGGGCGAGGATACCGAATGGGTGACTGTGGAAGTAGAGTCCCCAGAACCAACTTCTGATGACTGGGTCGGAGTTTTTTCTCCAGCAAACTTCGAGTAACCTACAACTCTCTTTCTCATACACTTTTCTTTTACTAATTGTATAGCATATAATAAAATAATACTAGCTAGCACCATATTCTTTTTTTCAAGACATCATATTATTTGTGAATTTCATGTAATAATTCATATTAAATTATGATAGCTACCTTAAAGAACTAGTGGCCTTCATTTTATTTGCTATATATTTTCAAAAGTTAAATAAAATAGGGAAGACAATAAACTAAACTATGATATGAACATTTCACTACTAGTGTTGAAGCAATCTATTTTTTAACGTGACATCACAGTTCATCATCATGTCCACCCATCCCTGGCGACATTGGCTGGGTAGAGACTCCATATATATGCTCAGCCCCAATAAAGGTGAATATATAATGCAACCCCATATGAACAAGGGTAAATTTCTCATGGTAATGATTTGAATCTTAATTTGTACCAGTACAAGTATGCCAACTACTCAAATCCAAACTATAATAAGACCGGGAAAGCTATTTTGAAGTTCCAGTTGATCAATCAACGTGCAGATTTCTCCTTTGCACTATTTTCAGGCGGATTATCAAATGTAAGTCATATATTGTAATCTTGTGTGTGATATCTTCCAACCTCTTTTGCAAAATTAGTAATGCCAATGTTCCATTGCTTAGATGTAGCTTTGGAATTTAAAAAATTCAGCTTCATACACAAGTCTTTGTTCAGAACAAGTTATTCAATTTCATGCTAATAATTGTATTCATTTGATTGAGTTCTGCAGCCTAAACTAGTGGCAGTTTCCAATACCATATCATTTGCAAATCCTAAAGCACCTGTGTATCCACGCCTCGCCCAAGGGAAATCATGGAATGAAGTAAGTTTATCAACTTGACTGAGATTCTTGGTTTTGTTTGTCCAATTACTTGTTTTCACAAGTCTAAATTATCCTAACCAGACACTGATTTAGACCATATATGTATGTTTAAACTGATAGACAAATTTCTGAAAGATTGCTTTTGGATTTGCTGACATGATAGCTGGAATTGACGCTGAGGGTTTTATGTTTTACTAACCTTCCTGAAAATGGTGTTATAGGGCTTAATGGTTTTACCTTTTACCAACCATCCTGCAATTTTGTAAAGGAATTTGCTGTATGAATTGTCTAACTTAAACATATAGAACAATTCTAAGAGAGATTTGATCTATTGCAGATGACAGTTACATGGACAAGTGGCTATGACATAGATGAAGCTATACCATTTGTTGAATGGGGTCCTGTGGGGGGAAAACAGACACGATCTCCTGCTGGAACATTGACATTTACTCGCAACAGCATGTGTGGTATGAATTATTTCCATGTTCTTGGGACTGAACTAGTTTAATACACATTCAAGTTTAATTAACAAGTATCGTAACTCATTTTTATAGAATTGTTGCTTATTTGTTTGAAAACGAATCTCTATAAACCAGAGATTAGCAATGGGGTATTAATTTAGTTTTAGATGTGTTGAATAATGAGGATATCTTGTTATTCTGCAGGTGAACCTGCACGAACTGTTGGCTGGCGTGACCCTGGTTTTGTACACACAAGTTTCCTTAAAGAATTGTGGCCAAATTTGAGGTTTGCATTTAACTACCCTTCTATGTTTATGACAGTTGGTACACTTTGTTCTGAAAATTTCTCTCCCCTGCCCCAGGTACACTTATAGGATAGGGCATATTCTGTCTAATGGTTCTATTGTGTGGACTAAGAAGTATTGGTTCAAGGCATCCCCATATCCTGGACAGAACTCATTGCAACGTGTTATCATATTTGGTGACATGGGGAAGGTAATATCCAACTATGGACCATTTCATTTCCAAATTTTGAATTAAAACTGTAATTTTCAGCAAGATTAATAGGAAAAATATTTTTTTTACTTTGCATGTATTTTAGGCTGAGCGTGATGGTTCAAATGAATATGCTAATTACCAACCTGGTTCACTTAACACCACTGACCAGCTGATCAAGGATTTAGACAATTTTGACATTGTTTTCCACATAGGAGATCTACCATATGCAAATGGATACATCTCACAATGGGACCAATTCACAGCTCAAGTGCAACAAATTTCGTCAAGAGTTCCATATATGATTGCAAGGTTCATTTGGCTTGCAAATTGCAATCATTTTATTCCATTGACATTTAAATTAAGTTTAACATATTCTTCTTACACTGAAGGATGTCCGGTTTATTCATACTGCAGTGGAAATCATGAACGTGATTGGCCAAACACAGGATCCTTTTATGACACTCCGGATTCCGGTGGAGAATGTGGAGTTCCTGCAGAAACCTTGTACTATGTTCCTGCTGAGAACAGAGCCAAATTCTGGTGAGTTACATTAATCTAAGTGCAAACTATCATCCGTTTAACTTTAGTTAATCAGACATTCTTCTTTAAACTAAATTTATCAGCACAGACAGTGAATGAATATTATACTACCTTGACCAATTGTTACCTATTCATTAGACTTCATGATATCTGCAAAAGGCTTTTCTTCACCCTTAGTCCTTACAGTTCATGGTGCAGATTCTAGCTTCTGCAAGTGAAACAAACAATGTCGCTTTTATGTACTTGTAATTTCACCAATAACAATTGGAAATATGCAGGTATGCAACAGATTATGGCATGTTTCGTTTCTGTATAGCAGATAGTGAGCATGATTGGAGAGAAGGATCAGAACAGTACAAATTCATTGAGCATTGTCTTGCAACAGTAGATAGAAAGCAACAACCATGGCTAATCTTTTCAGCTCATCGTCCCCTTGGATACTCCTCTAATAAGTGGTATGGCATGGAGGGTTCATTTGAAGAGCCTATGGGAAGGGAGAGTTTGCAGAAGCTTTGGCAGAAGTACAAAGTAGACATTGCATTTTATGGTCACGTCCATAACTACGAAAGAGTATGCCCAATTTATCAGGTATAGTGATATGATGGCAAGATATACGTTTGTTTCATTTCAATTCAACCAAATTGCATGATCTATATACTGAATTATCTAATGGCGTATGATGCAGAATCAATGTGTGAATTCAGAAAAACATCATTACTCTGGGACTGTGAATGGCACAATTCATGTTGTTGTTGGTGGAGGAGGAAGTCACTTGTCAGACTTCA
Source organism: Sesbania bispinosa (assembly GCA_026901365.1). Taxonomy (NCBI): domain Eukaryota; kingdom Viridiplantae; phylum Streptophyta; class Magnoliopsida; order Fabales; family Fabaceae; genus Sesbania; species Sesbania bispinosa. The sequence goes on from QLOH01000380.1 coordinate 270,320, forward strand.
CCACATCACCTCCAATTTGGAGTATTTACAGGGACCTAGACTATGGGTTTGGCAAACTGACAGCATTCAATCACTCCTATCTCCTTTTTGAGTACAAGAAAAGTAGTGATGGAAAGGTCTACGACTCTTTCACCATTTCAAGGGACTATAGAGATGTCTTGGCCTGTGTGCACGATGGTTGTGAAAAAACCACTCTGGCAACCTGAATTATGTTTTCTTTATGTAAAACTTGATTTGGCCTTGCAATGAAATAATAAAGACATCCATATTAAGTTAGCTTTAGTTATTGTGAAAAGTGGAAACAATGCAATATTACTATTTATCTAATTATTGGGATATTTAACTTGTACACATACTTTTTTACAAAAATTTAAAATATAATTGAAAAAAATACAAGGTACAAATGTTTCGAAATATTTAAGAAATATGAGGTGCTTCACAGTGAAAGATAAAGGAAGCCTGACAGATAACTTCTGATATATGAGGTGAATAACTTAAAAATTTATTTATAATACTGTACAGAACATACATTGCTCGCAATTGTAAAAACTAAATCAAATACACAGATCAGGCTATCAGCATCAAATAAACCGAACAAGTGATGGATAGCACGCATATGCGCACCTGCTCCCATCTGGGTTGAAGAAATTTCGTTGGCAAATGGCAACTTAGGTATGACTATTGAAGTTTACAACTCTGTCTCGGCATGTGTGGTAGACTGGTAGCTAGCAATTTTGTGAATCCTCAATATGACTAATGGAAGCCTTTTAGGAAATAAGCATCACGGTTAACCAAAAATTAAGGTGAAACTTTTAACAATGCACTCAGGATAGAGACTGACATTTGCAAACCATAGTGCATTCCCTATCAACCATCCATCTCAATATCAGAAGCTTTGCTTTCTTGATCGACTGGTGAGCTGACAGATCCCAACAGTTCATCAATTCTGAGGGGAGAGTGTCGAACACTATATTGGAACATAACCTGTAAGTGCAAAATTGCAGCATGATTATAATCAAAACCTCCAAAAACAAATATTAGTGATGAAAATAGTGATTGTGAATCTATGATGGCCCTTGAAAGTTTTCTTCAGACATATTGAAAATTAAACACAAAACAAAAACGTAAAATAAGAAAAACAAATTATCAGAATTCATTTGGTAAAATCCTCCTACACTCTCCAGTAATCTATCCAATCTTTGAGCATTTGCAGGGTCAGTCTCACAAGGATATTAGCAAAATGCACAAGGAAGCAACAAGAAAGTGAATTCTGATAATTCTCAGAAAACTGTCATTTTCTATAGAAATGAGAAAGGTTAACAAAACTTCTAGCTAAATTACCATTATGCAGTACGAAATAGTTTCCATGACCCATAATGTAAATTGAAGGAATCGTGACAGTTTGACAGTCGTTTCAACAGGCTATAGAAATTATTGCCTTTTGAAATAACAGTGTTGATAGAAAAATCACAAGGCACTTGTGAAATATAATAATGATAATTATGAAAGAAGAAGATAGGGTAAAACCAAATATAAACCTCTGAATAATTCATCATTCATAAAGCATCTAAAGTCTAACTAATATACATGTTAATTATTTTATATAAGGCAAGTCCCCACCAATTCTAATGGTATAAAGATCAGAAACTAAGCTGAAACATTAACTGAAAAAAACTCCTCATTACTAAAATACCAAATCAGCCTAGGAGGTCACATGTTCGAGCTATGGAATCAGCCTCTTACAAATGGAAGGTAATGTTGCCTACAACAGACCCATAATGGATCCAACCCTTCTTTTGGACCCACCATAGTATTGGTGGGAGTTTTATCACACCAGGTTGCCCTTTTTACCAAAACCCCAAATGATTGCACCAATAGTCATCACTAATCAATAATTACTAATTATTATAATGAATATAAGAGTTATCAATCCTGGATAGCGGCGCGTAGCTACACTGCTATAGCGCCACTATCGGCGCTATAGCACCGCTATACTACCCTAGTTTGTATAGCAGCAGGGGGCCGCTCCGGGGCGCTATGGCGTGCTATTGACAACTATGATGAATATAATAAGTAGAATTTACCCTAATAAACATTGGTCCATCTAATCCCAGTACAATATATTTGGTTAAACTATCAACTTGGTCCTTCAAAGGTTTTGACAACAAATTAATCTTCCATAGATTAAAAGTGACATAAAAAAAGTGCAACCGTCAAGCTAAGCTACCATACATCAAAATATGGATCAATTGGGTGTTACTTTTAATCTTTGGAAGATGTATTTGATTTTAAAATATTTCGCTTAATGTCAAGTGAATTGTTGAAGGAGCATATTGGTCATTTAGTAAATTATATTCCCTCAAAATTGTATCCATTAACATTGTTACATTTTCTGCATTGATTTGCTATTCCATCCAGGGTAAAATGTCACCCTTTAAATAAAACAAGAAGTTGCAGATACTATTAGAGGTACAATAGAATATTCCCTTACAACCTTAGAGAAACTATCAGCGGAGGCACGAGCTCGATTGACCTTGCCAAGATAATTTAGATCAGCTTTCTCAAGTTTCCCATCCACCAAAACCAATCCTCCCTCTCCAATAGCAAACCGTAGGAGACATCCTGAATGCAACCCTGACTGCAAATTGAAGAAAGTTACATAAGAATTACTTGGTAAAAGATAAAATAGAAAAGTGAGTTTGATGTCTAAGATGCAAACGTGTTTTTTGCTACATTTCATGACTGAGTCTATCATACTATCTCATGAAGAATTATTATTTCTCAGTAAACTATGTCTATTCAGTGCCATGAAAATACATCAATTCTGTAGAAACCATGGAAAATTATACATAGTGGCATAAAGTTTCAATTGGATGAGCCCATAACCAAATTTAATGTGTGCTTAGTTTCCCTCAAAACCACGTTTTAAACGTGGATCAAGGCTAACGCTACTGAGAGTAGCTTCTTCCCAAATTCACGTTTCAATGTAAACCAGACACACTATAAGCATCAGGTGTCATTTTACGATTATATAGAAACCTATTTCAAACCAACCTGCTGTGTAAAGCTTCCATCTAAACAGCCAAATACCACTGGAGGATCATCGGAGGTAGTCAGTTTTCCATCTTCTTGAAGCTCCAAAACCACCTGGTTTAGAAAGCCAATAAAACATACTAAGAAACATCACTATATGTAGTGTATCTTTAATACTCGCGTAAATATATGAAAACATGAATAAATTTGAGGACTTGGGGCCTCTTTAAAGTTGTAAATATAGGGAAGACAAGTCCACAAGGCTTTCGCAATTGTAGGGTGGGGTTGGGGAGGGTCAACTATACACAGTCTTACATTCTTACTTTGCACAAAGGCTCAGCCTCAAGTTTTACATATACAGATTCAAAATAATTACTTTTCACAATCAGTTCCCAAATAAAAGAGTAGTGTTTTCTTAACTAATATTCCAGATGTTTATCATAATTTCCAAAACTGTGCATTGCTAAAATCTCTTGAGATGCAAGACAAGAAAATGCTAGCATGTTTAGAAACGATTATTTCTAGAGAAATAGACTTGTTTCCCCTCGAAAGCTCTCACAGGAAGCTGCCAAAAAGAAATTGCTAATCCAAACACACATTGCATATTTATCTAATACAGACACAAAACTAAATCCAAATTTCATTATGACAAACAATCATATAATTTGCTTTCATCTCATATTCACCATACTAACATGCAACATGTGCACTACAGAAAATTTCTCCATCTATACCTTTGGAAACATAGTACAAGATGACAAACAGAAATTATATTAATAATATTAATGAATATAGCCATGGTATTTTTTTTAGAGTTTTGAAGTCTTCTAAAAAGTACTTGTTGAGTTTCATCTAAGTAAGAGTAACTACTGTTCGTACATGACACATCCATTATAACTTTATTGTGGAAAATCAATGAGACTTGGTTAACACAGGATAAAAGCCAATGTTTAGCATTCATGCATTCATAATGTAGTGGTAACTTCCATTCTAAAACAAAGGGAAGAGGGAAAAGATGCCAACTTTAAACAATTGAAGATTAGCAGGAAGCTAAGCTTGCTATGACATGTGGGGGGTGAGTTTCTCTGATTTCTGTAGTCATAGGATCTAGTTCAACAGCAAGAAGCCATTAAAAAGGCATACAGACGCACATTTTCAAACACAGTATCCCTGTACATACTTAAACTGTATCAGAGCAAGCATATAGTGCCTTAGGAGTTATGCACTTTTGCTTCAGAATCACAATTTCCTGATGTTCTTAGAGAATAGATAGTCACATTGAATATAAAGCAAGTAAAATTGATGTGCCTAACAAGGGGTACCAACCATACATACATGCATACAGCATTGAATCACAAGGGCTAGAAATCCATGAAAGTGATTGAAATGTGTATACAGCAAAGAAAAGGCACGGAAAGCCAAGCATCGAGAAGATGCAAAGGAAGCAAGGGAAAACACCTGTTGTTGGTTTGGAACCTGTCCTTTACTGTCCGTGTCCATAACATATTGACTGCAATTCTCATCCTTCCAAACTAATGCTAACGGCGTAATTCCTGCCTGGTAATGTGCATGCCTAAGGAAAAGAAATATCAAATCAAAAGGAATTACCAAAAATAAGAGACTGACAAGGTAATATGGGAGAAAAAGGACCCAGACTTCATACTATTAGTTTATTACACAATATTTCAGAAACATAAAAAATGCTAGCTGTGTAACAAGATTATAAGTCACAGCAACTATGCAAAACACTCCATTTTCAAATGAAAGCAAAGAGTTGTTATTACTTGCTATAGAAGAGAAGACCGTCTTTGACATAAGGCACCGGCCCCGTATAAGCCGCATTGAGACCATTCCGATCACAAGCATACACCGGAACCAAACTGAACCTATGCTTGTGATAATACGAAGGAGGATCACAAGCACCAGTCTCTGCAAGCTTGGAATTCAACCAGAAGAACCTGAACTCGGCGGAGCAATCGTAAAGGGAGTAGCCACGCCAACAAACCATGTCAATAACGTAGTACGTTTGATCCAGCTGCTACCCCCAAAATCACAAGCAAGTCACCAAACAAAACACTTACGCTAAAAATAAAATTTAAAAAAAAAAAAAAACGACATTCCCAAAGGGAAAAGATAAATAAATAGTAACCTCGTGAAAGATGCAATCCAGAATAGAGTAAGACTGAGAAGAACCCGAAGAAAACGTCCTTTCTCCTTGCCCCGTTTGGTAACGCAGAAGGAAAACGATGCAGTATCGAACCGTTCTTCAAACGGCTTATCGTTGTTCCGTTATAAGAAACGACAAAGCACCGTTTTCCAGAAGGTCTCGCAAACACAAACCTGAAAATAATAACAATGATAGTTAAAAAATGAAAAATGGATATGGTGGATGCGCTAGCAAGTAGTGAAGGAGAGAAGAACCAGTCTTGGGAGAGGTTATCGGGGATATCGATCATCCATTCGGGGAGCATGAGTTGTTTGGCGAACCATTTTCGAGCTTCTGCGCCTTTCAGCTTCGAGGCCTCGTGGACGTCGAGGTCCTTGTGCGAAGGCTGCGGGCTGGACTCCGGTTCGGGTTCGGGTTGGGTTTCAAGTTCGGGTTCGGGTGTGTCGAGTGTTTGGGAGGGGAGAGAGAAAGCGGTGGAGGCCAAGAAGCGAGCATGGCGCTGAGCGTCGAGGCGATTCTGTGATTGGCGGAGCAGAGACTGTTGCCTGCGCCTCTCTTGATCGGAGATCGCCGGTCGCTTGAACGGACGGCGGAGATCGTGCGGTGCCATGGCACAGTCGCAGCAGTCTCTGTGACTGTTTGGGGTTACTTCAGCGCGACTTTGCGATCGTTTTGAAAGTTTTCGAAATTTTTAGTGGGTGGCGGACGGAGATTATTTTTTTGAGGGGATGAAATCCTATGGACCCGTTTTCGGGCTTCTCAGGGAAAAAAAGACATGTGTTGTTGACAAATGTGATTTTGAGGTCGTGTAAAATTATTTTAGTAGGCTAAATTTACGGTACATGGTGCAAAAAAACTTGCACCGGTGGAAGGGAATTATAGGCCGTTGATATATTGATTGTTTATTAGGACCGGTCGGATGGAAGACCGGGAACCTGGTTGAGGAGAAAAGTTTGTAATTGCTGGGGTGGTCCCTGGTAGAAAAAACTTTTACGAGTTAATCTGAAACCTGGGGAGGGGAGAGGAAGCCACAAGTTAGTTTGTGTGTTATCGTGAAGTGGTTATGAGGGACCTATTTCGTAGAGGGGTTAGCCTGATTAGAAGAATGTCCACAGTTGTTCCAATGGGAAGTTTTGGGATTACATTCGTAGCGGTACAAATGTGCAAAGAGGAAGTCCTCGAGGGAATGGGGGTGCGAGTGTTACGGGTCATTGATTTCAGCCATAGGGGGCAATGAAAATGTGAAACATTTTTATGGAACTTGGTGGATGACGTTTTTCATGATAAGGCTATTAGGATGAGATGTAATACCCCGCCACGATGGTCTACTGGAGTTTGAACTACCCCAATGCAGTGATGGTATGGAGTTGATGGGAAGGAGATGATTCCAATTTTTTTGTTTGGAAATTGTAAGTTGATAGTTATGGGCTAGGAACAGTTAGTTTTTGGAATTTAATTTCGTGGGTTGTATTGGTAGTTTGATGGAAAAAAAGTGAGTTGGGCAAAGTAGCGATATGGGCCTGGGCACAGTTTGCACATGGTGAAAAGGTAGGATAGGTCATTGATTGGTATATTATAAAGGTCCTATTGGTCGAATGTTGGGTGAAATGGAATAATAGTTTGAGGGTGTCGATGGGCTTGTTATTGGTTTTTTTTATTGGATAGGCTTGTTATTGGTTTGTTGCCCGTCGTCATTGGTAGCCTAGTGAAGGCTTTATGTTGTGAAAAAGGTAGGCTATTAAGTATTTGTTTAATTGAATAAGGCGTTTTAGAGGTTTAATGTATGGATAGTAGTTGACGATGTGGTGAAGATAAAATTAAAAGGTACATTTTGTGGCTAAGGGAAAATATGGTTTAGGCGGAAGTAATTAGTAAATGTGGAATTATAGTGTTATAAAGGGGACAGTAGTTTTGTTTTAACGTCTCACGGATGGGCTTAACATGGATGAATGGATGGAGGGAGGCCAAAAAATTAATGAAAAATAGGTAGACATGTCGATTAATTGTGAGAAAAATAACGAATGGTCCGCTTGCATGGGGGATCTTGGGTGTTGAGTTTCGTGGGCTTTCGGCGAGAGCACAATCACCTATGGTGGTTTGGAGTGTGTACGAGGAGGTTACCTAAAACCCTAAGTCCCTTTTGCGCCCAGGGGGTGGCCGGTGATGTCTTGGTGGTTTGATTTTGACATGGTTTCATAGTCGGTGGTAAAGGGAGGCTTGGGGGACGCGTTGACAGATTTCTGTGATTTTTTGAACAAAAGGCTAATTTTTGTGAATTAATAACAGTTAATCAGTGATTAATTAATGAAAAATAGGTAGACACGCCGATTAATTGTGAGAAAAATACCGGATGGTCCGCTTGCATGGGGGATCTTGGGTGTTGAGTTTCGCGGGCTTTCGGAGAGAGCGCAATCACCTATGGTGGTTTGGAGTGTGTACGAGGAGGTTACCTAAAACCCTAAAACCCTAAGTCCCTTTTGCGCCCGGGGGGTGGGTGGTGTTGTCTTGGTGGTTTGATTTTGACATGGTTTCTTAGCCAGAGGTAAGGGATGGTGTGGGGGACGTTTTGACAGATTTCTGTGAAATTTTGAAAAGTACGCTAATTATTGTGAATTAATAACAGTTAATTAGTGATTAATTAATGAAAAATAGGTATACACACCGATTAATTGTGAGAAAATTAGTGTGACGTCCGCTTGCATGGGGGATCTTTGGTGTTGAGTTTCGTGGGGTTTCGGCGAGAGCGCGATACTCGTTGATGGTTTGGAGTGTATACGAGGAGGTTACCTAAAACCCTAAGTCCCTTTTTCTCCCGGGGGTGGGTGGTGTTGTCTTGGTGGTTTGATTTTGACATGGTTTCATAGTCGATGGTAAGGGGAGGCTTGGGGGACGCGTTGACGGATTTCTGTGATTTTTTGAACAAAAGGCTAATTTTTGTGAATTAATAACAGTTAATTAGTGATTAATTAATGAAAAATAGGTAGACACGCCGATTAATTGTGAGAAAAATACCAGATGGTTCTCTTGCATGGGGGATCTTGGGTGTTGAGTTTCACGGGCTTTCGGAGAGAGCGCAATCACCTATGGTGGTTTGGAGTGTGTACGAGGAGGTTACCTAAAACCCTAAGTCCCTTTTGCGCCCGGGGGGTGGGTGGTGCTGTCTTGGTGGTTTGATTTTGACGTGGTTTCTTAGCCAGAGGTAAGGGATGGTGTGGGGGACGTTTTGACAGATTTCTGTGAAATTTTGAAAAGTAGGCTAATTATTGTGAATTAATAACAGTTAATTAGTGATTAATTAATGAAAAATAGGTATACACACCGATTAATTGTGAGAAAATTAGTGTGACGTCTGCTTGCATGGGGGATCTTTGGTGTTGAGTTTCGTGGGGTTTCGAAGAGAGCACGATACTCGTTGGTGGTTTGGAGTGTGTACAAGGAGGTTACCTAAAACCCTAAGTCCCTTTTCCGCCCGGGGGGGTGGGTGGTGTTGTCTTGGTTGTTTGATTTTGACATTGTTTCTTAGTCGGAGGTAAGGGATGGTGTGGGGGACGTGTTGACAGTTTTCTGTGAATTTTTTAAAAGTAGGCTAATTATTGTGAATTAATAACAGTTAATTAGTGATTAATTAATGAAAAATAGGTATACACGCCGATTAATTGTGAGAAAATTAGGGGGACGTCCACTTGCATGGAGGATCTTTGGTGTTGAGTTCTGTGGGATTTCGGCGAGAGCGCGATACCCGTTGGTGGTTTGGAGTGTGTGCGAGGAGGTTACCTAAAACCCTAAGTCCCTTTTCCGCCCGGGGGGTGGGTGGTGCTGTCTTGGTGGTTTGATTTTGACATGGTTTCTTAGCCAGAGGCAAGGGATGGTGTGGGGGACGTGTTGACAGTTTTCTGTGAATTTTTTAAAAGTAGGCTAATTATTGTGAATTAATAACAGTTAATTAGTGATTAATTAATGAAAAATAGGTATACACGCCGATTAATTGTGAGAAAATTAGGGGGACATCCGCTTGCATGGAGGATCTTTAGTGTTGAGTTCCGTGGGATTTCGGCGAGACGCGATACCCGTTGGTGGTTCTGAGTGTGTCCGAGGAGGTTACCTAAAATCCTAAGTCCCTTTTCCGCCCGGGGGTGGGTGGTGCTATCTTGGTGGTTTGATTTTGACATGGTTTCTTAGCCGGAGGTAAGGGATGGTGTGAGGGACGTGTTGACAGTTTTATGTGAATTTTTTAAAAGTAGGCTAATTATTGTGAATTAATAACAGTTAATTAGTGATTAATTAATGAAAAATAGGTATACACGCCGATTAATTGTGAGAAAATTAGGGGGGACGTCCGCTTGCATGGAAGATCTCTGATGTTGAGTTTCGTGGGGTTTCGGCGAGAGCGCGATACCCGTTGGTGGTTTGGAGTGTGTACGAGGAGGTTACCTAAAACCCTAAGTCCCTTTTCCGCCCGGGGGGTGGGTGGTGCTGTCTTGGTGGTTTTATTTTGACATGGTTTCTTATCCGGAGGTAAGGGATGGTGTGGGGGACATTATGTCACATTTTTCTGTGATTTTTTTCAATATAGGCTAATTACTGTGAATTAATAAAACTTATTTAGTGATTAATTAATGAAAAATAGGTAGACACGCCGATTAATTGTGAGAAAATTACTGGGTCTTTCGCTTGCATGGAGGATCTTCGGTGTTGAGTTTTGTGGGGTTTCGGCGAGAGGGTGATACCCGTTGGCGGTTTGGACCGTTTAAGAGGAGGTTACGTAAAACCCTAAGGGTCTTTTCCGCCTAGGGGTGGGTGGTGATGTCGTGGTGGTTTGATTTTGACATGGTTTCTTAGACGGAGGTAAGGGATGGTGTGGGGGACATTATGTCACAATTTTCTATGATTTTTTTCAATATAGGCTAATTACTGTGAATTAATAAAACTTAATTATTGATTAATTAATGAAAAATAGGTAGACATGTCGATTAATCGTGAGAAAATTATTAGGTCGTCCGCTTGCATGGAGGATCTTTGGTGTTGAGTTTCGTGGGGTTTCGGCGAGAGCGTGGTACTCGTTGGAGGTTTGGACCGTTTAAGAGGAGGTTACGTAAAACCCTAAGGGTATTTTCCGCCTAGGGATGGGTGGTGATGTTGTGGTGGTTTGATTTTGACATGGTTTCTTAGCCGGAGGTAAGGGATGGTGTGGGGGACATTATGTCACAATTTTCTGTGATTTTTTTCGATATAGGCTAATTACTGTGAATTAATAAAACTTAATTATTGATTAATTAATGAAAAATAGGTAGACACGCTGATTAATTGTGAGAAAATTATTGGGTCATCCGCTTGCATGGAAGATCTTTGGTGTTGAGTTTCGTGGGGTTTCGGAGAGAGTGTGGTACCCATTGGCGGTTTGGGCCGTTTAAGAGGAGGTTACGTAAAACCCTAAGGGTCTTTTCCGCCTAGGGGTGGGTGGTGATGTCGTGGTGGTTTGATTTTGACATGGTTTCTTATCTGGAGGTAAGGGATGGTGTAGGGGACATTATGTCACATTTTTCTGTGATTTTTTTCAATATAGGCTAATTATTGTGAATTAATAAAACTTAATTAGTGATTAAATATTGAAAAATAGGTAGACACACCGATTAATTGTGAGAAAATTACCGGGTCGTCCGCTTGCATGGAGGATCTTTGGTGTTGAGTTTCGTGGGGTTTCGGCGAGAGCGTGATACCTGTTGGTGCCAAAACAAAATATGTCACCAGTGAACGACAAAGATGAACACCCCGACAAAAAACTATTAGAAAAGGAATTACAAAAAATAAAAATCAATAATAAAAGTGTTACTAATTATTTACATTAGTTAGCAAATTAATTAGTGCTTTTAAATTCAACTTATTAATTATAAGGAGTCACGGATGTGTACCGTATTTATAAGAGTTTTGTTGGATTATATGAGTCCCTTAATTTTATTATTCTTTGTTTTTAGTCATTTGTTTACAAAATTTCCATCGTTTAAAGTTGAAAAACATTTGGTGCAGGAGCGCATGATTAACAACTGACGAAGAATTGCTTCACAAATGTATAATTTGACATGATTAATTTAAAAAAGCTACATTACTTTAACAAATTGATTTTAATTGTTCAATATTATTTCCTTCACGACTTTTGCAAATGAAGAAAAACTCACGTAACAATGTAGTGGTCGTATACCTTGCGTGTTACACAGCTGTGACCCATTTTTTTTTTAAATCGCGAAATTCCTCAAATGTAGATGAAATAATTATCCCTCCTCTCCTTTGCAGTAAGTTGATGTTATGATGGATTTGAAGGTTGCTTTTGCTAGCCCTCACATTGTCTTGTCCATTACCCATAAAGCAAGTTACAGTAAGTAGACTCCAATAGGCCGGACTTGACATGTATGGACGGTTTGTGCATTACCCCAGGGACTACTTACCAATTAGCCACATTCTAGGGACTGATTCGAAACCTATACAAAATACATAATTTTACTTCCAACATCCAGTTGTTTTCCCATTTATCGGTACATGGGTTTTAAAGCCCTGTACCATAAAAAGCACCTATTTTAGTAAACTCACACATTAATCCTCATTTTTATAGGTTCATGTAGATTAGTTTCTGAGTTTAAGAAAATCTTTCACTAATAACTTACATTACTCTTCGTATTTTGATTAAATCCAAAATGTTATATTAGGGATTAAAGTGTATTTTTTTAAGTTAGGAACTAATATGAATTAAATTATCACGTGTAAGGGTTGATTATATTATTACAAGAGGTAATGTTAGGTGCCCCACATAGGTTTTGTGTCTGGCATCTATGGTAGAATTTTACAAAATTATGGAAAGACAAAGAGCTCAGAAATAAATACAATAATATCTTAGTTAATTAAACCATTACACTATAAAATTTTCTAATTCTTCTAACAAAATCTCAACATAAGAAATTATTAGGCTACACACACCAAAATTGCCCAATTTAATTTTCTGATTTCACAATCTAATTTCTTCAGCTTCATTGTCACATTGTTTCTTCGCTCTTCATTCTCACTTAGTACGAATGACATGTTTGATGTAGCTTCACTTATGCTTTCTTAATCAGTAAAATCATTCTCCACCAATTAGAAACATTGTCATATGTATGCAACCTATAAAATTTCAAACATTTTACAATATTACACAACACAAAAATTATTAAATTTTATATAAAAAATTATAAAACAAAAAAATGAGTAGAGATTATCCTCGGTTTGGGACATCCACAGAACAACCTCCCTGGAATTTTATTGTTTTTTCAAATTCGGAGACCCTAATAACTGTTCTGAGATTGCAATAACATTTTGATCCACTTCACCCATTTGCAACATTTTGCGAGGACCTTGAGTCACCATGTTATACCTCATTTTAGTAGTGTTATCCGTGGATGATACGTGCGTTTCACACAAAGAAAGAAGACAAGAACATAAGTGAAGAATAGAGGAGAAGTAGAGGTGATAAAATAAATGATTAAGAGCTTGTTTGGGTGGAACTTCTGCAGAAGTACTTCTAGGTGAAAAAAATAGCATGAATCAAAGAGGTCAAATGCATTTAACTTCTCCATAAGTTAAAATTAGTCTTTGTAGACCACCTACTCCAAAAGCTCTCTCATTTAACTTCTCCAAAAATAACTAATTTTAACTTATGGAGAAGTTAAATACACTTGACCTCTTTGATTCATGCTATTTTTTTCACCTAGAAATGTTTCTATAGAAGTTCCACCCAAACAGACTCTAAGAAGAAGCATTGAGAATAACAAAGAAGAATGGAGAAGTATGTAACAAAAAATTATATGGCCGTTAGGGTTAAGTGTGTTACACTCTTAAAAAACACATAAAATTATGTTGTTTCTGTTCGTTGTAGCATACATTGTGTCACTTAACGTGACATCTCATCATACAATTAACATCTTTTAACGGTTTGGACTTAACTGCAAGACGAACTGTAACGTCAGGGACTAACGGATGGACTTCCAAATCTCAGGGACTAAATTGCTTGAGGCTATAAAAGTCAGGGACTAAAGTGCTAATTTACTCAAAATTTGATTTCAGTCCCTAACATTGATAACAGGTGGTTTTGTTCCCTTAAAAATTAAAAAAATACCAATTTATTCCTCATTGTACGATTTTTCAGACTAAAAAGGGTACTTTTGGACCAAAATATACAAAATTCACGCAATAAATGGGTATGGGCGCAGGTACGGATAATAACCTGCATTTTTATATGGATATGGGCACTATAATGCTCAGCCCGCTCGCCCCATACACGCACATACATATGCACATACATATTAATTGATTATTAAACTATTTAATAAATAATACCACATATAATTATAACCATATTAATTAATTTTATTAAAATACCTATTATATATGTTTTTAAAACTTATATGTATGATATATCACAAATTAAAAATATATTTTTAAAACTACATATTTGTGCTTTTAACTATATAATGTATGACCAATTAGTGTCGATGATCATTTTTTTTTTTCAAATCTTGGAGAATACTATTACATGACATTCAAGTTTATAAAATAATGTAATGTGAAAATATATTACCCTATTTGAAAAATATTAGAACATTAAACTACGTGTTATGTTTTAGACTCTTAACATATTGTGTTTTAATTTAATTAAATTGTTATGCCAGTTATATTTAATAATTATTTTTGAATGATTTTAAAATAAATTTCAATTTAGTTATAATTTTCTTAAATTAATATTTTTTTATTAAGTCATTAATTTTTCGCTTAACTAAAGTACGAATATAGACATATAGGTATCAACGTATATAGAAACTGACATTAAAATTAATGTTCATGCGAATATAGACGCAAGTACAATTTTTTTCTAAACCCAAATATGAGGACAAACACTATATCCTCTTGAGAGTATCCATTGTCATGCCTACTCCTTCGGATTTCTTTCATTACTCATTTAACTCTTATTCATCGGGGAATCAAGTTGAATAACAATTTAAAGAAGGTAAATTCTACGGTATCCAGCTGATGTGGAAAGATAAATGTGTTAATTTAAATAAAATTTAAAGTGATTTTTTTAATATATCATCTATCTCTTTTTTTTATTATCTCTCTTATATATTATATTTATCTATTTACTTTTTATCTTAAAAATATTCTTGCAGTACACATGCCACGTTTTCTCACTTGAATTTTTTTTTATGAACCACAGTTTACGGGTATCCTACATGGGAGGCAATGTTGTTTCTTTCTTTCTTTTTAAATCACACATTAATTTTCTTTTATTATTATTATTATTAAATTAAAATAATTTCTCTCATTATCCATTTCTATTTATTTGTCTCATTACATAAAACTCATGTCATTCACAGTGATTTTTGTTTATGAAAAACATTATCCTTTACGGGAACTAGTCATGCCCTTGCCATTTTTTATATTTTTTTTTATTTTTTTATCACACTTGCATTTTCTTTTTCTTATTATTATTATATTAAAATATTTTTTCACTATTCGTTCTTATTAATTTGTTTAATTACAAAAGTGATTTTTTTTCCAATATATCACCTATCTCTCTTTTTTATTCATTAATATTTCAACTTATTATCTGTCTTATTTATCTATTTATTTTCTATCTTAAAATTGTTCTCGCAGTACATGTGTCACGTTTTCCCACTTGAGTATTTTTATAAATTTTTATACTCATATTAATAAGGTGATTTTTTTATGAATCATAGTCTATGGGGTATCCTCCACGGGAGGTAATCCTGCTCCTGTCATTTCTATTTTTCTTTTTAAATTACACTTAATTTTCTTTTATTATTATATTAAAATAATTTTACTCATTATCCATTTCTGTTTATCTATTTAATTACATAAAAACACATGTCATGTAAAGTGATTTTTGTTTATGAACCACGAATATCCTCCACGAGAAGCAGTTTTGCTTATGGCATTTTAATTTTTTAATTTTTATTTTTTATCACACTTTCATTTTCTTTTTATTATAATTATTATTGTTATATTAAAAAAATTTCTCTCATTATCTGTTCTTATTAATCTGCTTCATTACAAAAGTGATTTTTTCAAATATATCACTTACCTCTTTTTTTTATTCAATAATGTTTTCACTCATTAACTCTCTTATCTATTCTATTTATTTTCTATCTTAAAATTGTTTCTGCAGTACATGTGTCATGTTTTCTCACTTGAGCTTTTTTTAATTTTTTTTCTCATTTTAATAAAGTGAATTTTCTAATGAACCACAGTCTATGGGTATCATCCGCAGAAGGCAGTTTTGCTCCTGTCATTTTTTTAAATCACACCTTAAATTTTCTTTATTATTATTACTATTAATATTAATATTATTATTATATTAAAATAATTTCTCTGATTATCAATTTCTGTTTATCTATTTCATTTCATAAAAACACATGTCATGTAAAATGATTTTTGTTTATGAACCACAAGTATCCTTTACGAGAGGCAGTCTTGCTCCTGTTATTTTTCATTTTTTATTATTTTTTATCACACTTTCATTTTTCATTATTATTGTTATATTAAAATAATCTCTCTCATTTGTTATTAATCTGTTTTACTACAAAAATGGATTTTTTAATGAACCATGAGAGACGGTCTCACTCCTACTGTTTCTTTCTTCCCCTCTTTTTTCACACTTGAAAATTCTTTTTTTATTACTATTTAAAAAAATTTCCTCATAACCTATTCGTGATTACAATAAATGTTTTAATTTACATCAAATTTTAAAGCGTTTTTTTTCCAATATATTATTTATTTCTCTATTTTATTCATTAATGTTTTCACTTATAATCTTTTTATTTATTCTATTTATCTATTTACTCTCTATCTTAAAGTTGTTCCTGCCGTACACTGCACGTGTCATGTTTCCTCGCTTGATTTTTTTTTCAATTCCAGTAAAATGATTTTTTATGAACCCGGGTATCCTCCAAGTGGAGGTGTCAATTTGGGTTGAGCTCGGTGAGCCAACCCGGCCCACCGGTGGGTTGGGTTGGTAAAATATAGGCTCACATTTTCGCAGGTCAAAAGTGGGTCGACCCACTTAACTCGCGAGCCAAATCGGGTTTGAGTCGGGTTAAGGTGGGTTGGCTCACTTTTTAATTTTTATTTAATTATATATTTTTAATCATTTTTATAATTTTTATATTTTTTTCTATTTTTTGATCTTTATTATTATTTTTTTATTTTTTAATAATTTTTTAAGTTAGGCGAGTCAGCCCGTCTAACCCACCAATCCGCGGTGGGTTGAGCCGGGTTGGTATTTTTTTCAGCTCACTAGAAAAGTGAGCCAACCCAGCTCGGCTCACTTTTAATCTAACTCGTGGTAAGCCAACTTGGGTGAGCCGGGTTGGCTCACTTTGACAGCTCTGGCTCCACGGGAGGCAGTCGTGCTCCTGTCATTTCTTTTTTAATCACACTTTAATTGTTTTTATTATTATATTAAAACATTTTTTGTAATCATCCATTCTTGAATAAAATAATTGTATTAATTTACATTAAATTTAAAGTGTTTTTTCCAATATAACATTTATCTCTCTATTTTATTGATTCATATGTTTACTTATTACCTCTTTTATCTATTTACTTTCAAGCGTAAAATTATTTTCGCAGTACACGTGTCACGTTTTTCATTTGAGCTTTTTTAGTTTTTTATTCTCATTTCAGTGAAATAACATTGTTTACTAATCATGGGTATCCTCCACGGGAGGCAACCTTCATTTAATTTTTTTCTTTTGTAATCATACTATAATTTTCTTTTTTTATTATTATATTTAAATAATTTCTCTTATTATTCATTTTTATTTATCTGTTTTATTACATAAAAACACATATTAAGAAATATAATAAATGTATTGATTTACATTAAATTTAATATATTTTTTGCTTTTATCTCTTTATTTTATTTATTAATATTTTCACTTATAATATCTTTTGGCTATGGTATTTACTTTATATTGTTCACCGAGTACACGTGTCACATTTTTCTCACTTGTGCTCTTTTAGTTTTTTTAGATTTTTTTTATTCTCACTTCGTTAAAGTGACTTTTTTTGTGAACGAAAAATATTCTTCACAGGAGATAGTCTTGTTCCTTCTGGGAACATCCACATAATAGTGGGGATAACTCTCCCAACAGGGATTTTTCCAGACACTTTATAAATATGATAACAATAAGTTTTTCACTTTCCACTAACTGATGTATATAATTATATAATAAATTATTTTATTATAAAATTGGCTTAATTGCACTTTTGGTCCCCCTACTATTATCAATCAGCGATTTTGGTCCCCCTATTTTTTTTTTTTCGCGATTTTGGTCCCATATTATTCCAAATTCGCGATTTTGGTCCCTCTAACACATACTTAGGAGGTATATGGGAACCAAAATTTTGAACTAAATCGCGAATTTGAAATAATATGAGGACCAATATCGCGAAAAAAAAACGTAGGGGGACCAAAATCGCGGATTGATGATAGTAGGGGGACCAAAAGTGCAATTAAGCTTATAAAAAATTAATCATATATGTAAATATAACATCACTCACAACTCAACGTCACCAATGCGAATGCACGGGTATTGTGCTAGTTTCTGGGAAAGAAGAAGAAGCCTCAGATAATAGAAAAAATAGGGAAGTAATTTTTTAAAATTAACAAGGGCAAAATGCACCTACGCATTGGGTCGTGCGGTGAATTAAACACTGAAAAATGCGCATGTGCATTTCAAACATCTATTCTATTACAATTTGGGATCTTTTTGTTTACTGTTCACTCAGTGGCATTTTTTTTGTCACATCAGGTCGTGTGGGCTTCTTATGTGCATCGGCCCAATTGAGGATGGTGTTAGGTCATGAGGCACTTAAGCCTCTCCCTTTCATTCCATACGCGACAGCCTCCCCCTTTTTTTGTTAGGTCTGTAGGTTCCACTTCTGATCAAGTTCAATCAAATGGTAGGTGTGGGGTTCAGCTAGATTAGATGTAGAGTTTTGATTTGCCTTGCGTTTGTCTCTGTAAAATGATGTGCCTTACGTTTGGTGCTGCCGTGTGCCTACTCTAGGTTCCATTCTCACCTTTAATCTGTGTATTTAGGGATTAGGGAATAGGCTTTACTTTCTTTCATCTGTCGGGTGTATTTGTCTACACTAGCGGTGGCAGAAGGCTCATCCCAGTGAGACGCGCAAGTAGGTTGTCATCGGAACAATTGGAGAAGTGATTCATCACGCAGAGGCGCCATTTGAGGGAGACGCGTGTTGCAGGACGTCATTCAGTAGGTTAGCGGTGCAGGAGGTCTAATTAAGCGAGGCGCGTGGTGCTAGACATCATCGGAACAGTGGACGTCTCAGATCCATTAAGTAGTAGCTCCATTTGAGGGAGACGCGTGTTGCAGGACATCATCGGAGCAGCTGGGGGTGAAGGCTATAAATCATAGACAGGTTATTTTGTAAATTCAATTTCTATTCCCATAGATTCAATGTCCATTTCCATAAATTTGAAATCTTTTCCGTGATTTTCTGAATATGTAATATTTTTGGTGTTTCCTTGGAATTTATTTTTTCCTGAATATGGTATATAGTACTGTGATGTGGTTCGAATGAGTTGTGTAAATGTATTTTGTGTATTGGGAGCTAGGGAGATGGAAATCAGCATTGGTAGTGGTTTGAGAGAATGCGAACCTGTCTAAAGGTGATGGAGTAGACATAGAGAGTGTGTTCCTGATCAGAGTATTTTTTATGGGCAATTTGATAAGTATTGCGAAACTCAGTTGCTAATCGGAATATATATGAATCTATAATGGGAGTAATTTTTTTGTGTACAGTGTTCATTGGGGTCTTTGTTTTTTTTCCATTAAAGGCATTTGTACTTTAAAGGTTAGCTAGCTGGACTTCCTATATATTATTTAGCTTTAGCTTTTGCCTTTTGTTGACAGAGTAGACCACGATAGGATGTCAGTAGAGTAGTTTAGTCTCAAATGTATATGACAATGACATAGAGTCGTGCCTTCATTTTAATTTTTTTCACTTCTCCTATACGTAGTAGTACGCTCCCCATTTAAATTTTGAATTCAAGTAAGCACCTCTGTCAAAACTTCTTCTTCCTCCCATTATTCTGAGCTCTGGACGACGGAATGGCAGATGATGGTTGTGTGCGATGGCAGTGTGCGGCAGCAGCGCGGAGGGCTGTTCACGGTGGCTATGGTGGGGGTTATTTGTAGTGGTTGACGGAGATGATTGTGCGACGGCGACTGAGTGTACAGGGTATGGGATGCTTATATGAAAAGTCATGAGATATGTATACAAAGAGTCTAGCTAGAGGCAATAGCCATTGGTGAGCACCATTCCTTCTCCTTGAAGAATTCCTTGCCCCCCCCTCTGTAGAAACACATGGAAACACTAGAAGAGGGGTTGAATAGTGTTTCTTAATAATTTATGGAAGCTTTTCACAAACGATTAAGTTTAAAGCAGTTTCAGACAGGTTTAGAAAGCTGTCTGAAGTTAAAAAGACTTCTGAAAGTAGTTTTAAATAGGTTTTCTTGCTTCTTTTAAAATTATTGAAACAATCTTCAATACCCTTGGGTTAGTATAAATAAATTGACAAGAGATAAGGGATAGAAGACTTAGCCAAGAAATTTATCCTGGTTCACCCACTAACACAGTGAGCTACGTCCAGTCCCAATGGCAAACAACCACTGGATGTCCACTATATGAATATTCAGATTACAAGCTCAAATATGAGTATAGTCTCTGTAGACACAACGAGTACAGTCTCTCCAGACACAACGAGTACAGTCTCTCCAGACACAACGAGTACAGTCTCTCCAGACACAACGAGTACAATCTCTCCAGACACCACGAGTACAGTCTCTCCAGACACAACGAGTACAATCTCTCCAGACACAACGAGTACAATCTCTCCAGACACAACCAAGTATTCTTTTTCAGTCCAGCCTCTCCAGGCTCTTCAACTAAGTATTCTTTATCAGTCTAGCCTCTCCAGGCTCTTCAACCAAGTATTCTTTTTCAGTCTAGCCTCTCCAGGCTCTTCAATTAAGTATTCTTTGTTTCAGACAAGCCTCTCCAGGCTCAATATGCAGTATTACAACGAAATGTGTCTAAGCTTTTGAACTATACAAGTTTCAAGCTTAAGCAGACACAATGCACAATAATAACTGAGGTATACTCAGGATATACAAATGATGTGCAAAGAAGATGAATCAGAGAGTTTTTCTAAGTAAAGCTCGCAACGGAATATCTCTTAGGCTTTCTTGCAATAATTTCTCTATATGTCTCTTTCTTTGATGGTCTTCATGGAGGGGTATTTATAACCAATCTTTAATCCGTTGAAATACCACCGTTTAGAGATAGCATTAAATGCTATTTGATCTGTTGTGAGACATGCTTATGAGAGCTCTGATATTTCTGACACGGTACAAGGTTGCTCCTGCCATAAAGCTGCTACATATGTTGCTGCAGAGGCTGCGTTGCAGAGATTTCCTCAGTGGTGTATGAAATTCAAAAATACCAGGAAAGATCTTTGTGTTCCTTGCTAAAAACGTGTTACGTGCAGCAGAGGTTCAGAAAAGTCTTCACAAGCTTCAGCAAAGGGTGCCACGTCATTACTGAGACTTCAGACAGCTTCAATACTTCAGACGGGTAGTGCACTTCAGACGACTTCAACGCTTCAGACGTGTTGAACCTTCAGAAGGCTTAACTCCTCAGACAGGTTGAAAGCACTTCACATAGTCTTTATATAAGCTTATAGTGGCTTGCTGAAATCATAGATAAATCATTAAAACATATATGTATCTATGATAAATATTTTAACTCAAATTTGTTAAGCATTAAAACTTGGGAATTGAGTTGTCTTAAACATCATATTTTCTCTTATGATATTTTTGAGACTCAACATTCTCCCCCTTTTTAATGATGACAAATTTGTTTAAAATACATAAATCTGAAAGGAGTTTTAAAGATAACAGAATAGATAGCTCCCCCTCAGATGGTGATCTCTTAAACGTATTTACTCCCCCTGAGTCCTGTGATCACTTCAGATTCAGATTTTGTTAGTTTAATACTCCCCCTTTTGTCATCAATCAAAAGGGAATTCCAGAGCATAACAACAACAACAATCATAGCAAAATCATGAAATATGAAAGAAAACAGCAAACATAAACACAACATGATGTGAGACACTGATAGTATTAATCAAAATGTTCAAAAAATTTATCACTTAGAAGAAATAAACATGAGACATGGCTACACATCACTGACTACCCATCCTTCCTCAGCAAAGCTTCTTTCATGAAGGAAATCAGCCCATCTTTGGCCTTGTCAATCTGAGAGATAAGAGCAGTCTTCATGTCCTCTTGGCCACTTCTAATTTGCTGTTGCTCTTGAAGAATCTTATCTTGTTTAGCAATGAGATCAGCATTCTTTTTCTCTAGCTTCTCTATCTTCAGCCTGAGCTTTATGTTTTCTTCTTCAGGATCAGGTGGTGCTTCATAAAGAATAATCTGGATGTGTCTGCACACAAATCTCAGCACATCAAAACCTGGAAGCAAACCATACTCCTGTGGATGATACACTGGAAAGAAAAATGTTCCAATAGGACACATAATCTTCCAGTCTTCATGAAATGATTCAGACAGAGGTGGGAAATGGTCTCTGATGTAATGATATTTCAAATTTATGAATTTCCCATGCCCTATGATAGAATCAGCATCTGGTCCAGTTGACCCAGAAGAGGATCCAACATCCTCTCTGATCTTCCAGTAAGATGACCAGACTCTGTCTCTGAAACTGTGATCCATGCCTCCACCTTGTCTCTTGATCGTTGCTGGTAGCTCCTTCCATTCACTTGGAGTCAGAGGCTTGAAGGGAACAGGATAGGCCTTAGGTTCCTTGAACTTATCAGCAGGGCCTTCCTTCAGAGGGTACCTAGGAACAATTCTATCAGGTTGCACTAGAATCTTGGTGGTTGGCCTGATGGAAAATATTCTAGGGGGCCTGTATCCTCTCATGCCAACAGACTTCAGATAATCCCTTTCAAAGAGTTCACCTTCTGTGCATAGATGCCTGACAAAACACCAGTCTTCATTACTCATCTTCAGACAATCATTATCAGAAAAGGGATCAAGTGGAGCCCACTTGTGAGCAGGTGGTACCACACCCTTTCTGATCTTCTCAAGTTGCCCTGAGTACATCTGATTTAAGCTTCCTTGATACTTTATTCTTTCAGCATCTGAAGTATGTTTGACTAGCCCATGGTGCAGAGAGATAGGGGGTGTATCTCTGAAATATTGCAGCTCTTCATAGAGGTTTGGAAACTTGGGAACCCTTTCCCTCTCAAAGAAAGATCCTTCATACCTCTTATGGGGCACTTCAGCTTCTTCATCATACTGATGCTGAGTGAAAGGAAATGCATAAGGATCAAAAGTGGGTTCTGTGAAGAAATCCCTACTTTTAGGTCCTAGCCTAATGTGTTCAGGCAGCATACTCCATTTCCACACCTTTGAGCTTTCTCCTTGCTGAATCTCGACAATGGGATCTTCAGATTGTGTTGACTCTGAAGATGATGATGATGAAGATGGTGGTGGTGATTGAGGGGATGATGGTGATGGTGATGCTGCTTCTTCTTCCTTCTCTATAGATTGCCTTTCTTCTTCTTCTTTATCCTCTTGTTTCTTTTCAGGTGAGGAAGGAGGTGATGGAGTCACATTGTCAAACCTCACCCTTGGTCTTTTCACAGGGAGTTTGACCTGCTCAGGTTCAGACACCTTCTCCCTTTCAGCTTGTTTTTCTTCTCTTTTCTTCTTGAAATAGAGATTGGCCTTTACGAAGTTCTGGTACTTGCTAGCTTCATCCATAGCTTCCATTTGGCTAGCAATGCTCCTTGTAACCCTAGTAGTGGGTTCAGGAGCTGTCTCAAGAATCTTGCTCTTGGTTCTCCTCCTTTGCTGAACCCTAGACCTCTTTCTCTTCTTATTACTTTGAGCCAAGGTAGCTTGCCTTTCATCTTCTGCCACGACTAGCTGAGAGGCCACGGCGATAGCATAGTCTGTCTTCTCTTGCTCAGCCTTCATATCCATTTCTTCTTGTTCTAAGGCAGTAGCTATGGCTGCCACTTGAATCAATTCTGGATCAAAGGGGCAAGCTGCCAAAGGTGAAGCTGCTACAACTTCAAGATCAGCAAGGTTAGCAATCTCTTCCTCATGAGCCTTTCCTTCTATGTCAGAAGTAGGCTTAAGAGGTTTTGTGCCTTCAGAACCTTGACCCACTATTTCAAATGGCTTTTGCAAAGCCTTCTGAACAGGTTCAGATGCCTGAGTGTGCAGAGTAGAGGCTGCTGAAGATACCTTTGCTGCACTCCTCACAGGGAGCTTCTTCAGCTTAGGTTGAGGGGATGGTTTGGAGGCCTTGAACTCTCCTTTTCTGATGTCCCCTTGAAGCTCTTGTTCAAGAATCTCTATTGTGCTTCCTCTTCTTGAGGCCTTCTCTATGAGGACACTCTCCTTCAGAGTAGGAGATGGAGGTTTTGGAGTGAGAGGGTTCTTCAAGTTCATGCTCTTTAGATTCGACTCACCAAAGAATGCGGGTGACTTGTGATCAAACAATCTTTCAATAGGTACTTTAAAGTGCAAGAGTACCTTTGTAATGAGAGTGTTGTGAGGTAGATTTGCACCAGAGTCTCTAATCTTCTTCTGCATGTGGAACATGATGATGCTGGGAAGATTGACTTTCTTCTTCTGCAGCAAGTGAATCTTGCAGAATCTCTCCAATTCAGACACGTGGTTTCTGCTTCCACTCTTAGGGATTATGGAGCACCCTAAGATGGAGTGAAGTACTCTGACCTTATCCAACAAGAACTTAGAATCAGGAGTCTTGGGTTCTTCTGTACCATACAACATCTTTGTGTACTTCTTTTGCCCACCATTCCTCAACTCCCATCCAGGAGTAAAGGTTTCTCCTTCAGCCTTGACCTTGGCGATGGTGGAGAGAATCCCTTCATCAACAAAAACAGGGACTCCTAGAACAGTGCCCTTGATGCTTTCATATACTCCCTTGGAGTTAGGGATTCCTCTAGCTGAAGCCCAGAAATCTATGACACTCTGCTCGTGCCATGAACAGTAGATGTTGTCAAAGAATGGAGTCCAGTCAGCAGCATCAAATTCCTCAACCAAATCCATACCAAGATTTCGAAGCTCTTCAAGGTCCACACCTTTCGATCTGACCACATTTCCACCGGAGCTGGAAGACTTCTTTGGTGCCATTGATGAGTTACAGAAAAACTTGAGAGAAAATAGTTGCTAGAGAGAAGAAGAAGTTCAAACAGTGCTGAGAGAAAATGTAAGACTTCCTCGACACTCTTACTCCTGCATTTATAGACCCACGATGCAATGATGGCCTGTACCGGCTGCGCGGACATTGGGTATCGTGCGAAGTGGAAGAGACAAAATAAATGGAATTCAACCGTCTCAGATAGCCACGTCAGCAAGTCATTTCAAACAAGTGAGAAATTTCAGACACACTTATAAAATTTCAGAAACCCTAAAATTTCAGACGTGTCACAATTTCAGACACCCTGGAATTTCAGATGCTCTTAATATATCAGACAATATAATACACAATCAATTATTAGAAAATGCATGTATGTTCAAATTATTGCGTATGAACTTAAATCTATCTTCAGTCAGGGGTTTTGTGAATATACCTGCCCATTGATGCTCCGTGTCAATGAACTGAATATCAAAAACACCTTTCTGAACATAGTCTCTAATAAAATGATGTTTGATTTCTATATGCTTGGCCCTAGAATGTTGGATAGGATTTTTAGATAAATTAATTGCACTTGTATTATCACACAAAACAAGTATAGCAGAGATAGGAATATTAAAGTCCTCAAGCTGATACTTCACCCATAGTAGTTGTGAACAACAACTGGCTGCTGAGATGTATTCTGCTTCTGCTGTTGATAATGCAATGGTGCTTTGCCTTTTGCTTGACCAGTTGATCATGTTATTTCCAAAGAAATGACATCCTCCACTGGTGCTCTTTCTTTCTATTCTATCTCCAGAAAAGTCAGCATCACAGTATCCTATTAACCTGCAATCATTGTCTTTCTTATAGCATAGACCAAGATTAGTGGTGCCTTTAAGATATCTAAAAGTTCTCTTAACAACTTTGTAATGAGTAGTTCTTGGATCTGATTGAAATCTAGCACAAAGACACACACTGAACATTATGTCAGGTCTACTTGCTGTTAGATACAATAAAGAGCCAATCATTCCTCTATACAAAGTTTGATTTACTGGTTCTTCATTTTCATCCTTGCTTAAAGATGAAGATGGATGCATAGGAGTTGACATGGGTTTGCAATCATTTAAGTTAAACTTCTTGAGCATTTCTTTTGTATATTTTTCTTGATGGATCCATGTACAATCAGAATGTTGCTTAATCTGAAGTCCTAAGAAAAATTTTAGTTCTCCCATTAAACTCATTTCAAACTCTGATTGTATTAACTTAGAAAACTCCTTGCACAGGGAAGAATTAGTTGAACCAAAAATAATGTCATCAACATATATCTGGACAAGTATAAGATCTTTGTTAGACTGTTTTCTAAAAAGAGTTGTATCTACTTTTCCTCTTTCAAAACCATTTTTGATAAGAAAACTGCTTAATCTGTCATACCAATCTCTTGGGGCTTGTTTCAGACCATAAAGAGCCTTTTTCAGTTTGAAAACATGATCAGGAAAAGCTATATCTTCAATACCAGGGGGTTGTCCAACAAAAACCTCTTCTTCAATGAATCCATTGAGAAAAGCACTTTTGACATCCATTTGATATAGTTTGATGCCATTATTTACAGCATAAGAGATAAGAATTCTAATTGCTTCTAACCTGGCAACAGGGGCAAAGGTTTCAGTGAAGTCAATACCTTCTTGTTGATTGTATCCTTGAGCCACCAATCTTGCCTTGTTTCTGACCATTTTTCCTTCTTCAGACAGCTTGTTTCTGAACATCCATTTGGTTCCAATAATAGTTTTCCCATGGGGTTTAGGAACAAGGGTCTAGACATCACTCCTAGCAAATTGATTTAGCTCTTCTTGCATGGCTAGGATCCACTCTTCATCATGCAGAGCTTCATCAATGTTCTTTGGCTCAATTTCAGACAGGAAAGCAAGAGAATTCAGATTCTTGAATTTGGATCTTGTCTTTACTCCTTCTGAAGTGCTGCCAATGATTTGCTCCTTAGGATGATGTGACTTGTATCTCCAGTTAGTTTTCTAAGATACTGTTTGATCTGTCTGAGACTCAACATTTGTCTGAAGAGGTTCGGATGGTGCTTCAGACACCTGTTCATCCTTCAAGCTATCATGATCATTCAGCTCCATACCTGCAAAATCATCTTCTAGATCTGATAGTTCCCTATCAGTCTCTTTCATGTCATTGAATTTAACATGGATTGATTCTTCCACAATTAAAGTTCTAGAGTTGAATACTCTATAGGCTTTAGATGTTTCAGAATATCCTATGAAAATTCCTTTATCGAATTTTGCATCAAATTTTCCAAGATCATCCTTGGTGTTGAGTATAAAACACTCATATCCAAAGGTGTGGAAATATGATATGTTCGGTTTTCTTCCTTTCCACAATTCATAGGGAGTCTTTTTCAGAATTGGTCTTACCAATATTCTGTTTTGAAGGTAGCAAGCTGTGTTAATAGCTTCTGCCCGGAAGGATCTTGGTAGACTACATGAGTTGAGCATGGTTCTTCCCATTTCTTGCAAACTTCTGTTCTTTCTCTCAACAACCCCATTTTGCTGAGGTGTTCTTGCCACAGAGAAATTGTGGGAGATCCCATTCTCTTCACAGAACTGTTGAAAGTTTGCATTCTCAAACTCTCCACCATGATCACTTCTGATGACAAATATACAGAATCCTTTTTCATTTTGTACCTTCTTGCAGAATATTGTGAAATTCCTGAAAGTTTCGTCCTTGTTTCTTAGGAATAACACCCATGTAAATCTAGAGTAGTCATCAACAATGACCAAACCATATTTCTTACTACTCATGCTTTCTGTTATAATAGGACCAAACAGGTCAATATGTAGTAGTTCTAATGGTCTGCTAGTAGAAACAACATCCTTACTCTTAAAAGAGTGTCTTGTTTGTTTCCCTTTCAGACAACTTTCACATAAAATGTCAGATTTGTAAGAAAGTTTGGGCAGTCGCTTAACAAGGTTGTGTTTTGCTAACTTTGAGATCAATCTCAAGCTGGCATGCCCAAGTCTTTGATGCCAAATCTGTTTTTCATCTTCAACAGAGATAAAACATTTTACATTTTGACTTGCTAGCTCCTCTAGATCAATTTTGTACACATTACTGTGTCTTTTAGCAGTAAAAAGGATTTGATCAAGAGAGTCTTTGACTATACATCCTTCTTTAGTAAAGGAGACCATATATCCACTGTCACACATTTGACTTATGCTCAGTAGATTGTGCTGAAGTCCCTCTACTAGAAGAACATTCTTAATAAGGGATAAAGGAGATATACCTACAGTCCCTATACCAGTGATCTTCCCTTGCTGATTTCCACCAAAGGTGACCACACCTCCTGCTTTTGGTCTAAGGTTTTGGAACAAAGACCTTTCTCCTGTCATGTGTCGCGAGCACCCACTGTCCAGGTACCATTTGTGGGGTTTCCTTTGTCCTGTTAAACACATATGCAACATGAATGATCAAGTTTTTAGGTACCCATATTCTTTTGGGTCCTTTCTTGTTAGCTTTGGGCCTTGCTTTTCTCTTGTGTTTGCACTGAGCCACATTGTGTCCAGGCTTGCCACAGTGAGAACACCCAATAACCTTCTTTTTGCCTTTAGTAAAATTTAAGACAGTAGGAGGTTCAGAGGTGTTGTGATCACAAAAGCCTAAACCACTTTTGTCAAGAGGATCCCTTTGATTGTCCAGCAATCTGTTAAGGTTATCTGTCCCTTTGACAAACTTAGCTAAGTCTTTTGTCAGTTCCTTAACTTGTTTCTGAAGTTTTTTGTTTTCTTTAGAGACAGTTTGTGAACTGCTGCTTTCAGTTACAAGGATTTTCTCCTTGAGCATAATATTTTCTATCTCAAAAGCCTCATATTTACTGCACATTTCTGTGTGGGCTTTGGATAGATTCTTATACTCTTGGAAAAGTTCCTTGGAACTTTCCATCAGGTCATCATACATCTCTTGAAGAGTTAAGGGAAATACCTCAGCTTCAGAGCTATCTGATGAGGGCAAGCTGGCCATGAGACACAGGTTGGCCTCTTCTGAAGTGTCTTCCTCTTCTTCTGAGGTGGACTCATCAAGATCCTCCCATGTTGCCATCAGTCCCTTCTTCCTCTTGAAGATCTTCTTCTTTTTGAGGCTGTTTTTCTTCAGTTTTGGGCATTCAACTATCATATGACCTGGCTGTTTGCATTCATAGCAAGTAATTTTTGTCATTTTGAAAATCCTTACCTGACTTACCTACTTTAGAGGTTGAAGGTTGGTTCTTTCTCATATTTCCTATGTTTTGTAGCATTCTCTTTATTTTCCTGCTGAGAAGAGCAAGATCATCGTCTTCTGAGCTATCTCCAGAGTCGTCATCTGCTTCTGAGGTTTCCTCAACTTGCATGGCTTGAATGCTACCATGCATAAAATGTTTGGCTTTGGAGTTTAATGCCAGTGACTTCTTCTTGACGTCATCTTCTTCAAGTTCAAGCTCATGGACCTTGAGAGATCCCAACAGTTCTTCCATTCTAAGAGAGTTTAAGTCTCTTGCTTCTTGAATGACAGTGACTTTGGGTCTCCAGGACTTAGGCAAACTTCTTAGAATCTTTCTATTGTTGTCTCCAGATTCATAAGTTCTACCTAAGGACCTGAGTCCATTAGTTATAGTCTGAAACCTTCCAAACATCTGGTCAATGGTTTCAGATTCCTCTATCTTGAACATCTCATATTGATGTATGAGCATGCTGATCTTGGATTGCTTGACCGTTTCTGTCCCTTCATGGGCTGCTGCAAGAGTATCCCAGATCTCCTTGGCAGAAGTACATCCATGAACCTTATCATACTATGATTTATTCAAAGAACATATCAGATAGAGTTTGGCTTTGGCATTCATTTGCACTCTAGCCTTCTGCTCCGAGGTCCATTCAGCCTTAGGAATGGGCACTCCATTATGCATAGGCATATAGTCTCCATTAGTGACCACATCCCAAACGTCAATGTTGTTGCTCTCAATGAACAACTTCATACGATCCCTCCAGTATTGGTAATCCACTCCATTGAATGCTGGGGGCCTTGTGATAGAGGATCCTTCAGTGATGTACTGCCTGTTGTTGGAAGTTTCCATCTGGATCTTTAGTCTTCAACACTTGTAAGGTGCTCAACCCTGAGTTAAGCTCTGGTACCAACTGTAGAAACACAGGGAAACACTAAAAGGGGGGTTGAATAGTGTTTCTTAATAATTTATGGAAGCTTTTCACAAACGATTAAGTTAAAGCAGTTTCAGACAGGTTTAGAAAGCTGTCTGAAGTTAAGAAGACTTCTGAAAGTAGTTTTAAATAGGTCTTCTTGCTTCTTTAAAATTATTGAAACAATCTTCAATACCCTTGGGTTAGTATAAATAAATTGACAAGAGATAAGGGATAGAAGACTTAGCCAAGAAATTTATCCTGGTTCACCCACTAACACAGTGAGCTACGTCCAGTCCCAATGGCAAACAACCACTGGTTTCCACTATATGAATATTCAGATTACAAGCTCAAATATGAGTATAGTCTCTGCAGACACAACGAGTACAGTCTCTCCAGACACAACGAGTACAGTCTCTCCAGACACAACGAGTACAATCTCTCCAGACACCACGAGTACAGTCTCTCCAGACACAACGAGTACAATCTCTCAGACACAACGAGTACAGTCTCTCCAGACACAACCAAGTATTCTTTTTCAGTCCAGCCTCTCCAGGCTCTTCAACTAAGTATTCTTTATCAGTCTAGCCTCTCCAGGCTCTTCAACCAAGTATTCTTTTTCAGTCTAGCCTCTCCAGGCTCTTCAATTAAGTATTCTTTGTTTCAGACAAGCCTCTCCAGGCTCAATATGCAGTATTACAACGAAATGTGTCTAAGCTTTTGAACTATACAAGTTTCAAGCTTAAGCAGACACAATGCACAATAATAACTGAGGTATACTCAGGATATACAGATGATGTGCAAAGAAGATGAATCAGAGAGTTTTCTAAGTAAAGCTCGCAACGGAATATCTCTTAGGCTTTCTTGCAATAATTTCTCTATATGTCTCTTTCTTTGATGGTCTTCATGGAGGGGTATTTATAACCAATCTTTAATCCGTTGAAATACCACCGTTTAGAGATAGCATTAAATGCTATTTGATCCGTTGTGAGACATGCTTATGAGAGCTCTAATATTTCTGACACGGTACAAGGTTGCTCCTGCCATAAAGCTGCTACATATGTTGCGTTGCAGGCTGCGTTGCAGAGATTTCCTCAGTGGTGTATGAAATTCAAAAATACCAGGAAAGATCTCTGTGTTCCTTGCTAAAAACGTGTTACGTGCAGCAGAGGTTCAGAAACGTCTTCACAAGCTTCAGCAAAGGGTGCCACGTCATTACTGAGACTTCAGACAGCTTCAACACTTCAGACGAGTAGTGCACTTCAGACGGCTTCAACGCTTCAGACGTGTTGAACCTTCAGAAGGCTTAACTCCTCAGACAGGTTGAAAGCACTTCACATAGTCTTTATATAAGCTTATAGTGGCTTGCTGAAATCATAGATAAATCATTAAAACATATATGCATCTATGATAAATATTTTAACTCAAATTTGTTAAGCATTAAAACTTGGGAATTGAGCCGTCTTAAACATCATATTTTCTCTTATGATATTTTTGAGACTCAACACCCCCCTCTTTCTCAACTGCATCATTTTATTTATCTCATGGAGCATCTTCAGATACCAGATCAACCTTACCAATGCCACTTTGTGTCATGGTATTCATGGATGTTGAGGTGAGTGATTAATTTAGAGTTTATAAGTACATTTGATTGAATTATATTTGGATGACTTATATTTATTTGACTTTTCTGCATTTCCTATGTTTCTGGGTGGCATGATACAAACCACTTTCCATAAACACATGATGAAAAGAATTTAAGAATGTAATTCTTGAAGGTGAGGTCTACACAATGGTGTACATTAGTGTTATTAGGAACGTGGGAACATATCCTTCCTAACAATTTTGAATTGTTAGACTGATTTTATTTTACCTTGGTTGATTCATGACTACAACATCTACAGGCAGTTGATTATTGGGGAATTGTTGATGTATTGGTAAGTAAAGCATGTAACTTGGAAAAAGTTGTTGTGCTAGCATTACTTGGGTGTGAATCAATTTTGTTGTAAAGCCAGACATCATCCCTTTAGAAACTGATCGATTCAAATTTGGATTTAGCAGAATAATTTTTAAAATATACTGGTGGTGAGTAAGGGATAGATTACTTGGGAAATCTATGAATGGGTTTTATGAGTTTTGAAAGTATAATGGTTGAATTGTTTAGAGGAATTTATGCATTTGAAATGCTTCAACCACAATTTTATAAAATATTGGTATCCTATGTATCATATTTCTTTCCTTTCCTTTTCATGCACATGTCATTATATCTTTTCTATATTAGTGTTTCCTGATTTGTTATCAAGTTTTGATTGCATAGTTGGATCATTTTGAAAGGTTTATGCATTTATTGCAGATGACTGGTGAGGTTATTTGGCGTTATTATAGGTTGTTCTTAACGGGGAAGGTGTCTAGATAGTTCGTGAAAAGGGGGCTCCTGTCTGTGCGCACTTCATATTGCAGTGGTCACTATGTGTTATGGAATTTTGTTTTCAAGTTTTTTAGGTAAGGCTACTATAGTGATCCATATATCCAAATGTGTTTATAAATGGGTTTATGGAAATGTGTTTATAAATGGGTTAGGGAAATTTGTGTCATGGTCTCAAACTTTGTAGTCATTAGTTATCACTTTTTAGTCATATAATCTGTGAGTGATCTTGGCATAGAATAGTCACCCTGTCTTGGTATATCAAAACAGATTGACAGGATGAGAGAATTTTTTCTCATTAGGTCTCAGATCTAAATTTTTTCTACACATTTGACTTTAATCAATTATCAGCTTATTTTATAATGGTATTTATTTACTATTTAACTTTTCCACCTTGCAGAAAAAGGTAACTGTTTTTGCGATTCTATTTCTTTTTTTTGCTTCTCACCATCATGCTAATGCCATTTCATACAAGTTCTAAAAGATTGATATTTTTCTTTCATGTTTGTCTTTGTACATTGATTTTATAACATATGGAAATCAACCTATCAAAGTTGTGACTGAGATTGGCTACTTGGATAGTCTATTGAATATGACTTGGAAAACGATGATGATTGGCTTTTTTTATTGCCTCATTGCCTGTTGAGTATGAGCTGGGTTTCCTCTGTGATGAATGAAATTTATATTGTGCTTTCAATATAAGAAATACCATTTAATCATTATAAGTAAGTTGTGATTGGGATATTTTGAGTCAAAACAGTTGGTGAAATAACAACTGTTTCTCACATCACATGCATGAGTGTAAATTTGCAATGGCTCAAGAAACTGATGTGATTATCACACTCCCTGGTAGTGTCATGAAAAGCTCTCACATAATTTTAAAAATAGTCATTGATTGAATTTTCTTATCACATGTGAATACTACTAAACCATATGTTTTTAGATATTGAAATTTGTTTATTGTTGTACTGGATTGCTATATTGAATGTATACTATTAACTAATGGGTCACTCCTAATACCCTCTTCTTATATTAGGAGGATATATGGAACTATTAAAGAGCTTTTGGAGATTATAACTTGGGCAACTTGGAAATAAAAAAGAACCAGTAACTTAAAGTGCACATTAGATCCACATTTAAGTGATGCTTAGATGATATCGATTTCGGTTCTTTAGACTATAGCTCCACATTTTAAAGTGCACATTAGATCCACATAAACATATAGCCCAATGCCCCTGTGTCTTTGAAATCCGCCCAGTACAACCTATTTCAGGTAATTGGATTCTTTATTATTCATATAATACACAAATAATCATTAATTTTTGTGTATTATATGTAAAATAATTATAATTTCTAAATTAGGATTTTCACCTAAGCAATTTTACCCGATAAAAAACCTAATTTCATATTTATGATTATTTTAATAATTAAAAAATTAATAAAAAAATATTAATTAGATGAGTCAGCTATTTGGGACTCATTATTGAGGCTAACATGTAACTTTTATTACCCAGCTCATCGGGTTAACAGATCTCACTGACGGTCATGGACCATGGTTTGGGGGTTTAGAAAGTTCAACGACAAATAAGCAAAGGATTTATATAAAATGAACGAAGACTAAAGTTGACCGAAACTATAGGGACGAAAAACATATTTTTCCCATATTTTTTTCCCGACTTATGTGGTGACAGGGTCACCTGGCAGGACATATGGGTCCTGAAAACATGACACGTGCATTGTGGGAACAATTTTAATATAGAGTGAATAAAATAGATAAATCGAATAGATAAGAAAGATAATAAATTCAAACATTAATTAATAAAATAGAGATAAATGATATATTGGAAAATACTTTAAATTTAATAAAAAAAATCAACTTATTTATTGCATTTCTTAATCTTTGTTTTTATGTAATGAGACATGTAAACAAGAATGACTAATTAAAGAAACTATTTTAATAAAATAATAATATTAATAAAAGAAAATTAAAGTTTGATAAAAGAAAGGAAAAAAATGGTAAGAGGAGGATTGTATCTGTGGAGGATACTCGTGGTTTTTTTAAAAAATCACTTTTATAATGAAATAAATTAATAAGAACGAATAATGAGAGAAAATATTTTAATATAATAATAAAAAAAGAAAATAAATGTGTCATAGAAAAGAAAAAAACAACTAGAGCAAAACTGCCTCAGTGGAGGATACCTGTTATCATAAAAAAATCACTTTGCTGAAGTAGGAATAAAAAAAAACTAAAAACGCATGTGAGTATTGAATAAAATAGAAAGATAAATCATATATTGGAAAAATGACACTAAATTTACTTTTGTAATGAAAAATATTAGTAGAAACTAATGATTAGAGAAAAAGTTTTAACATAATAATAAAAAAATAAATGAAAGTGTGATAAAAAACAAAAAAAAGAAAGAAAATGACAGGGGCATGACTGTCTCCCATGGAGGATACCTATGGCCCATAAAAAATCACTTTACTAAAGTGAGGATAAATAAACTAAAAAAATGAAACGCAAGTGAAAAAACATGACACGTGCATTGTGAGAACTATTTTAATATAGAGTAAATAAAATAGATAAATCGAGTACATAAGAGAGATAATAAGGTAAAACATTATATAGAATAAAATAGAGAGATAAATGATATATTAGAAAATATTTTAAATTTAATATAAAATTAACACATTTATTGCATTTCTTAATCTTTGTTTTTATGTAATGAAACATATAAACACGAATGATTGATTAAAGAAACTATTTCAATATAATATCTATACTATATATAAAGAGAGTAGGAGAGTTTTGGTTTTCACATTTACATTCCTATTATACCTCTATTTTATATCTTGATTTATTGATTTATGATTCCCACTAACCAATAATCATCTATACTATATATAGAGAGAGTAGGGGAGTTTTGGTTTCCACATTTCCATTCCCATTATACCCCTATTTTATATCCTGATTTACTGATTTACGGTTCCCACTAATCAAAAATCACCCAATAAAAATAATAACTGCCTAAAAAATGTATAAAGATGAAGAAGAGACTTCGGAATAGAAAGATGGGGAAAGAGGAAGAGGATCGTAAAAATAAGAAATGCGGAAAAAATGGTAAGGGGAGGATTGTTCCCGTGGAGGATACTCGTGATTTTTTTTTTAAAAAAATCACTTTTATAATGAAAATATTTTAATATAATTGAACTTTCCTGAAAGCTCCGATCAGTGAGTCTCCTTCACTGCTTGCAACGATCTCAGGATCTTTAGGTTGAAGACGATGATGCAGGGGTACCTGCAAGGGACTCCGATGCTTAAGTCAGTAATGATTCTGATCAAAGTATAAAATAGGGTCAAAAGTGTGTACCTGAAAGGGTGAAAAATCATGTATTTATAGGAGAATTCGGGGGGAAAGTTAGTTACAGATGTAACTGCATCCATAAATTACGGGTCTACGCGCTATAAGCTAATTGATCACACGCGCCAGGATGGAACTCGGAAATGAGGTTGTTTCCGATTTAAGCTTCGAAGTCATTAAAATCGGTAAGTGATGTCATTCTGTCTTGACAACTCGGGATAGTATCTCGCTGCATCATCTCGGAATACTACTCGGAGACAATATATTTCGGAAATTAGATTCTGATCCTTGTTCAAGAATGGTGAATGTCGACGTACCATGTCAGCACTATGGTCGTCAGTTCAAGTCGCACTGGAGTATAATTTCACTCCAGAACAATAATAAAAAAAAAAGAAAATGAATGTGTCATAGAAAAGAAAAGAAAAACAACTAGAGTAAAACTGCCTCAGTGGAGGATACCTGTTATCATAAAAAAATCACTTTACTAGAGTGGGAAAAAAAACTAAAAAAAATGCATTTGAGTAAGCATAACACGTGTATTGAATAGAATAGAAAGATAAATGATATATTGGAAAAGTGACACTAAATTTATTTTAAATCGACAAATTTTTTGTATTTCTTAATGTGTTTTTTATATAATGATACAAATAATCATGAATGAATTACGAGAGAAACTGTTTTAATATAATAAAAAAAATTAAAATGTGATAAAAAAGAGAAAAAAATAAACAAAATGACAGGAGTAGGACTGCCTCATATGGAAGACATGGTTCGTAAAAAAAATATATTTTACTAGAGTGAAAATAAAGAAACTAATAAAA
The DNA here is from genome assembly GCA_026901365.1 of Sesbania bispinosa. Lineage (NCBI taxonomy): Eukaryota > Viridiplantae > Streptophyta > Magnoliopsida > Fabales > Fabaceae > Sesbania > Sesbania bispinosa. The sequence goes on from QLOH01000380.1 coordinate 306,619, forward strand.
TAAAAAAGTGCAAGTGAGAAAACATGACACATATAATGTGGAAATAATTTTAACATAAAGTAAATAGAATCGATAAATATAATAAATAAGAGAGGTAATAAGTAAAAATATTAATGAATAAAATAGAGAAATAAATGATATATTTAAAAAATATCACGTTAAATTTAATAAAATCTCCAATTTAATAAAATCTCCAAAAACCTTTTGTCAAAAATTAAACTCATTGGTAGCAAGGTTCTGGTGGAAAGGGTCAAAAGGGTATCGGGGAGTTCATTGGAGGGCTTGACACTCACTGACCAACTTCTCAGCTGGCTTCAGGCAGTGGGATATGACTAAGGTTCAACAACTAATTCCAGCACACTTTGAACCACAGGTTTGTCAAACACATGTTAGCTGGGAAGGAGAAAATGATGTTTTCTATTGGCCCCATGATAAAACAGGGAACTACTCTATCCACTCAGCCTATCATGTTGCAAGCTCAGCTCAAAATTTAGAGGAAAAGTCACAACTCTCCTTAAACCGGCTCGACCCAGTGGTTTGGAGGATCATCTGGCATGCTAAATGTCCCCAAAAATTAAAACTATTTATGTGGCGTGCTTGTACAAATTCACTACCAGTTATGGCGAATTTACAAAAAGAAACATCACAGATTCGAGTGAATGTCCAATTTGTGGCTTTGAATTAGAATCCACAGAGCATGCTTTGTTCACGTGTAGCTGGGTTCCCCCTGTTTGGTTCAGATCCTCTCTACAATGGCCAATTGATAATTCCTCTACTGCAAACTTTGGTGTTTGGTTGTTTGAGAAAATTAAGATTCTGAAAGTGCATGTGGAGCAATTTGATTTTAATTGTTCCTACCTATGTTGCTTGATTTGGTATATCTGGAAGAATCGTAATGAATATGATTTTACGCGATCTAAGCCCAACCCACGCATTGTCATTGAACAAGCTAATAGATTACACTCAGAATGCTATGAAGTGTTAATAAGAAGTCAGCAGGGTTCAGAAAACACAACCTTCATTGCCCATATCTCGGAATCAAAGCTCCCATTGGTGCCCTCCCCCTGATGGTTTGGTCAAGATAAATACAGATGCAACTTGGGATCAAACGTCCAAATCCGGCTCTGTAGCGGTGGTCATTCGGGATTCCTTAGGTTCTCTTCTCTCCAGGACTGCATAAAAAATCTTTGCTCCACCTCCCTAGTTGCTGAAGCCTTGGCGGCCAGGGAGGGTATGACTCTTGCACATAATCTACAAATTCCAAAAGTTCTCTTAGAGTCAGACTGCCAGAACCTCATCTCAGTTTGCAGAAAGGAACAGTCTTTTGGAGAAATTAAAGGGATTATTGAAGACATTCTCTCATACCTGGGGAAATTCTCCTTCACGGGCTTCCTTTGGACTCACAGATCGGGAAACATCCCCTCTCATTCGGTTGCTCAGCTTTGCTCTCGTGATCTTTTGCCCAAAAATTGGATTTCTAGGCCACCTCTAGAGATTAAAGAAATCATCCGGAAGGACTCCCTCACTGCGTCCTTTGAGCTTCAACAGAGGCTTCATCTCATGTCTCTTTAGCTTATTTCCTTTTCAAAGTACATGGCTTGTAGGACTCTTAGCTGTTGACAGCTTGCACTTAAGGATCCCTAGATTTACTTGCTAGATTCCGGTGTACTTTTGATTTTCTTGTAATGGCTCTCTTTGGGCCTTTTGGGCTTTAGCCTCTTTCAATAATGCATCACTCTGTTGACCAAAAAAAAAAGAAATTTAAAAGAGAGAGAGGAGAGAAATGAGAGCCTGACACGTGAACTCTTTTCCTATAGTATAATAGATATAACTTACAACGGTCTTTCCTTGCAATTAAGGTGGTCAGCGGCCTTAAAATGCAATGAGTAAACTAGAAAACCGGTCCCTGACTCTGGGAGACCATGCAGTTTCGCCCCTGACTTTTCTAAAATAGCACTTTAGTCCATAATTTATTAAAAAAATATGCACTTTAGTTCTTATTTTATTAAAAAACATGCACTTTAGTCATTCACTTTATTAAAAACATGCACTTTAGGGACTGAAGTGCATGTTTTAATAAAGTCAGGGACTAAAGTACTATTTTGAAAAAGTTAGGGACGAAACTACATGATCCCCCAGAGTTAGGGACCGATTTGCTAGTTTATTCAAAATGCAATGATAGAACTTCATCCAACTTTATACTGACATGGAATGTGCTTGATAGGTGTCTAAATATACAGCTTCCACATATCCAGGGTACCATTAATCTGGGTACTGGAGTGCTCACCTTTATGGTCTGTTTGGTGTAGAAGAAATTAAGAGGAGGGAAGAGATAGGCGGAAGAGAAATAGTTTTTAAGTTTGGTAGAGTAAAAAGTTGTGAAGAGAAAAAATGACAAAGGTTGGGCCCATGCTTTCAAATTTCTTCACAAATTTGCGAAGAAATTGGGAAGAGAAAGGACAAGAGGTGAGAGAGAGCATCAGATTTTATTTTGTACCAAGGTTACCCTTTCCACCAGATCTAGAAGCTTCCCCGTCTCTATTTTTCACCGCCTCCATCAAGTCCACACCGCCAAAAGCTTCAAGTGCACACCATCAACAGCTTCACCTCCTCCCCCTACTTCATTGACGCCACCCCTAGCACCACCACCATCCCTCCATCACCATCTCAATCTCATTCTCCTCCTCCTCCAACTCTACCTTCCCCTACTTCCCATGTTCCTCCACTTTTCTGCCACCCCCAACTCTACCTTGACTTTGGTGCTCCCTTTCATTTACTATTTCAGTTCATGTATCTAGATTTTTAATTTTTTTCATTGGGTCACTCTGTCTTGGTTAGGATGATAGTTTGGTCTTATTTACTATTGTAAGGTTGCTGGTTTTTTTGGGGTAATTGAATGCTCAAAGGATAAGGTTGCTGGGTGTAAAAGACTCATTTTAATATAATTAACTTATTAAAAAATTAGCACTTACAATGTAATATATATATATATATATATATATATATATATATTGTATTTTTTTGATGAAATTGGTCCCTAATTGAACACTTAAAAATTTATTTGGATTCATATATGTATTGTATATATTTAATTTTAATACATGTATTAAATTATAAAAATAAATAGTTTTTAATATATATTTTTATATTTTAACTAAATTAGTTCTATGTATATATATTATTTATAAAGTTTAATATTTTAAATTTTTATAAATTTAACTCAAAAATATATTTATGGGTATTTTGGTCTTTATATATTATAATCTAATTTCTCTCATTTCTATTTCTCTCCTACTAAACAAAAATATTATTTCTCTCCACCCTATTTCATCTCTATTTTTTTTACCAAACAACTCTATTTTTCACTTATTTCTCTCTTTCCTATCTACCATATTTCTCTCCACGCTATCAAACAAAGTGTTAAAGGGGAAATTTTAAGGTTGACTGGCCCCTTTATGTTTTATGGTTTGGGTCTATGATAAACCATACATTTTAGAGTCATAAAAATAAATTTAAATTAATACAATATATTATTAAATTTTTATTACTACTTATAATAAAGATCTATAAAAAATAGAGTAAACTAGTCGGTGGGGATCGTACAGTTTCGTTCTTGACTTTGTTAAAATAGCTTTTTAGTCCGTACTTGTCAAAAACACATGCACTTTAGTCCCTAAAGTACATATTTTTTAATAAATTGAAAGACTAAAGTGCATATTTTTTTAATGAAATAAGGACTAAAATGCATGTGTTTTTAACAAAATACGAACTAAAGTGTTATTTTAACAAAGTCAGATACCAAATTGTATGTTGCCACGTATTTGCGAGTTTACTCCCAAAAAAGAAAAAATTAGGTTCATCTAAAATTCCCGTTAACAAGGTCGATTTTGAAATTTGGTTGCTAGATCCGAGTGCAAAAATCCTGGACCCAACACAAGTTGCCATCTCGTGCTTCCTCCAACCAATACATCGAACTTGGGTATGCCCTAAATCCTCCTCCCTCTCTCTCTCTCTCTCTTGATGTACATGGGCTTGCTACACTATGCATAATGCATCCCTGAATCTGAATCTGGATGTTTCACACATAAAACCTCCCCATAATTTCACTCGTGCTCACTCACTTGTCTTCCATGCTACAACTGTAAAGCAAGGAAATTTTTTTGGACCGGTCTCATAAATTAAATGGGTATAATAGAAAGTAGAAACATATTTTAGTTCCTGCAATAATTCTTGGAGTCACAACAAAATAATGTTTCTTTATGGTTCTGTGCCACTCTGAGAACAAGTTGTAATTGTGACACTGTTTTTGCCAGTTCATGATCATAAAGTAGTGCCTTTTTAATTTCATAAGATTTATTATCAGTGAAGGGAAAAGAAGAATTGAAGATCAAAGTGTCAACCATTATGCCTAGAATAATTCTGAGGATGTAACTTTTTGTTTTATGTAACTGCTACCTGTTAGGAAGTGGGAAGTGTATCTGTTATTTATTATGTTTGGATGATTCTGTAACTGCTAATTATTAGGATGGACATTTAAAAGCAGTTGTTTGTGAGTATATTAAGGAGTTTGGATAGAATAAAGGTTATGCAGAAATTTATGTTAAGGTTCCTGAGTACTTTAACTATTGGATATAGTGGGGTTCTCTCTAACTAGCCCAAACTTTCATTAGCAAAATAGGACACAAAGGAAGAAGAAGTAAAAGATCTGGTGAATTACATCCAGATTTTATTGTCCAACCTCCTGTAACTCAATCTTAGGAACTGGTTCACACCATAGAGGAAGTTGTAAATGTAATGCTTCTCTCCTCCATTCTTTAAGTGCTTATTTGAACTAGCATGTGCAAGTTTGTTTTGTTATTTCTTTTCAAATACCTTAATGAAGGTTCTTGTTTATATTATGGGATTGTTGAGCATGAATAAGGAAGAAAGAAAAAAAAAATGCATAGATGCATTACAACAGATATCTCTTTCTGTTCATATTTTCTGAGATCTGCTTTTATGAATTACAGCTAACATGGGATAAGGCTTAGTAATTATAATGTTACGTTGAAAGTTTTCCAAAAGGAGTAGATAAGGTTAACAACTCGATGTAAACAATCATGAAGCCATTTAATAGGGTTGCCGGTATTATTGAACAAAAAGAGATATTTGTTGTTTTCTTCTTAGCTCTTGTTCCTCTAATTCTAAAGTAAAGAGAGATAAAGTCTGATGTAGCTTAGAATGAAAAGTTCGATGATGCAGACTAAAGGTGCTGTAAATTCATCTTTGTGCATTCTTATCTTTTGTTCTAATCTCTCAATTTGTGGTCCAAATTGTTGTATTGTACCTAAAGAAGATGAATGTTCATTTTGTGACATAATGTGTTGTGCTTCATTTTTGCTTGAATCTCAGAGATATCCACATTTTCCTTCTTAAATGCTCACTTAGCTCTTCATGTTGCTTATAATATGTTTCCTTTCTCCATCCTGGTTTGCAATTTTTTGCTTCATGAGATCTTATTGTGTGGCATCGTCATGCTCTTTAGTAATGTTTTGGGGTTTTATATTGGTTGATAAATCCAATATTTCCTTACTCTTTTACCAGTATGGAGCACACAGTCTGGGGTCATTTGCCAGCGCTGGTAAGGGCCAATTCCAAAGAATCTATTGAATACATTCTTCAAGCCCTTTGGAGAACCAGAAAGACCGGTCTTCACTCTACTGACCGACGCATCATTCAAGACATGCTCCAGCTCGAAAATGACTCTGACCTTGACCCAGTACTGTACCCCTGTCTCTCTATGTCATAGTTTCTATTATGACTTAATTGTAGGGAAAATGTTCATGGGTACACAATCTCTTAAATTGGATTTGTGGGAAACCTATTTCACTTTGTGTTATGCTTATGGCAGTTTTCAGTGTTTGTTTGGTACAAGAAATTGAAACACTAGAAAATAAGGAGTGCATATTGTTTCAAGTTTACAGTGAACACTAAGCTAAGTTACCATGATATCTCAGAAGATAAAAGGATTTTATGCAAACCATTAATTATTAAAATACATGAAAGTTCTTTACTCACTGCTTTGTTCTAAAAAGGAAGAGAGGTTAAGTCATCTTTTTTTCCAGAAGCTAACCTTCATTTATTTAATCTTATTATTTAAACAACCCCTACACAATAATTAATGCATAAAAGCTTGCAATATGTGTAGTACATGCTATCACATTTCTGATAAGTTGGTGGCTGATGCTAATAAATGGTGAATTGAAGATTTGGAAAGGCAGGGGACGAGGAGCAGGGTTGGTGTTCCTTTAACCACCTACAGCTTTTTAATGTGGCACTAGTAGCTTTCCTTAGATGATTTCTTCTGGAACAGATTATCATTGTAACTCTATCTGCAGCTTCTGGTTTGCCTCCGAATGTTAATCAGGAGGTGTGTTTATGAGAATACCTGCAAGGATGATATTCCAAAGCTATTTCCCAGTGAAGTTCTGCCTGAATTGCAAAAACTATTGACACTTCTGCTGCAGAAGTTTCAGCAAGAGTGGCAAGAAGATGTGCTAAAAGATCAAGTCAGCTATTTGACTGCATATTTTGTTTGTGAGCTCAATTAAATAATTTAATCTGACATTTTATTTAAATTCCAATATATTCAGAATATTGTGCCTCGATTAAAGGCAATGACATGGAATATGGCAAATCAGGATAAAGAATCAACAGATCCTCCAGCTGTTATTAATTTGAAGGTAAACATTGTTCTTTGAACTTCAGTAGATGAGCTATTTTCCTTCAGTACGCTTTCTATCCTGCACTTGCTTTTTTTGAAACAAGTGAGTAGTAACAGATGTTCATATCAATAAAGTGATCAGACTATTATTGTGTGTGTGTGTGTGTGTATTATATGTAAAATGATCAAATGTGGTTTTATGTGATTCTATAGTTTAACTGTGCACTTTTCAGCTTCAAAACAATGCTCAATTTCACTCAGGAGAGCTGGATGTGAAATTCCAGTTGGCTACAGATTCTCTAGAGATGATGCTGAAAGCCATGCACAATATTAAAGACCAGTTTTCAAACATGGTAAATATTATGCTGGAGTTTGTTCTTTTTTTTCTGATTGAATTGGAATAGAAATTTTATAATTATTATTTGCTGTATGATTTTCTAATGAGAATGAGCTTGTTATATGTTGTCAGGATGAGGCACCAAATGGGAATTAGTACCAGGAAACCAATGGAGCGCTGTACAAGAAATCTCACCTAAGTGGCCTTCTATCGACAAAGCTTCATCCCATTAGATGGAGAAGGCAAGAAATTAATCTGGATTTACAATATTGGATCGTGTTTATTAAGAAAATAGAGGAGCAAATTTGTATTGATGGCATTTGCTTACAAAAGAGACAAATCGGTGCTTTAATAACTCAAATTTATAAGGCCTTTTCATAAAATCTTTGTGTTTTACTTTTACTAGAATTGAAAGGAAATGAGAAAATCGTCTTGTAAAATTAGATTGCAGCACAAGATTCTGTGTAAGTTACTTTAACCATAGTAATCTACAAACTGACCATTGAACTGTACAGAACGAATAGTATCTTCCCCTACACACAGAGTTGTCCCCAAACCATACCTCAACATGTTCCAAACCAAATATACTTCCACGTCACATTATTTTATAAACTTGATATTATGTGCTAGTATTTTTCAAAATCTACAAAAAAAAAAAACTATTATTAATACTAATTTACCATATATTATAAAGTAAAAAAAACACAAATAGGTAATTTTAAAAACATATTTTAATATATAAAGTAAAAAAACAAATTGTTAGTTTTAAAAATATTTTTATTCTATAATATTTTTTTTGCTAAGGAAAGATAAATTAATTTCTTTACCAAAAAAAGAGAAATTAACAAGATGGATACTCCCCCACCCACATGTACGCCTCTATCCTTAACAAGATCAGACATTTATGTAATGAAGATTGACATGTTTTTATCACTCATGGATTATGGGAGGGAACAGAGTAGCCGATTGAATAGCTAATTTTACAACTAATCTTACTCTAGGTTTACATGTTTTTTATCATCCTCCTCAAGGATGCATTTCTTTGTTATGGCAAGATGTTAGTGGAGTGTGTTTTTTCCCGTAGAGTAGTTTCGTTTCTATTTTTCTTGGCTTTTTGGCCTCCACATTACCAAAAAAAAAGAGAGAGAAATTAATTAAGAGAGAGTACAAGGTTACTCCAAGTAAAAAAAATACAAAGTTTAGTTGGCAAGAAAAATAAAAATACACAATAAAAATAAAATTATTATCATTTTCAAAGAGTATTAAAATTTTGACAATTCATGTTGGGGTGTGAAAAGTATAGAGAAAAGAGAGATATTATGAAGAAAAAAAAATGAAAGAGAGAAACAAAAAGAATTAAGATTAGATATGATAAGAAAGGAAGATAGACGAGAAAAAAATTATGTATGAAATGATCTTATATATCTTATAATCAAACTATCAAGTATTTTATATATTAATAAAACAATTTTAAGAATTTAAAAATAATAATTTTAAAAAACATATATTTTTTATGATAAAAATTATATTTAATTTTAATTTATTTTTCTTACAGTTCCATTATTTTATGAAAATAATTACTTTGATGTTTAAATTATATATAAAAATAAAAAGTTATGTTACTCATACAATAAAAGTCAATACATCTATTTATGTAAATATTATTTTAAAAATAATATTTGTGTTAATTTTTATAAAACTTGTAACAATATTCTATTATGATTTTTTATTTAATTTTTTTATTCTATAAGATTTTGTGATGCTCCTTTTCAACGTTTCTTTTTTCTAATGTCATTTTTTGATTTTATAATAAATGTCATACAAGCTTTAACTTAAAAATGTATGAGTCGAGTTCAATGTAAAACATACAATTGTGGTCACAATTAAAGACCATTCATGTACGTATTAAGCCAAAGACATGTTAGATGATAAATTAACAAAATTGCTACCCAATTTTTTGTATCTATCAATTTATTTATTATTGGGTGATAATTTTTTGTTTTTTTAGTCACTGCATTAAATTCTAAGTATTCAAAATGAATAAATATCTCATTTTTATATTGAAACAATTTTGAATTGTAATACATGAAATAAGTCTTTGATTTCATATTTATATGTATTATTAAATTTGTGTTGAACAATATTACATATCATATTAATATCAACATGATTATTGACAATAAATACAAATATTATGAAATAGCCCGTGGAGATTGGTTCAAGTATATATATATATATATATATGATTCCCCTAATATTATACATGTGATTTATAGTGGGTTTGATTTTAGTCTAAAATGACGTTTTAAACGTTGATCCGAGCCAACACTAATCTCTATAATGTTTGGATATGTTTAAAATGTGATTTTGGGTAAACCAAACACACACTTAAATTGGAAAGTAATGAACAATAGATCATGAAACTCAGTGAGGTGAGTAGAACAGAGTTTGTTAGGGCCTATATGATCAAGTACACGTTGACTTAAATGATACTATGGTTAATTTTGATGCATCCACGAAGGAATGCAAAGGTACAGGTCTGGGTTGTATTGTTGTATGAGATGGGCAGGGACTAATTTTTATGGTTGGTACTAAATTTATTCCATGCTGGGCCAAGGGACAAGTATCAGAAAGAAAATGAGAAATATAATTATAGTTATTAGTTAGTTAGAGTAGTATTAAATAAAATGTAATTAAAAATAATTAATTAGTTTTTAATTTTTAAATAGTAAATTTTTGAAATAAAATTAAAATATTAAAATAATAAGAATTTTAGAATGGAGAGAGAATATGTTTAACGTATGTGGTTACACGCGTACAATTAAACTAGTGAACCATAAATCATGAACTAGTAAATTCCAATGACTTGATAATGATATGCGAACGCGTTTACAAGGGTTGAAATTTGACTGTTGTGTACCTATCTCGCTTCTCTCTTTTCTTCTGCCTTTGGAGCATATTTTCATTTTTCGTTTAGCTGTGTTTTTTTTTTATTGTTTACAAAACCGGACCAGACCAACCGGTTCGACCGGTCCGACGGGGAACCGGTCTGGTGACTGGTCCATTCAACCCAAAAATTGGAGGAGCTCAGAACCGGTGAAAACCGATATAAAACCGGTACCAGAAAATCGGTTGAACCAGTCCTTTTAAAAAAAATTCAATTTTTTTTATTTTTTTATTTAATCTAAAATATTTTTAAAATAAATAAAGACATATATTTAAGGATTACACATAGATATCTATTATTTTACTAATCATTATTAATTTTTTCTCTTATAATAAGGTCATTTATACTAATTTACAACTTTATATATTTTAATTTCTTATAATTTTGTGTTACTTTATTAATTAAATTATTATATAATATTAAAAAAATATTTAATTAAAACCGGTTCGACCACGATTGAACTATTGAACCGTGAACCGGTGCCTTCACCGGTTCAATTATCGGTCCAGTTTTTAAAATATTGATTTTTTGAGTTTAAAAGGGAGAAAAAAATTAGAAGGGAAATTAAGAGAAGAGAAGAAAAGGGAGAAAATTTTATAAAATACTTAAACTCTTAAATATAACCGCAAAGAACTTTCAATAACTCATTTTCTTCTTTTTATTTTCTTTTAAAAAATCAACTTGCAAATGTATTGCGGTAAATTCTATATCATCGGAAAATGTCCATTCCTATTTTCGGTAGGAGTGTTCATTAGTTTGGTTTAATCCGATAAATCTAGTGAACCAATTCAAACCAATCTAATTGGATTGAATTTTTTAGTTCAATCGGGTTGGACCCGAACTGAACCAATCAAATCCGTCAATGATTGGTTCGGGTAACGAATTAAAGACAGTGAACCTATTACTCAAACCCTAAAAAAAATTGGAAGAGTGGAGAGATTAAACTTCAATATAATTTTTTATCATAGAGGAGAGATTAAACTTCAACATAATTTTTTTATCTTAGAGGAGAGATTAAACATCAATATGAGATTTTATCATAGACTATCTTTTTTTTAAATGAATTTTTCTATTATTTGCTAAAAAAAATTGAAAAATAATTTTGACTGTATTGATATAACAAAAGTTATGATCTGTATGAACCGAACCAACCTGTTGTTGATCAGTTTGGTTTGGTTCGGGTCACTTATAGAAAAATTGAAAAATCCGAACCGAACCGAACCGAACAATTTTATTTGGTTTAGATTTATTTTTTCTATATAACCGAACCAAACCGACCTGTGAACACCCTTAATTTTCGGTGAAACATTATTTTCTTGTTGTGATGGGAATTTTATTTTGTTTAATTTTAATAGAAAATATGCATAATTCATGGGTTATTGTTAATACGGTTGGTTGATCTGAGCACATTACTTTTTCAAGTATCATGTTTATCCTTTCCTTTCTCTCACCTTTCTTTTTTTCTTTTTCCATTTACTCTCCACTTCTCGCAATACAAAGATAAGTGCTTTTTTCTGCTCATGGTTGGGGTGGAAATAATTATTCAACTCGAACTTCGGATTAACTATGAATATAATAAGGAAACTTTAGTGAGAAATAGATAAACTTTTATTTTAAACAGATGCAGCCGATAGTAAAGATCTAATTTGTCATGTTGATGTTCGAATCATGTTACCACGATTTGCTTAATGTGATTGGTAATAGGGGAAAAAAATGTGTGTTCACGGCTATTAATGTTTAATATGTTCATTCTATGTTCACATTAATGAACTCTATTTATGTCAAAAGCTTTCAGACATTTGGCGAAATAATTGACCAATGGCACCTGAAAAGTACTTTCCCTCCTTTTCAGTCACTTGGAAAATTATTTTTCCTTTAATTTAAAAAGAAAAAAAAATTGAGAGTGAGGTTGCCAAGTTGGTTCGAGTTAGTGGGGATCACTTCAAAGCCAACGAAATAATTAACAAAAGAAAATGTATTTGTGGTAATTAACCAAGATTACCTTTGTATTGTAAGCGGTGATTTCACATTCTCCTTTTGTTTTTTATACTTTCAGCATCCACCCACTCACCATTTCCCCATCGATACACCAAGAATTTATGAGGGATCTACACGGGCATATGGCATAAATAAATTCGTACTCAATCCCTGTACTAAAATGAGTTTTCAGTGACAGTCCTTACAAAAATTAAGTTTTTTTTTTTTTTATCATAGCCATCTTTTATCACAACTCAAGGGTTGGCGGCTCCATCCCCATCTCATTACTACTAGCTAGAGACCCGATCACATCTTCTTTCTGGTGTAATTACCCTTAGTTTATTCCAGCAAAATCTTTTTTTATAGGCATAATCAGTTTAATTTGGCGTTTAACAGTGCAAAATCATGGTTTTGTGAAATTGATTTTAAATCACTTTCGTCCAACATACTTCGTAAAATATGCATCACTCATCTTAATCATTAATTTCTAAAATCAATTTTAATCAAATATAAATCAAACGGACACTAAAATATTTCGTCGCTTTTTGTTTACTCGACAAAGAGGAATTAGTTAAACAAGAATGCAAGTTACTCCAATTCAACCCATTTACAATTAGATCAAAAGTTGGGCAAGAGAATTGACACGTTACAAGCACAACTCGAAAGTAGGTAAAACAATCAAACTCGAACCCACGAACATCGATCCGTCACGATTCAATTTTGACGAGAAAACCCCTATTTGACTGGATTTACTGAGAACCCACCCCAATTATTAAATAATTTCAACTATACCAATAATTAAATAATAAAGATAAACTTATATTTTTTAAAAAATTAATATATTTATGAAGTTTTTTATTTTTTAGGATTCTCAATATCTATATTTACATATTATTTGAATTAGAATACATTAAATATATATGAATTATTTTAAAAATATATATTTATATTATTAAAAATAAAAAAAACAAAGAATGTGAGATTCTCGTGCTTGAAGACCCACGAATATAAGATTAAATTTCATAATTTCATAATATATCAAATTAAATCCAAATCCACATATACGAGAAGAGCAAAACTCTGTTACCATGTCTAGCTAGGTTATACACGTGCACCCCTGTCAGAGGATAAATCACTAATGCTAAAAAAAATGAAAACACAAACATAATATATTATATATAGTTGAAACTAAATGAAACATAAACGGACGAGGAACAGTAGTGGCCAAGATGAAGTGCAACAAATCGCATCGTAAAATGAATTAAAGGTGCATGAGAAGACATCACAGAAGAAGAAAAACAGAGAGAGACACAGAAATGAAGAGAAGAGGTAGCCAAACAGAGAGAGACACATATATCATTCATCATCAGCATGAAGGCATGAGGAGGAGGGGTGTACGGAATTGTTCTTGTTTCTTCCTATGGACTCAACCACACTATCCCACATCATCTTCTTCACCGAACGTCTCTTTGCAGGGAACACACTCCCATTCTTATTCTTGGGTTTGTGCCAGGGCTCACTCACCATTTTCTCTCTTTTCACCTCTCTCTCCATATTTTTTGTATCAGCCACCTCACCCTTCTTCTTTCTTAATTTCTATGTCACACTACTCTCTTTCTCTCTTTATATATACACAGCCAGAGAGCCACCATTCTTTTCTCTCTCTCTAAAACTTCTTGGAAATTTCCCTCCCTTGTTACTCTTTGACTTGATGACACAATTACATGTTCATCTTACAATATTATGCCCCCAAGAAGCCACGGACTCGACTCGAATTTATACTTGCAATTTATTATTTTCTGTTTATTCTTTGGTCATGTATATATGCAATTTATTTTCTGTTTTGCGTTCTTGATGCTCTGTATAATTAAATTTTGCTTATAAAAAAATTATTCCTATTAATTTAAAAATAATCTAACAAATTATCTTACTTTTTTCCATTTTTTTCTTTTTCATTTATTAAAAATAAATTTAAAAATACTAATTTACTTAAAATTATTAAATTAGTTATCACATGTTTCAATTTCTCTCTCTTAAATTTTTTTCTCTCTCATTCTTATATCTACACTCAAAATTTAAGTCTAAAATTATTATTAGATGACTTATGACACAATTACATGTTTACTTGAATTTGATTAATTTTCTCGATCTCATAATATATTATTCTAGAGTTTATTTTGATTATAGAGATAAAAAAAAGGAGGGACAGGTGGAGAGAGTAGATTGGCTGACATATAACAGAAATGAGAGAGAATCTTCATTCTTCAGCAAAGATATTGATGGAGATGCCACCGAAATATTCTGCATTATATGAATAAATCTAAGGAAAAAAAAGGTGATGTTGTTTTTAAACTTGATTTGGAAGAAGCTTATGACATGGTTGATTGGGATTTTTTTTGAAAGAAACTCTAAATCTATTTGGCTTTCCTAATAATCTAGTCAACTTAATCATGTTTTGTGTTACATCATCCTCTCTTACTCTTCTTTGAAATGGAAACAAAGTTCCCAGCGTTAAACCCACTAGGGGTTTTAGACAAGGTGATCCCCTATGACCCTATCTTTTTGTTTTAATTATGGAGAGGCTTGCTTTGAGGATCCATCAAGAGGTAGAAACAGGTAATTGGCTTCCTATCAAAATTTCTAAAACTGGTCCATGCATCTCTCACCTGTTTTTTGCAGATGACACCCTTCTGTTTGTCAAAGGTAAGGCTGCTCAGGTTTGCCTTATGAATGATATTCTGAATTCTTTTTGTAAGGCTTCAGGCCTTAAGGTTAATTTAGAGAAATCCAAAGCCTATACGTCTAAAAGAGTTAGGCAGATCGAGAAAGATAAGTTCACTTTGATATCTGGTATTAAGTTTACTGATGACTTGGGTAGGTATTTGGGGTTTGTGGTTAAGCCAGGAAAACACACAACTAATGATTTTAATTTTATTATTGACAATATCTCTACCAAACTTGCCTCTTGGAAGAAAAATCTTCTAAACAAGGCAGGGAAGCTTAGTCTGGTCAAGTCAGTTTTAACCACAATTCCTCTCTACCAAATGCAAATTCAATGGTTGCCTGATTTTATCTGTAATAAAATTGACAGCATAGCTAGAAATTTTATATGGAGCAATAATGAAGGGAAGGGGATTCACTCGGTCAGTTGGAAGACAATAACCAGAAATAAGAGATTTGGGGGATTGGGGGTCAGGTCTGCTAGGGACCAAAATATATCCCTTGTAGGAAAACTAGTTTGGGACATGACCAATAAAGAGGATAAGCTTTGGGTGAAAATTCTTCAAGATAAATATGATATTAAACACCCTTATATTTACTGCCATTCCAAACCTGGATCTAATGTGTGGAATTCTATGACTAAAGCTAAAAACAAATTATCCTCTGGTTATGAATTTAGAGTGGGAAATGGTCTAACTTCTTTTTTCTTTTATCCTTGGCTACAGGGTAAACAGATTTGCAACATGGTAAACTATGTGAATATCCAAGACATTAATCTTACGATCAAGGATATCTGGGAGGACAACAAGTGGCAGCTCAATAGACTTGCAACAATTTTTTCAGAAGATTTAATACAGAATATCGAGCAGCAGAAATTCTATCTAAATAACTATGTGTAGGACAGATTAATATGGAAAGACTCAAATAATGGCAAATACACAGCAGCGGGAGGATACAAATGGATCACACGTTACATTCATACAAATCAAGAAGAACAAAACTGGAATTGGATTTGGAGGTTAACCTTACCTGAAAAAATAAAATATTTTTATGGCAGCTTATGCATCTATCTATTCCAGTTAATGCTATCAGAGCTTCAAGAGGCTTGGCAGGAAACTCAAACTGCATTTACTGCGATGATAATCAACCAGAAACATTTAGTCACTGCTTCAGAGAATGCATTCATGTTAAACAGTTCTGGCAAGCAGTAGGGATTCAGATATCTTACCCAATGAGTTCTGAAGAATTCAAGCAATGGGTCCATCAAAATACCCTTGCTCAACCCACAACATTCCCTGCAGCTCTTTGGATTCTGTGGAAAAATAGAAATAGAATTGTTATTGGTGGGTCAGATAAACCAACAAATTTTGTTCTTCTACAATAGTTCAGAAACTTGACATTTGAAATTCATGAGAACTTACAAATTAAAGACAGTAGTACCTCAACAGATACATTAGTTGGCAAGCTCCTCCAAACCATTTTATAGCTCTCGACACAGACGGAAGTGCGATTGGGAACCCTGGTTTGGCTGGCTATGGAGGGATATTCCGAGACTCCTTGGGACATTGGATTACAGGATATCATGGTCACATTGGGTTCTCAGATATTACCAAAGCGAAAATTTTGGGCATTTTGCAAGGACTAAAAATAGCTTGGGAAAGGAAATTCCAAAACCTAATATGCTACACTGATTCAATGTATTCAATACGCTTAATCAAGAACGAAGACATATCTTACCACTGCGATGCACCGGAGATTGTAGAGATCTGTGACCTCCTCGCACGTGATTGGAGAGTTGATCTCCGTCATACCCTCAGAGAAGGGAACGCTTGCGCAAACTTGCTAGCGAAAAGAGGAGCCCGTGATACAACCTCATTCAGATTGCTTCCTCGTCCTCCCTCCGATTTGCAGCTCCATCTTCTCTCTGATTCTAGGGGTGTAGCGTTTCGGAGAAGTTAGGGCTTTCCTACTTCTCTTGTTTCTTTTCTTCTTTAGCTTTTTGTTTGCTTGTTTCTTTTCCCTTCTGTTCCAAAAAAAAATTGGACGGAAGTAGATAAGGAAAAATAAAAGAAAGAGAAATAATAGGATCCGAATTTGTTGCAGGCACCATTTTGATATATTCAAGCAATCATTAAATTTGAGTCATCTGATCAAGATCGGATCGTTCAGCTACCGGGATGATTAAATTATACTTAAAAAATATCATGTCATTTGAACTGTTTGATTTTGATTAGATGGTCCATATTGACTGACTGTGTAAATGCACCAAATTGATAACTGTAGCAAATCTGAATTCAAAATAATGAGAAAATTTGGGTTATTTTATAGGAAATAAATATTAGTGAAATATAGTGGAATTAAGATATTATTTCTTTTTTTTTTATGAGACAAATAAAAGAGAAATAAAGTGAAATAGAGTAAATGGATTTCCACTTTTTTTTCTCTCGAGGAGAGAATTTTTTTTTGGTCGAACTCGAACATTTAAATTTCTCTCCTACCAAATACACAAAAATTAGAGAGAAGAATCTTTACCTGTTTGGTATGAGAGAAATTAGAAGAGAGATTTAAAGGTGTGAGTTCAACCCAAAAAAATCTCCTCAAGAGAGGAGCAATAAAGTGGAAATCCACTTTTATTTTCTCTTTTGTTTCTCTCTTACCAATTAGGATAAGAGACAAATAACACTTCATTTTCACTCTATTTTACTCTTATTTCTCTCCTACCAAATAACTCAAGTTTTTTTCACTAGTTCTCACCAATTTCTCTCCACCATATTTGTTTTACTCTACCAAACACACCCTCACTAAAGACATGAGACGTGGCAAATCTTCTTTTTGAATTTATTAGTGTGTGTTTGGTTTCTGTAAAAACCACGTTATAAAAATAGATTTATACCAAACACATACTTAATTTATGTCTAATCTCTCTTCATGGTCTTTTGTTTTATCTAATACGAACTTTAAGAATGTGTTTTTTTTTCCTTTCCGACAAGAAAAATCTTCTTTTGAGTTACGTTTATAAAGTATTATTGGAATTATATATATATATATATATATATCCTAAATTTTTACGCTTTTATAAATAGAAATCATGAATGTCACTTCATCTCAATCAATTCTTAAATTCTTATTATTGTTACATTAACCTTGAGTTTGGGTGGAGAATTTTAGAATTCTCATAATTATAATAGAGTCTGTTAAGTAAATTGTAAATAATAACCTCAAAAATTAAACATAACAGAGAAATGTTAAAATTCTCTTTTAATATGTGTCATTTAAAATTCCTCTCATTTATCATACAAATCCTTCTTATTTGTCATTTAAATTTTTTTTTTTTACTATTTTAACACATAAAATCTAGTAGTTTCAATTACTCCATCCAAACACAAGGCTAGATGTTTTCGTTAACATGAAGTTAAATATAATTAATGAAATCAATCTCAACTCCTCAAGATTTTGTGTTAAAAATATTAAATTCATATAAATAAATTTTTAAAAATAAAAAATAAGAAACTAAATTAAATTAACACATCATTTATACATATCTCAATTTTAGAATTTTAAGTATGCTTAAAATCTTATAGAATTTAAGAATAAAAAATGTAAGTTTTACTTGTATAGTTGTATTATGTATTTTATGTGTTTTTAGTATTTTAAATATGAAATCTTAAAAAGATTGAGATTGATTATTATATTTATTTACAGGGAACGTCTAATATCAAGTACCTCGTGGGTGCTGTATCGGTGCCTCACAGTTTTATAACCATTAGATATATTATTAAAATATTTAAGGGTCCAAATTGAATACCTGATACCTGTTGAACTGGCCATTTAATAATTTTCATTAGATCCTTCCTTATTTTAAAAAATGTAAGTGATATTGCTATGTAGCCTTTTATATTATTAGAAGTATTTGAACTCGTGCCATTTTTTATTGAAATGATGACATTTTTTGAGGATTTTTTTGTCATTTTTTTATTTTTTGTTGAATTGGTGCCTTTTTTTAGATTTCTTTTGGTCATTTTTTATCGACCTTTTTTTTTCAAACAGATGACATATTTTGTCAAACCAATACTAATTTTTTGTCAATTTTTTATCCCATTTTTGTCAATTTTTTTTCGGACTCATGTCATTTTTTTGTCAAATTTTTTGTCGAACTGATACAATTTTTATTGGACCATTAACGTATTAGTGATTGATCTTTAGTTTTCATGTATGGATCAATTTGAACTTATACTTTTGGTATTTATATTTTAATTTTAATGGGTTAATAATTGGTTTGAGTTATGTAAAGCCAAATGGCTAAAATTTATTAAATTGCAATGCAACAAATTTTGTGCATGATTTAAAAAAAAACACACAATTTAGTTCCTTGTGGACAAAAGAAATATTTATGTTTTTATTTTAGTAAAAGAAAATTGTTACATCAAATAAAAATCACATTTGAACGAAAACAAATATGAAGAAATCCTTTTTGCCTCTCCTAATTTGTGAGGATAACGTGGGATGTCCACAAATTAAGTTTGGTAATTTTTTGGACAAAAAAGTAAGTATAGTGAAATTTTTAATGAAAACTACTGTTAATTCAATTAAAAATCATCTTAATACTAGAAAATTTTACAAAACTCATTTTTGGGTCCTATAATGTGTGGGTAATGATGTGGGATGCCCATAATTTTAATTTGATGAATTTTGGATAAAATATAAATTTTTAGGGAATTTATTAATGAAAAATGTTTCTAATTAAATTTAAAATCACTTTTGTAGCAAAAAACTATGTAAAAAACAACTTTTTTCCTATAATATGTGTGGATGGTGTAGAATGCACAAAATTTAGTTTTGGTTAATTTTGGGAAAAAAATAAAATTTTGCTGATTTTTTAATGAAATAATACTTTTCATTCAATTAAAAATCACATTTACACCGGAAAATTTTGCAAAAAATATTTTTGGGTCCTCTAATGTGTGTCTTGCATTATAAAAAAAAATTGTAAAAATTATTTTTGGGTTATCTAATTTGTGGGAAATGATTTGGAATGCCCAAAATTTAAATTTTGTTAATTATGATAAAAAAAATATATTTTTAATGTAATTTTTAATGAATTTTTTCTAATTCAATTAAAAATCATTTTTATACCAGAAAAATTGTAAGAATTATTTTTCGGTCCTATAATTTATGGCAAATGATGTGGGTGTCTAAAATTAAAAATTTGTTAACTTTAGGCAAAAAAATGTATTTTTAATGTATTGTTTATTAGAAAATATTGTTAATTCAATTAAAAATCAATTTTATACTAGAAAAATTTGTGAAAATTATTTGTGAGCCTGTAATATGTGGAAAATTGTGTGGAATTCCTAGAATTTAAATTTGGTGAATTTCGATTAAAACGTGTTTTTAGTGAATATTAATGTTTTATTTGAAAAAAATAGGGTTTTGTATTTGGTAAAAAAAATCACATTTTGATTTGAATATTTTGGTTAATGTTTTTAGTGAATTTAATTAAATGGTTTTAGTGAATGATTTGGCTCTCACAAAATAATACTATACTTTTCTACATTAATAGATATCCTTAATTGTAATTATGTTAAAATTTAACTTTTAACATTAGCAGGTAATTTGACCCACTATACCAGGTAAAAAACTGACATATCAGTACACCACTCATGCACTACTTCACCCTAGAAGAACCCTTATTTATAAAAGGGTAAAATTTTAAGATGATTCTACACTCTTTTCCCAATTTTATTTAACAACTCTTTTTGTTTTATCTAATTAATAGGCATTTTAAAGGAAAAATTTAGTATTTTTTTCTTTCACACAATATGTGCTTAGAAATATTAATAACAAGATTTTTTATCCTAAAAACCTTTAACACCAAAATAAAAACACAGTAATTCTAAGACGACATAGTATCATCTTATGCAAATATCATCTCACCATTTTTCCTTTTGTTGAAGTTATCTTTAATTTTGATAAATTTTCTTTTATAAAATTTGTTGCAAATAAGATTTCTACGCGCGCTGATTCTGTTAGTTAAAACTAAGAATTTTGAAGAAATGTCATTAATTTTATCTTGTATTATTAAAATAAATTAAATTAACAAGTATTGTCTAAATTGAACAATAATTTGATGAAAACTAATTTATAAAATTAAATATTTGTGAAATAAAATATTTGAAATTAGAAAACAGATGTATATAAATTATATGAAGATGTGAATTTGTAAACAAAATTATAAATATAAATTATATAAACAAAGATACACAATATATCATTTATGCTAATTAATTTAATATGGTATATCAAAATTTAAATTTATGAATTATGAATTTATAATTATAGAATTTTGAAATTGTTAACCTACAAAATTTTGTATAGTGGACGATAATTTGGTTAGCTAGGCTTGGTTCAATACGCGTCCTCTTCATTGCAATTGAGGGGAAGGTGCTTCTTCTTGGATTGTGTTTTGTTTCTTTGGTGATGTATACTTGCAATTTCTTTTCTGGTTTGGGTTTAAACACACTAGTGCTATCTTCAATGAAATTTTATTTCTAAAAAAAATACATAATTCAAATAAATTTTCCTCCTTCTAAACAATTTAAAACATTATCTCACTTTTTCACAACTTTTTTTCTTTTCCATTCTTTAAAAATAAATTAAAAATAAACTAATTTTAAAAAACTTCTCTTTATGTGTTTTTTCATTTATGCCATTGTTATAAACGTGTCTTAGCTTCGTGAATGTAAAAATACAGTAATTTAAATTTATAATTATCAAATCTAATGCTCATTTTTTAATTACATATATTAAATTGATTTTTAATTACTTTTATAAAATATTTATTAAAAAAAATAAAAATAAAATTAATAGTATCATATAATGTAAAAGATTTTTTTTCAATTTTTAAATTAATAGATTCTTAACAAATCTAACATAAGTTATATTATTAATTAATATTTTTTAAAAAATTAAATTTAAATAGTAATATAAAAATATTTAAAAAAACCATAAAAGTTAAAATTATTCGAATAGAATTATCCTTGCTAATAGGGGTTAACACAGAAAAAAAAATTAAAATTATAAAATGGAGCCGTGGAGGCGTGCGGTTTACCGTAATTGTCAGAGCAAGTTGATTGGAAAAATGGTGGCTTCTACGGTACACTAGCTTTATAGGTCATGTACAGTACCCAACCATTTTTTACCTTTTATAACAGGTAATATGACCGGTTAATTATACAATTTCAATTTACATATAATACCCTGAAATTTTAAAATTTTGTTTTGGGCCTCTGCTTTAAAATTACAATTAAAGACATCAAAATAATGTTTTATGGATTAAAATTAAACCAACCTAATTCTTTATAGATAAAAAATTCAAAATTAAAAAATCAAATCTGAGTTCCAATTCAAACCCTCCCCTATACGAAGTTCCGAACCCTAATCATCTTCAAACCCTAAACCCAAATCACAAAGCCTCTGAGTTCCCCACCCTCCTCGTTCAGCTCTGTGCGGTGCCTCTGTCACTTCTCTTCCACTCTCTCGATCAGTTCGTGTCGCAGTACCATTCTCCGCTGTGAGGAACTCCCATCGCGCCGCCGTGAAGCGACCTCGCCTGGGCTCCATCTCCGGCGCTGGTTGAACCTGCGGATTGCCCTCAGTTCGTGTCGCGGTGCCATTCTCCGCTGTGAGGAACTCCCGTCGCGTCGCCGTGAAGCGACCTCGCCTGGGCTCCATCTCCGGCGCTGGTTGAACCTGCGGATTGCCCTCAGTTCGTGTCGCGGTGCCATTCTCCGCTGTGAGGAACTCCCGTCGCGCCGCCGTGAAGCGACCTCGCCTGGGCTCCATCTCCGGCGCTGGTTGAACCTGCGAATTGCCCTTCACGGCTTCACGTCCTTGCTCCAACGGGTAAGGCTTCACTCCTTGAATCTTCATGTCTAATGAGTCTTGCTGCAGTAGACTAACTAGGTTTTGCATTTTTGTTTAAAAGTAGATGCCACTTTTGTTTAGAACGAGACAAAATTTTAAGAAAGACACAACTCTTCAAATCTCACAAAGCCGTGTGTGATGACTGATCTTGCAACTGACTAGGAGAACCAGTATTCTTGAGTTTTTCTGCATGGGACTCTAACTTACAGCTGTCATTGTTGTCCTCCAAACCTGATTCCATGACGCTCTTCCTTGCACGAGACATATTAGCATGATAAACATCAGTTCTGTCTTAACCATGATGTTGAATCTGCTCTGCACTGAGATGTGTCCCATCTTGAGCTACAATGTCCACACCACCATTGGTACAATGGCTGGCTGTTTGACCTGTAGGCTTATTATCTAACATATGATTAACACCCTTGTTCTGAAAATCAGATCTGCGTGCCATGGTGAAGGATTTGTCCTTCCTAGCCGTTCCAGATCGATCACTTGCACCATCATCTTCACCATCTGAACATCTTCTTGGACTATCCATAGCAGCAATATCATGAGTCATCTTTCCCCATAATTTCCCTGTTTGCAAACTTATCTGTATTTAAAATTCATATAGGCAATGAAGAAACTAATTCCACAGGTGAGCCTTTCACTTCTTGGAAGCTGGCTTTGGTTTTATGTGAGCCAGAAACCTTAGAAAAGCTTGAAGTGGCAGCTACAGAAGCCTGTGCAGACCCCTAGCCCCTTTTTAAACAGTCCACACTTACTTGCAAGTGTTCATGAAAGTTTGTTTGCTTCTTTATCGTCGCCAATTTCATTCGTTTTATTTTTTTTCATACTTCTCCTTTGAAAAACCTATAGAAGGGTGGCTTCTACGTACATGAGTCCTGTAGGTCATGCATGGAACCTAAAGCCAACACAAGTTTGGCGCTTTTCATTACTGTTGTGGACATTACTGATGTGGTGACGTCTATTTGGTTTTAATAGGATTTTAGGTGAATGAAATTTAGGCTTTATATTTGGTTATATTTTGAGATTATTATAGTATGTCACTATTTGCAAATTTGTTATATTCGATTATTTGAAATTAATAGTGACTATTTGGTTTTAATAGTCATTCCGTTTGCTTATTTATTTTAGGCATTGTGTTTGGTTAAATTTATCCTTTCTGTTTGGTTACATATAGCCTTTCTAGTTGGTTATATTTGATATAGTGAAAGTAATTTGTAAGAAGCTTGATCATATCCTATAATTATGCTTCTGCATCAGAAATTCACTTGAAGCCCCTCCTTGATCATATCAAGAAATTGGGTGAGGTCTTGGAACATAATAATCAGCATTCAGAGGTACAAAACCAGACAACTTGACTTTCTTACTCCTTTAACTGAATCTATATTTCACATTACATGAGAAGGATCATGTAATGATGTTAATATTTTTTTCATAATCATTTAACACTATTGATTGAAAGTAAGTTGTTTTTTATATTTCTGAGCCAAATGGTTAGATGGCATATCTTTCCTATACCTGAAATTAAGCATTGATAGAACTGGGTATGGTGTACCGAAAAGAACATCTATTATCTTTGATTACTAGCATTTAATTTCTGAAACAAGGATTACAGGCATTCAATCTATTAACCAATTAATAAATACCTATGACGGCTAAAAGAAATAAGAAAAAAACTACCATTTGACTCTATCGAATTCTAAAATCGTGCAGAACCATAGACTGAGTCTACTTGCTGACTTGGTCCAGCTTTTGTTTCTGCTCTATTTTGCAACAGTGAAGGCTAGCAATTTATCGGTGGCTTCTACGGTACAGGAGCCTCGTAGGTCATGTACGGTACCCAACCATTTGTGCAATGATTAATATTTATATTAAATTTGTTAAATAAACTAGATAATAAATAAAAGTGTGGCTCTTTCCTGCTTCATTGTTTTAGTAATATGACCTCTACGTTGCATGAACTTTAACCAATAAAGAGTGTGTTGGAAGAATGTTAAAGAGCATGTTACTAGCGTTTGCCATGTTAGAATTGTTATTCTGGCCATTATTTTTGGTCTGTTTACACTGTTATATGTTTCTCTGCCAATTAAGTGACAGAGCAATTTATTAGTATGCTTTTTTGAATGAATGCTTCCCAGATGATTCAACCATGGATATGCTTTTGGATATGGAACAGTTTATCAGAAATAGCTCATTTTTTTTTGCTTCTGAATGTCAGGTCAATCCCCAATTTTATTCATTTAAGTGAATCACTCTCCTGTTGACTCGGGAATTCAATTTTGTTGACAAAGTGATCCAGAGGGTCCACAGGTACAATTTCGTTCCTGTTTACCTTGTATTAGAATAGACTGCCATTTAGCCTTATGACCCACTGCCACTTTTTTGCTGACAATGATAAAAGGTGATATTGGATTTGATGTGCGAAGTTACTTTTAGATAGGAAATATGAAGTTACTTTTACATAGAAAAAATAAGGGAAAGGATTCGGCTTTGCATCAGTAAAGTGCAGTTGAGAAAACTATTGATAAGAAAATCAAGAGAGTTTTAACAACTGTATTTTTTGCTATCTGACTGATGTTATTTTTTTCATCAAGTGAGCCATATAGTATAGTCACAAGTCATTGAAGTAAATAATCTTAGCAAGTGCAGCCATTTACTCCTGATATAAGTTTTTCTTTTAGCTGTCTAAAATCTAAATATATCAGCAAACAGAATATACTTAAGCTTCTAAGTTTGAGTACTTGATCTTCTACCTCCAGTCAAGGTGGCAATATCTTCTAGAAGATTGCTTGGGGAAAAATAAGCCTGATTTTTTTCTTCTATGCCCTATGGTCTCCGGTTTTTTATTTTTTTTCTAATTCTTATAGCCATTCCAAGTATGAAATACTGACTCTAGCTTGATTATTTCTAGCAGAACCATCTTTGCCCTTGAAGTCATTCCCAGCGTATTTGGAGTGGTTTGATAGAAGGAAAGGCCTAGGAAGTTGAGAATAAGTGAGCATGTCTTTTCTCTAATCAGTTATATCTAATACCTATTTATGGCCTTATCTATCTGTAAAGGAGCAATAATTATAACAAGAAGATCAGAAAAAAAATTACTCAAAGTTGTGTATGGTGAAAGAGAGAGGGGGGGGGGGGAATTGAAGGGGGGTGGTTTGATTGCTACTTGTGGGGATATAGTGTAGTCTTAGTGGAGGCAATTAATCCCACCAAATATATGCAGAGTATGGTAACAACCTTACCTAGGAGTTGGATCAATTTTCTTTCTCTCCACACAAGTATTATGGGAAGGGAAATAGAGAGATACTTAACCCCTAAGGTGAAGGTGGGTGGTTGGCATGTGGAAGGTTTTAGGCCATTGATAGTGCTTTGTGTTTTGGATGTAAGCTTCCATAAAGAATATTCAAGATCTTGAAGTTCTGAATGAGTGTGATTATTCAAGATATTTTTCTTATAGCTTGACCTGATATTGCGATACAAGTCTTGGCAGTCAGAGTGTAATAGGCCTTTAGAATGGATCAATGCCCACAACTGTTTTTCAGAATTTCCAATCTAAACATGTTACCAGTTCAAAGTTAGAGATATCAAAGAAAATACTTTTCCTAATTCTTAATCATAGCTAGGAAAGACAGTTTCAGAAAGTCACCTCAAATAGAATTTGTTTTCCTTCTTGAATTCCAGCAGGAAGAGATGGATTAGTTGTCCTGGTCAAAACTAAAGGGATTCCTTCAAAAACTGCATCCGATTGGCACAAAATGCAGTACCTAACCTATTAGTATGTTGGTGCCATGCTGCCATTCTTGGCACAATGACAGAAAAATAATTGGTAAACTAAACCTAAAAAAAAAAGCGTAGATTGATCAACGTAGTGGAATAGCCATGACAAATATGACTTGTCTGGCCATTGAACTAAAGACATCAAAATAATGTTTTATGGATTAAAATTAAACCAACCTAATTCTTTACAGATAAAAAATTCAAAATTAAAAACCTATAGAAGGGTGGCTTCTACGTACATGAGTCTTGTAGGTCATGCATGGAACCTAAAGCCAACACATATTTGGCGCTTTTCATTACTGTTGTGGACATTACTGATGTGAAGACATCTATTTGGTTTTAATAAGATTTTAGGTGAATGAAATTTAGGCTTTATATTTGGTTATATTTTGAGACTATTATAGTATGTCACTATTTGCAAATTGGTTATATTCGATTATTTGAAATTAATAGTGACTATTTGGTTTTAATAGTCATTCCGTTTGCTTATTTATTTTAGGCATTGTGTTTGGTTAAATTTATCCTTTCTGTTTGGTTACATATAGCCTTTCTAGTTGGTTATATTTGATATAGTGAAAGTAATTTGTAAGAAGCTTGATCATATCCTATAATTATGCTTCTGCATCAGAAATTCACTTGAAGCCCCTCCTTGATCATATCAAGAAATTGGGTGAGGTCTTGGAACATAATAATCAGCATTCAGAGGTACAAAACCAGACACCTTGACTTTCTTACTCCTTTAACTGAATCTATATTTCACATTATTCACAATCCCTTTCCCTTCTTGGATATATTGTGGATTTACTTTCGGTACTTAAAGAGCAAGAGGCAATAGGTAATTAGGTATTCATCTTGACCACATCACAGTACAGTAATAACTAGCTAGTAACCTTTCCTCTAATCAAAGCAAATATATAATGATTTAATTTCGTGCAATGATATCAAATTATATTTATGTACCAAAAAATTCAGCAGTAAATGAAAGTTAATGTCTATATGATAATATAGTTTTAGATTTGATATCATGCAACTGCTTATTTTGCTGTATATGGCTTAATTACAGAATGACACTGTGAAGAATATATAGCTTAAATAAGACCATCTTCAATTCAGACAGCACAAAATAATAAGCATATATAGCATTGTGAAGAATTGATGAAGAAATTAATTAATAGGATACAATAAAAGGGAAACACACTACACATTGTGTCCTTGTCCAATGACCATCATGCCTTCATTAGTGACTTGTGATCATCATCCAATAAATCCTAATGAAGACACAAACATCACCCTCTTCCTTCCCAATCCCAATCCTTTGCCTTGCACTACTAATAATAACCATGTGAAATGCAAGTCTCAGATCAGTTGAAGTTGTTAATTTATTGCTTTTGATTGACCATTTTTTATTTTTTTAGTGAATGGCATTTGCCAAGTTTGATTTGAATTTGATAGTCTGGTTCCAGTCAAGCCCTCTACTAGAAACCTGCTTAGAACTCAAACCCATATCTCAAATTCAACCACCTTAATTATAGCACTAGCTTGTGACTAGAAAAGAATAATAGGGTCAGTCAAAATTAAGCAGGACATAATTGTGGGTTCCATTTTCTACTTCCACTTTCCATTCTCATATAGTGTTGTCCATTTGAGCTCCTCTGCAATGCAACTTAGGACATAATTTTTTTGCTTATACAACCTTTATCCACTCACATTATCGGTTTCCTGTGCAGGAATTGCATATAAATTTAAATATTTTAATTTCTATATTAAATAAATGAAAAAAAATTGTGTGCAAATATCAATTTCCTAACTGCATTAGGTTCCAGAATTGATCCTTGAAATTTTAACCCAAAATGTTGTTATTTTGTCTTAAAATCGTTATGTAGGATTAGCCTTTTTGGTGAGTAACCCGTTTTAGATTGTGGTGAAGAGATGGTTGGAAGCAATGAATCAATGACAAGTGATACTCTAGAGTTACAGGTATTATGTCATGTTAGGCATATGATGTTAGTTTGAATTTGTTTTTATTGGTAGAACATAGTGGAATTGTAATTTTTTTTTTAAAGGAACGACAAGCTTCCGTAATCTACTTAGAAGAGGATGAGGAAATCCCCATAGAACATGGTGGCGCATATTTCATTGATGAAGTAGGTGGTGGTGTATTCCTTGTTGATAATGATTGGGATGGTGAACAATCCGGAGAAGATGAACAATGGGATGAGCCTTGTACCGAAATTCCTCGTTTTGGGGATAGGGTCCCTAGATTTAGGATTGATAGTGAGGAGGATATTAAAGGGATGGACTTGAAGGCATTTAGTCCACATGAAATTGAAATGTATGACTTTGGTAGCATGGAATTGGCCTACAAGTTCTATAGTTCTTATGCAATGAGGAATGGGTTTTGTGTTAGGAAATCATCTATTGTGAGAAGCAAAAAAACAAGGGAGCCATATCAGCAAGAGTATGTTTGTAATAGAGCAGGCTTTAGACGGGATAATGGGAAAAGTGTTGAAGATATGAAACGTGAGCCTAGAGTTAATTTTAGATGTGGATGTTCTGCATTATTTCGTGTTCACATTGACTTTGTGACTTCCCGATGGTATTGTACTTGGTTTGATGATGATCACAACCATGATTTGTTGGATCCAATACACTGTGGGATGCTTCCAGCACATAGGAAGATGTCTGCTAGTGAAATAATGCAGATGAATGAAATGATGAAAGTTGGTATTAGTCCCTCTCACATTTATAGGTCATTTGCTTTGCAAGCCGGAGGTTATCAGAAAATTGGTTTTAGGAAAAAGGACTTGTATAACCAGATCCATCGTCAAATGCGTGAGCAATGTTCAGATGCGGTGGAAGCTCTAAAATACTTGAAGGATATTGGAGGGAAGGATGGTAAGATGTACATTGAGCACACAGTTGATAGTGAAGGGAGACTCCAACATTTGTTTTGGAGTGATGGTATTAGTCAGTTAGATTATCAAGTTTATGGTGATGTTTTGGCATTTGACGCTACATATGGCAAGAACAAATATTATTTGCCATTGGTGGTTTTCTCAGGTGTTAATAATCACAATCGGTCTACTATTTTTGGGGGTGCCATAGTTTCAAATGAGACAGAGGAGACATATGTGTGGGTGTTGAATCAATTTGTAAAAGCTATGAAAGGAAAGGAGCCTAAAGCAGTCATCACTGATGGTGATAATGCAATGAGAAATGCAATTAAAAGGGTTTTTCCTAATGCACATCATCGTTTGTGTGCATGGCATTTGTTACGTAATGCAACATCCAATGTAGGAAAGCCCGGTTTCACAGCTGAGTTAAAGAAGTGCATGTTGGGTGATTATGATTTGGATGAGTTTAGCCAAGCTTGGGATGAAATGGTCAGCAAGTATCATTTGGAGGACAATCATTGGGTCAATGCACTGTATGAGAAAAGGTCAATGTGGGCTACAGCTCATATCTGGGGTAATTTTTTTGCAGGTTTTACCACAACATCTAGATGTGAGGGACTACACTCAGAGTTGGCTAAGTTTGTGCACTCAAGGTACAACTTGACAGACTTCTTGCATCATTTTCACCATTGTTTAGAGCATATACGATTCAAAGAAAAGGAAGATGACTTCGCATCTCTACATGGGGACTCTGTGCTCCAAACCAAATACCCTTCCATTGAGAAATCTGTTGCAAAATATTTAACGAAGGAGTTGTTCATGAAATGTCGGTACTTTATAAACAAAGCAGCTGACTTTGTTGTAGTTGGTTGTTCAAAAACGCTAACAGTGTCCATTTTCACTGTTTGTAAGCGTGGAGGACGAGGCAAGGAATGGAAAGTGA
The DNA here is from genome assembly GCA_026901365.1 of Sesbania bispinosa. NCBI lineage: Eukaryota > Viridiplantae > Streptophyta > Magnoliopsida > Fabales > Fabaceae > Sesbania > Sesbania bispinosa. Next base: position 336,847 of record QLOH01000380.1, read on the forward strand.
CACATGATGCAGGTAACAATGAATTTAAATGTGATTGCATGAGAATGGAGTCTCGGGGTTTGCCATGTGAACACCTAGTTGCTGTTCTTGTTCACTTGAGGATAAATGATCTTCCTAGGTGTTTTGTTTTGAAATGGTGGTCAAAAGGTGCGAAGGATGGTTTTTATGACCGTAATGGGGATGGAGACACTACATGGAATTCTTCACTGGTTTTTAGAAGTGATGAAGCGATGCATGTATGTAGATTGATTATTAAATTGAACGATACTGCCGAAGAACACCACGAATTTATGGATAAGCTTTTACAAATCTATGAGGAATGCAAGGCTAGGAAATCATGCCTTCATGGGGATGGTAGTTCTTCTAGCAGGTTTGTGGTTGAAAATTTGAGGGATCCTGTATGTGTTAGGACCAAAGGTCGGGGTGGGGGAAAATCCACAACCTTTGGTCTAGCAGTGCGTAGGAGGAAAAAGTGCTCTATATGTAAGGTTCCTGGGCACAATAAGCTAACTTGTCCACACAGTCAAAGACAAGCACCATTGCATGAAAGTGAAGATGATGACATCTATTTCCCTACCCAAGACTTGGACACTGACATGGTGTGTATAATGTTTATTTCCAAATTGTTTCAAGTGTAATTTTTTTATTCAAAAAGATTATCTAAACCCCACTGTTTTGTAAGATTCCTGGGCACAACCAGCACACTTGTCCACACAGTCAAAGAGAAGCACCATTGCATGAAAGTGAAGATGATGACATCTATTTCCCTACCCAAGACTTGGACACTGACATGGTGTGTATGATGTTTATTTCCAAAATGTTTTAAATGTAATTTTTCTATTCAAACAGATTATCTAACCCCCACTGTTTTGTAAGATTCCTGGGCACAACCAGCACACTTGTCCACACAGTCAAAGAGAAGCACCATTGCATGAAAGTGAAGATGATGACATCTATTTCCCTACCCAAGACTTGGACACTGACATGGTGTGTATGATGTTTATTTCCAAAATGTTTTAAATGTAATTTTTCTATTCAAACAGATTATCTAACCCCCACTGTTTTGTAAGATTCCTGGGCACAACCAGCACACTTGTCCACACAGTCAAAGAGAAGCACCATTGCATGAAAGTGAAGATGATGACATCTATTTGCCTACCCAAGACTTGGACACTGACATGGTGTGTATGATGTTTATTTCCAAAATGTTTTAAATGTAATTTTTTTATTCAAACAGATTATCTAACCCCCACTGTTTTGTAAGGTTCCTGGGCACAATAAGCTAACTTGTCCACACAGTTAAAGACAAGCACCATTGCATGAAAGTGAAGATGATGACATTTATTTCCCTACCCAAGACTTGGACACTGACATGGTGTGTATAATGTTTATTTCCAGTTCGTTTTTATGTAATTTTTTAATTCAAACAGATTATCTAACCTCCACTGTTTTGCTATTTGTTTTGATGGTGTTCATTGCAGATTGGTAGTCATATGTCAATGTGATGGTAGTGGTTCGTGGCATTATAAATTTTGAAGGTAGTGGGTATTACTGATGTAGTGAAACTAATTATCCCATTATAGTCAATGCCTAGCTTCAGATATTATAGTCATATGTCACTCAGCATGGTTACTGTGTTTAACATGAAATTCTTAAGGACCAATACCTATATTTCATATGTTAATTGAGTTGCTTGCCGTGTTTCTGTTTTGTGGCTGCCAGACATGTAACATGATAAAATCGTTAATTTTGAAGAGAGATGTGGAGTGGAAAATGGTCACAAGACTCATAATACTAAACTGGAAGTTTAAAATGAAGGTGTTTGTTGTTGTATATCATTGACAGTAAATAGTGATTAGTAGTTAGTGAATCTGGATATCTTCATATTTTAATTTATTGTAGTAGCAATAACTAATATGCAGAATTTTCCCTGCTATCAGAATTTTGGCCAAATAAGTTGCTTGAAGTAATTTCAATTTTCATACAGTCATACTGAGTGAGTAATACTAGAGGTTACTTTTGGTGTGTTTATTGGCAATTGTTTGGTTGCTGGATTTAATACTATAGGTTTTTATATTGTTGTATTGGATAGGAACATGGTTGCAATTTTCCTTTTTTTTTTCTGGTCAAAGCAATTTTCCTAAAGTACTACATAATAAGCCTCAAGTACCTTTTGCACCTGGTATGGACTTCGGAGCATTTATGTTAGTTGTTAGGTTGATTTCCATTCTTTTTGTATTATGGCCAACCTTTGTTTAGTTGTGCTTCATTTGATTCTGCTGGGTTGATTTTGTTTGTTGTCCAGCAGCTAGCTTTTGGGTATAATTTTTTGTATTTTTGTATGGGTTAGAGTACCTTTATACTCCCTTTCAATATATATTTCATTTGCTTGGGAAAAAAAATTCATGAAGTGTGACACTAGCTTTGCATCAAATTCAGACTTAATTGCAGCAAAACCCTGTACATGCTTGCAGTGCCCCGGTCTTTATCTGAATTCATTTCCTTCATTCCTTTCTACTATCCATGGTTCAAATTGTTATTTCTATTTTTTCCTCCTCAGTAGGAGATCGGTGATGAAGTCAACGTTGGCATCTTGCGCCTATGGATCCTTCTTTTCATTGATAAGGAGGATCGTAGTCAAATCTTTGAATCACAATCTTGGATCCTATGGATCCTTCTTCATTTGATTGGCAATGATTAGCACCACGGAAAATCAATTTAAACATGAGTTGAATTTATATTAAATTGGATTTGACACTACTTATCATGTAAAATAGGTAAGAAGACATGATAATTTAGTTTATTTTGCTTTTTTGTAAATTCCACTATGTCACTATGGATAGTGTGTTGATACATGATGAATTGATTTTAGTTTTATTATATATGACAACCTTTTAGATAAGTATTGATTTTGTAAAAAGATGTTCAATTATATGTTATCATTAGTTTCACAAAATTTTACATTAGCTTAACGGATTTTGGCCTTTTTTGGGAGAAGGTACTACTACCTGATTAGAGTAGAATTTGTGATATTTCCTAATTTGTGGTGCTTATTGCGCCTATAGTGAGACTCTTCAGATTTTGGAAAATAGAATTTACATAAATAAAAGGTAAAGCAATAGAACAGAGTGAGACAGAGTGAGGAAAATAATGTAAATGACAGGCTTGGTAAATTTCTTATCATAATTTTATTGTCTTCCTTCCCTTCTATTTTAATTCGAATGCACACCTTAAATAACAGAGCTATTTTCCCTTTTTTTAATGAAATATGAAATAATTTTGTCAACATTAAATTTGAGTGAGATGAGTAATACTTGATGATTATGAAATTAGTTTAAGAAATAAAATTACATATTTTATTTTTTACATCAAATAAAATTAACAAGAGAAATTCTTATACAATATTAATCAATTCTGTTAATTCTTATCAAATTATCAAATAATAATGTAAATTATATTTCAAAATCATTACGAAATATCATCGAATAATAATATATATTACTTTCGTTCCTTTTTAACTTTCCACTTTTTGGATAAAAATTATTTATATTTAATTGTTCACTTACAAACCCAATGCTCTAATAAATATACTTTTCCCCATTTTACCCGTATGATAATAAATTACTCACTATTAACAATTATTGAGAGCCAATAGTAATTAGAGAGATAAAAGGATAAAATTAAAAGTTTAAAATTAATTTCCATGAAAACAAGAGTAATAATTACATTTATTAATAACTGTTTTTAGTCATAATTGACAGTTAAATAGGGACGTAGCTAATATTAAATTACAAAAATCCTAATTTTGTAATTTTTACAAATATAATTTATTAAAATTTAATTATGTTAAAAATATATTTATCTGTATACGCGGGTTAATATACTAGTTCTTATACAAAATCAATGTTGTTTTACTACTAAATAATAGAATGAAAATCCAACTCTTCATCCATTATCTTATATTTACGTATCATTCATATTTAAAATTACTACTGTTATGTCATTAACAAATAAAATTTACTTAAATAAATAGCAATAAGCTTATCATCTTAGGTCCATAAAAATTAAAAAAATAACGAAATTGGCAACTAATCCAGGTCCATAACAAAGTAACAATAAAAAAATAATCATATGTTGGCAACTAATCCCGGTCCATAACAATAAAAAATTCCATGATGCACCATGTTTCACGGGAGATTGTCCCAGAAGTAGTCAGCTTTTTCCTGAATTTCTGGCCATAGCTCATTATGATGTCCACATAAAAGTCCCAAACATATCCTCATTCGAACCACTTGCTCATTAATCTGCAAACAATAAATAATAAGAAGCATTCATATAATAATTATTAAGGTTTAAATAAATACTAGACCATCACCTGGGACACAAAGTTTGTTGGGAAAGCATCCATCATATGCATCCACTCAATGATCCACACAGCTGAGTTTTCACTGATATAATAAATAAAGAATATTGTTAAAGGGCAATTTTTTAAAACATACATATAAATTTGGAGAAGTAAAGGCAATACTATCGAACAGTGCACTAACCCGTATGGTTCATATGGGTTCTTATCAAACACCTTTATTTCCCATTTGTCCATGTTTATGTGCTTGAAATCTTTTGTTGGATAGTAATCAGAAGAAGCAATGCATTGAGACAAAACCATGCACTGAACCATTTAAATTGTGTTAACACTACTTTGTTAAAATAAACTCAAACTAAGTAAACCGTTTTTATTTGTATCATACCATTTTGTCTATAGTCAATTTCCTTGCATGTTGAGATCTATCTTCTAAGAACGAGTCCAAATGATAAACCACCCTCTCATTTATTGAGATCACCATCAACCACCATTGGCTGGTGCATTCTTGCACTGGGACATATATCTATGCAAGAATAAATAATATCAAACATATAATTATTATTATTAAAGAATTAAAATAACTATAATCAAAATTATCTACATTTTGCTATAATACTTACATATTTGAGACCCAATAATGGGGGCATCCAATCTTTTGCATATTTCTCTAGTATAGTTTCAGCATTCCATTTATAAACATCATTCTATAACGACAAACACATATAATGTTTAATATCAAATATTAAACTAAAATGCAAATGATAAGAACTATTAAACCATAAAAATGCATAGTACCACAAACTCAGGTGGTAAAATCCAAAATGAATGTCCATTCTCCTGACGATGGATATATGTCAACTTAAGTGACACCAACCTGACAATCTGTGCAAATTGAATAACACTTCATTAATATTATATAAGTATATATGAAAAAAAATAATGTGAAATTTAACTTGATAAACTCTTGTAAAATAAAGTTAAAAACCTTTTCCCTTATTTCATTGGGATGGCAAAACCATGACATCTCATCCCTGGTTAAGGTTGAATCTCCAAGCTTGAACAACACCTCACTATAATTGTTTACAATTACATATTAGTGTGTGTGTATATATATATATATATATATATATATAAAACATATATATACAATGATTTTTATTAAAACAAACAATTTCAACTAAAGTCAGTATACCTTGGATCTCCATTAACTTGGAACACATATAATGACAATCGCTCCTCCCGCGCAGTAAGTTGCATTGCCGTGAGTGGCTTGAAATTTGTTCGTACAAACTTTATAGAAAATAAATAAAAACATTATATCTTAATAATTGACATCCCTTATATGAAAATTAAAAATTAATACCTTAGGTCCCTTTTTGCCAAAGGGCTTAATCTTTGTGTCACTTTCAGATTCGTTGCGTTTCTTTCCCGTTTTAGTAGCCTCCTTAGAAGTCATTATTTCAACTGCATTTCTCTTTTTAGGTGTATTCTTTTCGCTAGCTTCAACCTTTGGGTCTTTCGTTCTTCTTTCCCTAGTTGTGGGTGTGAAAGAAACCTTCTTATCCCTAACATTCTCACTGCTAGATTTATTTTCCTGTTGCCAATGAGCGCACATGTTAACTAATCCTTCATAAAAAATAACAAAAAACCAATCACATGGCTAGCTAGCTACCTGTGTTGTCAATCCTCCTGGGAGATTACTAGCCAAAACAGATAGCATGTTCTCCCCGCTAGAGCTATAGTATGAGTCATACTCGGTTTTGGCAAAATGCTTAAACTTTGGAGGTGACGCCTTCGATGATGTTGCAGATGTAGGTGGACCGTGTTGCTTAGGGGTATATACCAAAGCTCTTTCAAAGCTATCCTCTTCCTCAGACAAAACAACATAAAATTTATTGTCCTTTTCATTTTCATTTAATTGTTCCTTCGAAGAGTCTAAACCATGTAGCCCTTCACCTGGACTCACTGTTGTTTTTTTTCCCTTCAAGTTGGTGTCTCTAACTAAAGCAATTTGTGACTCAAGAATTTTCAGCTTGGAGGACAAGATAACAATTCTTTTCTCAAGATCACTCACCTTAGAAGTGACATCCTACAATAAAAAGAATTAAATTTAATGAATGCTACCCCACACAGTCAATGAATAACTGTTTCCAATTTAAATAAGACTAACCAGCATAGACCTCGACATGAGGTCGACACTACTCAGCAGTTCTCTCACAATAGCATCCAGCTGAGCACAGCTATGTGAGCGAATTGATGGAATCTGGCCACGAATCTTGAGGATCAGTGATAGCAGAAATGTAAGTTCCACCAAAATTTCAAACACAAGATATCATTGGGAGCCCAGTGAACACAAAGGAAGAGATAGCGAGGAAAATTCCAAAAAGAGAGAAGCGTGATGATTAAAAAATTGTTTTTGTATGAGATTTTCATATAAAAAAATATATTTACTTTTTATAAATATTAATAATTTTGATAAGGTTTTATTTAACTCGAAAATTAGTATAAAATTTTAAATTATACAAAAAATCTATCTCACATAAAGTAATTTTGGGAAATATAAACATAAATAACTCCAATTGAAACCCCAAACATCCATCACAAATCAAACAATGGAAAAAAATAGTATTTAAAAAGAACGGTCATTTTTATTTTTTTACCGTATCATACATATCAAACAAGAACATCATATATTTTAACCCAATTGTTAAAAAAAAAGAATACCTAAACAATTTTATTTAATTGAAATATCTACCAACAGTGTCAGAAACTAAATGTCTTAAAATAAAAAATAACTATATTAACAGTATCAAATTTAAAACATATTAAATTTCATAGATAACAATATCGAAATTAATATAAATATCTTTTATAATGCATTTTTATTCTTTATTTATTAGATTTCATATAAATATGAATTATACTTCATAGAATATTATTCTCTAGCACTATTACATCTCATCTAACACTTTTAATATTAAAAACAATATTTGATATCATATTAATTCATTCTCAAACCACCCATTCAATTATCCCGATAAAAAGTCCACATAACTACTCCACAAATATATAAAAACCTTACTTAAACATCCCTATATATCACTAATTTTGCAGATTAAATAGAATTTTTTTAATTAAAATCAATCTATGTTAACTTTGTAAGAAATAAAAAAGAAAAAAGCAATCAAACTTTTCTTTTAATAACTCACATATGTTGTTTGTATTGTTAACAATTAATCACAATTAGAAAGTAAAACACATGAAAATGATGATGCCTCTAAATCCATTATTGCAACATCGCATAAGCCAACGAACGAAAACGGATAATTAATTTAATAATAGAAAAGTATAGGGAACTACAATTATTGGCTGAACCTTGACAATTGGCAAGTACATGTTTGTATAACTCAAATAACAGAAACATGCTTCAAAAAATCTAAAAGCTGTGAATCTCTTGATTTTTACAATTAATACATGATTCCTGTTTTTACAAATCCAAAAGTTGTGAATAATTGAAACAAAACAATCACTTTATATACTCCTTTTATATATATATATATATATGTTATAAAACACAAAAGTATCATCTGTGGCGTGATTGAATCTGTTTGCTTTATGTTATCACTGCATTGCACACCACTTACTGACCTGCAGCATGCATTACGTACAGCCACAAAATTAAAAAAAAAAGACTAACATACATCCATCATAGAAAGGAGCTGCATTTACATACAGCCATGGAAAGGAATTTGACTGACCCTTTTGCAACATCTTCATCGCCTGACACTTGGCCTGCACTATTCTTCTCCATGACAAAAACAAGTTCAGGCCTTTGATATAATATATACGAACAAGGCAAAGCTATGAAAAACCTAAATGCATGTGTATAACCGCTAGTATTTATAATGAAAAATAAATATGGATAACAACTAAGTAAGCTTCAATTAAAAAAATTGGATCAGTTTTGGATAACCTTGGATAAAATTCAGAATCAGCAACTTTTTTTAAAAACAAATTTCAAATTGTTATAAAAAAAATATGCATAACAACTAAGTAATCTTCAATTTAAAAAATTGGTTCAGATTTGGATAGACTTGGATAATAATCAAAAACAGAAATATTTTTTTTAAAATCAAATTTCAAATTATTTGTTATAAGAGATGAATATTTGGATAACTTCATGGTTAGACATGACTAGCGGAGTTTTTACCCGTGCTGATACACAGGTTATAATTCATATTTCAAAAATTAAGTTTTATATTAATTTTTCAGCTAGTTTACCAAACACACTCTTACTCAAGACCAAAAAAAGACCAAAAAAGACACGCCAATTTAGAAAAATATGGTAGTATAACTTATTTTACTTTCCCATCAGGCAGTGAAATGATAGACTCTATTCCAGAAGTGGATATTATCTTCACCAGCTCCCAATCCCCATTAGTTTTCTAATTTATTCCAATTCCTTCTTGCTGCCAAAAATAAAGAAGAAACTTAACCTATTTTTAAATACCAAAATTGCAGGCTTGAACAAACTCTAATTCATAGTCAACATACTTTGTCCATAATGGCTTGAATTGAGTCATTGCAATATCAAGCCATGGTTTCATGTCCGGTTCTCATTTTACAGTACCATAAGCATATCACATTAAACATGAATATATAGGCAAATATTTAAATTGAAAAGATTGGAATTTGGAAATGCAATAAATTGATGAGAATGAGACCATAAATATACAGAGGCTGACTTATTTATATTCTAGATTCTGAAGATGCAGCCTCCAGCATCAATGTTAGTGATGGGTTCATTAACATACCATGGAATTTAAGAGTATCAAACAGTGTCAAATGGAGTTAAAGACAACCTTTGTAGCATTCTCAAGCTTTTTTAAAATTGAAACCAACCTTGTTAGTATCTTCCTACTTTTTTAAAATCCAGTAGCTTATTAAAAATAAGGAAAACAAAAAAGCAAATCATTACCAAGTTCTTTCTTTCAATACTTTCTCGTTACTGCTTCAAAATCCAATCAATAGTTTCATCATTGTCATCAACATCAATAGCATCTTCCCCGTTTACATTTTCACCAGTTGCATCAGTTTTCTCCAAGGTGTTGCCACCTTGATTTCCTTGATTAATTTCATACCCTGACAGACACATGCTCACTTGATTCCACCAATTGCAAGCCTGGGTCAATGTGACAATGACATTAGACATTAATGTAAATACAGGAAGCAGGACCCCAGAAGAAAGTTCATTGGTTTACTATTGCTCTTAATTTTGAGTTCTCAAAATTGAAAAGGTTCTTTTGCTCAACTAGAGGCATGGGAATACCTGCTTTTGCAATTGATCTGCCGAGTCCTGCTGCTTGAAGCTTGGCTAGACTTTGTGCTTGGAGCTGGCCAGCAACTGGAAGAGTTTGCAGATCTATTCCATTTATTGAAGTAGCCCCAAATGTTGAATCTTGTGAGCTGATGAATGAGTTATTAAAGTTGCTCTGCTGCTGGGAAGCTCCACTCACCCTTCGAAGATACAAACGGTATTTCTGGCATTATAGTATCATACCTGGAGGTGGCTAGCAACATTTTCTCTAGTGAGCCCAGGGACATTCATCAATTCCAGAATCTTTTTAGGAACAGCCTCTGTATATAAATATCAAATTTGAAAAAATAAGATGAGATCTTTACATTTTAACTAAATCTAATCTATACTGAATCAAACAAGAAGAGATCATCATAATTATTAATATACAAGACTTTGTGGGGCAAAGAAATCACTAAAATAGAGATAAAAACAATATGGGATCTTGATTATGTATTAAAATTACTGTTTAACATATACTTGGAAAACTGATTTGGCTATTTGAGTACAATCTGGAAAGTCTAGATGGGGTTATCCCAAATATTGCAATTCTAGATAAGACTGCAGGGGAAAGCAAGATAAAAAAAAGAACATTTTTGCAATGAAGTGATTGAATGGAGGGACACATACTATCAATTCCTAGTTGATTCACAGCAGCCATGAACTGTTGATGAAGCTCAACAGACCAAACAACCCGCGGCTTCTTTAACGAGGTAATATCCTCCCTATCCTCTCCATCCTCATCCTCATCCTTAATATCCCTCCTCTTCTTTGAGTTGCTTTTGCCTTCAATCGCTGAGGATGAATAATCTGCATCATCAAATGCCTTTTGCTGTTGATCTCCGTCTTCTATGCCACCTGATTGCTCCAGATCTTTCCACCCACTCTTTTTCACCACATGCTGCCATATATTCAGAGCATCTGTTGCCCTGTCATCAAATGATATGGTGATTCCTCATCAAAAAGATCCATGTCACCACCACGACTGGGAACATCCTTAGAAACAAACCCTCATAGTGCACCATTTCAAGACCGTTTGACCCAATCAGATCCGTGTTTCTCGGTTTAATATTTCCATGTTTTGGCACAAGACCATTGTTTTGATGGTTCCATTCTATTTATGGCAGTAGGTTCAATGTTTGGCAAAAGAGACAACCCTACTTTTGTGCGTGGGTTAAACCACAATAACAGTTACCTGTCTGGCCGTGGGTAGTGGGTTAAGACATAGTGGCTTAAGACATGGGTGTTAACCTCTGTATAGTGGGTAGTGGATGGAATAACTTTTGTGGGTTTTTTACTCTTATTAATATTTACCCTCATCAACTATTTTATTCTGTGTTTTATCATAATAATGTTAATATACACTATGGGTATAATGTTAATATTCCTGCAATAGGAGGGCATTTCCATTAGACATTGATATATATTATAGATAATTGTAGACAACAGGTGCAAACCAAAAAGAGGGTATTTTCGTTATATATTGTTATAAATTATAAATGTCATAGATTATAAATTAATTAATAAATTGTATATTAAAAGTTATGAATTAAGTTATAAAAGTATGATTATAAATTTATGTTTAATAATACATTGTACATTAAAACATTTTATAAAATAATTTTTATATTATTTTTTCTCTAATCTTTACAATTAAATTCACAATAATTACATCCCATTTCGAAAAATAACGAAACTTTAGATTTGTCCTCCTAACGTGATCCCCAATATCCGTTATGAAAACCGTAAACAAACTCCAACAAGACAAATGTAACACATCCAAAATATCCAATTTTATATAATTAGGTCTAGGTTTCATGACTCACACTCACAGGGGAGCCATCAACAACCTAAGCTTCCAATCTGAAGTCTTAGTTCAATCAAATGGAAACACTGCTTATTTTCTCCTAAGGGCCTTCTAAAAGGTCCATAATAATTCTAGTGTCCTAACCATTCATCATATAAAGCTTACTTTAGTTTAATCATAGTCAAGCAAGTTATGAAAGTCCCATGACATTTTAATTGACTTAGAGCAAAACTAGCTACAGGAAGTCTAGGGTATTATATGTGTTGCTCTCTTGACCTCAATTGGAAGTATGGGATATTACATTCCATGCACATATTAGTTGGACCTTTATTTGTTTACGGTATGAATGCTTTCAAAGCAAATATTTGGGTAAGTTCTCACTGGAGTGATTTTATAGTTGTGGGAATTAAGGCTCTTAAACATCATGATGAGCCTTCTCATTCACCTAACCCTTGATCCCCTTTTCTACTGTTAAAAGTATGTTTGGATGGAGGAGATTTGATGAAAAGGGAGGAGAAGGATTCTAGTTAGCATTCACCTCTTTTGGGAATTGTTCTATAATGTGGAGATGAAACTGAGAAATATCGTGTAACCCTACAAAAACCTCCATTATAAATTTCTATGGACATTATATAGTTCCTTTTATTTGTATTTAAACATCCACAAAGAGAAGGGAACTTATTAGTATTACTTAACGGATAGTGCAACAATGGTGGCAAAAGTAGAGTAAAGGATAATCTTTAGGGAGTATGATGCAACTTGTCATTCCTGAAAAAATGAGAAAAATTTCCTATATGCCTGTGTAATGCTTTAAACCAAAAAGGTTTTCTTCATTTGATTTATAGTTAAAGAAAGTAACATGTACTTTAGCCTTTTTAAAATGCTTCTCAGGGTGAACTCTTTACTGCCATACCATATCTCCCAAATTAAAGTACATACTTATTTTTATTTTATTTTATATTTTCTTTTTTGGTGTAGTGTGAACTGAAGTCAAAATCTGCTATTCAAGAGTTAGATTAGACTCTAATTTGCTCTGATCAATTAATCTATTGAATTCTTTCTTACTTTCTTTTTTGATTTGGGTTTGTATTACTATCATTTTTTATTTTTATTTTTTTAGTGAAGCTAAAGGTAGTGAATGATGCAGAAAATCACTGGTTAAAAGACAGTGTAGTACCTTTAGAGTAGGGAGAAAGAGAGTAAAAGATTAAAATTATACATGAAAGTATCCACATTCATATTACCACCATGACAGAATCCTATATAAGAAAATTTCCACAACCTTTAATATTGTAGAAAATATATGATCATACAAACTTTGATTTCAGAGTTTGTAAGATCTTTGGTGTTGAGATGAGCAAGAATGTTATCTGCTGTAATTACCTTATTTGCGTGAAATACATTCCATAGCATGAATTATATAATATTGCCTTTTACATCTGCCTTTGTAGTTAATTATTTTAATCCTCTTAAATCTTTACATACAGAGGTACATAAGGCAAATACACTGTCTTTATTATTCCTAGTTACTTTTAATAACTTGCATCTTCTCATGGGTGATTTTCTTTTGAAGGACATATAGGGACAGCAGTGATAAAGAGTTTGCTGATTGTAGTATCCCTCAAGAAAAGTCAAATGCAGAATTGGGATTAATTACAAGCTGATTGTGCTATGTAGAGGATGGGATGAATTGTTGACTCTATTATATTCAAATATATGGGGATGATTTTTGCACTTGCTTTAAAAAAGGCATGATTTTTGTTACCTGATGTAATTGTGCTTAAAAGCAAGTTTGACTAGCAATTATAGATAGGGATTATAAGGAAGTAAACATAAATGCTTTTCTATTGCTGCATTTAGGCTTTTACAGTACAGTGGCCTAACATTTCAGTGTAAAAAAAACTCAAGTACATCTATAAATAGATCTACTTTGAAAGTTAATAGAATTATTTGGTTTAGAAGATCAAAAGCAGTGTTTTGGATATTTTAGTGACCTGGCATTTTCACCCTACAAAAAAATTTGAGCTGATTGTGGAAAGCCAGAGATATAAAACAAGGACAAAAACTAAAGTTGGCCAAAAATATAGGGATGGAAAATATATTTTATCCAATTTTAAAAGTGCATATTCTTCAATGCTAACAGTTTTCGCCCACCATGGCAGTACTGCTCCTTCCGTGAACATCTACTTATGGTGGGGCTAACTTTCCCAACAATGTTTTTTTATACTCCTTATATAGGTTTGAAGTGATTGGGTTCTGGGATCTCAAATCCAAATATAATTAAAATTTATAATTATATATATGATGTATTGATTATTATTTTCTATGAACATTTTTTAATTAGAATTATAAAATTTATAATTATGTTATTTCATTTGCTTGAATAAAATTATTAGGGTAAAAATGATTTTTATCCCTATATTTTCGGTCAACCTTAGTATCCTCTATGACTTTTAATAAGAGTATAGTTGAAAAAAGGAATTAATTAGTTTAAATTATTTTAAATGTAAAAAAATTGGCAAAAATAACTTTTCCCCACCTTTGGCTTCGCATGAATTGCCAAGCATCACCAATCATCATAAAACATAAATGTCATAATTACTCTTCCATAAAGCAAATATATCTGTGATGTTTGTAAATAAATTCAGTTAATTTTATTTATGCAAACTTCTATTCTTTAATAAGTAATATATTAAAATTTAAATATTTAAATATTATAAAACAATATAACCATATATGATAAAATATATTTTTACTATCTTTAAAATATACTTGTTTTTGTAGACCTGAATGTGTTTTTATTTAAAATGCTTATCTCCATAAAATGTTTATCTCCATATAATATATGAACATATATATGGGAGGGCACATGGGTGTAGGTCCTAGCTTTTTTAAAATCATTTGTTTTGTGGGTATGACTTACATTAGAAGTAATATACAATTTTATGAGGAGATATGTCCATCTATCTTATGCATAGAAGTATCTACTTTTAATCGGTATAGCTCCAATAATAAGAAATAATACATTAGAGTTTTGGTGTTCCACTTAATAAAAACTCAAGAATAATAGAGTGCAATGTAGTCCCCCTAGTGGAAATAACTTCACCAAAGAGGGAAAAAAAGGGAGTGAATAGATCCCACTTCTCATTTCTGATTCCAATGCTAAACAATATTCGAAGAATCACTTTTTGATGAAATGCAAAGTCTTCACCTGCCATTACCTTGACTTTCTCCATTTTTGAACATTATCAATCTGCAAAGGATTGTCTGAGCATTAAAATAGAAAACCATTAGAATCTAGACAATAAAACATAAATCTAAAGTAGCTTATAAAAGCTAGCAAAGATTAAAAAGGTATATGTGAATCACGATTCAAAGAATATTAGATATGCCTTCAACTAATAATTTGAACCTTTATGTCTGAAAGAAAAAGTAGCAGGCTTAAAACCACATAAATGTTAACCAACGGTACCAAAGCCAATTGCTATACTTTAACACCAAACTAAAATTGCAGAAGTAAATATATTATTGAGAAAGGGAAAAACAAATCATAAAAGAACTTGCAACAGGTTGTCAGCATGATGATCAACAGATCACTGTACAACACTCAAGGGTGACTTGATTATTCCTCAGATTCCTTTATGTATTTTCTTTTGACAACTATTTATTATAACCATAAATGACAGTGAATCTAGGCCATGCAAGAAAAGAACTATTCATATAGAATTTAATGTTTGTATGTATACTTTTTAGTAAAATGTTGAGTTATTTGCTTACCCCGTCAAACTTCAACTGAAACTTACTCTAAATGTCTCCCATTTAGTAAAAAAATCGTCGACAAACACCTCCATCAGTCAAGCATAAAAAGCTACTGCAAACAAACTAAAAAGTTAATTCTTTTAAGAAAGAGCCCTGTCGTAGACTGAAATGCAAGGGCACCAATGGAGTAGTATCTAGCCTTAAAATGAAAGTTTCATTGGTTCCAGCAAGGAAACATGCAGAAAATAACTAATTAAAATGAGTTTTGAAATGAAAAAGAAAGGAAAAGTCGATACAAAATTGTAAATATAGATTTCAACATAAGGTTCGAATATAAGCATGCCTAAAAGGAAATATACTTGAAGAAAAATGAAGGACAAATTCTGAAAAAGAAGAAAATCAACAAACCAATGGATTAAAGAAAAGAAATATATAACAGGAAGCAAGAGAATCCATAAAATACATGGATAAGAGGAAATATCTAGCATTCTAGCTGGAAATGACAGCTTTGAATTGAAAAGAGGAAGCATGCTGCTGTATTCTTTGGGAATTGAAAATCGATTCATGCCATTAAAATTAAAAGCAGGAGGGGATAGAGCCATTACAATACTTAAACAAAGCTTTGAATTCAAAATGTCCTGAACATATGAACTGATACATGAGGAAAATTAGCCTATAAATTAACCTTGGAGCGTCTGATACACAGTTTGGCCTTTGATAGGATCCTGAAAATTATAGGATTAGGTAGAAGAGGACAATCCCAAGTCTTCTGTGGGTTGTATACACAATACCAACTGAGTCACTACCGAGTTTGAGACCGGTTCCCCATCTAGCAACTCCAACTGTGTAAGCAAAGGTTTGGCAAGTAACATGAAGGTAAAACCAAGCAGGGTCTGCAGATGGGAACACCTTCATATACATTGCTATTACAACACCCAAGGGCATCAAGATCCCCCAACTCACTACATTCAGCACTCCATGGACCTGAAAGACAAAAAAAAAACAACTTCCTTATTCAATTAAAAGAAAAAACAAAAAAAGACTTAAACTATAGAAGATTGTGAAAATTAGGTACTCGCATTTCTTCTTCTTCTAAGTGAATTCCCACTTGATCCAGCTTGACTGGCACCGGAAAGAAGAGTTTATAGGAAAATATAATTAAGCAATACTATTTTACAACCTATGATTTGATTTTTAAGATCAAATAGTGAAGACTTATAAATTAAGCAATAACAGATTAGCCTTCTATATACAGATAAAGCAGAAGAGGGTAAAAAAAATACATAGGTTGCTCATATCAAAGCATATTAATTTTCTATAGATTCACACTTAGAAGAACTCCTAGGCTAGGGACACACCTACTAATTAGCCCATTAGCACATGTCAATAGGAAATAAGTGATGTTCTCCACAACATTATATAGTAATAATAAAGAAATACAGTGATAGTAAAGAAACCAAACAAATGCAACCTGTTATATCATATCCATCAACCAATGTTGTTTTATTCTTAAATCAAGCAAAAATTCCCTTGAACATTTCAAAAATGTGGAGTGGAGGATGCAAACGTGCACACAAAGGCTAAATGCATGGCAATTATTCTCAAGTATGAAATGTATGCTGCAATGGAATCATAAAATATTAAGAAGAACAACAGTCAAATTGTTAGCTTCCAGCAATCGTTACCTTATAGAAACACAAAAGCTTGACACAGTACTTATACCTACTAACCTTAAAGGTTCACAACAACGTGAAATGATGAAAAGTTGAAATGAAGAGCTATAGAATCAAGTGGATCCACTTCAACCTCAGCCTATAGCATCAAATCAGTAGCGCCACTAGACATCCACTGCAAGACAAATTTTCTTCCATGTTCAGGGGGGAACATACGAAATGCTGCAAGAAACCATAAGCATACAAAATGAAAGAAAAAAATCGCCATTCCTCGCATAAACTCAGGATCACATGATTCAAACTGAAAGGAACTTCCAACACTTCGAAAATTTAAATTAAAATAAAAAGGGCAAAGGATCGAAATGCTTCCATTTCCGTACTTAATTTTGTAGGAAAGAAAACGAAGGGAACAGGAAGCATAAGCGAAGCAAAGGAAAAATCAAAGAAGGAGAGAAAGGTCTAAAGAAAACCTGGTACAGAAAAAGAGAGGAGAGGAGGGAAGCCACGACGGCCTCCCCAATCGGACGCCAACACCCCCACTAGTCGCGCCGCCGTGCTCAACGCCGCTTTTCCGCCGCGAAACACGGCCAAGAACCACCCCCTGAACCACCTCCAGCTGCGGCCAAAACGACCATCGTCTGTACTATCCTCGCATCCCACCCACAGTCGCATGCAGCCGCGCGCCACCGCGCCTCCCAATGGCCTTGTCGCGTCCCATTTCCCATCAGCCGTCATGGCCGCTTCCCCTTGTGCAAACGGGTGAAAACGATAACAATTTGGGTCAGAATCCTAAATAATCAATCGAATAAAAGCAAAATACTGGTTAAATTTATAAATATAAAGTTCAAATTCCCAACCGGTAACAAGTAAAACATCACAGCCATTTAATAAAAAACTATTAAATCGGACGGTGGCTACATGGTACTGGTACCGTACCAGACCCATAGATACAAGTACCGTAGACGTTGCCTGGAAAAATAACGTTACAGCCAATCAGGGAACGGGACGTGGCAGAGTCGATCCATGGCCGGGGAAGCCGGGAAGGGAAGGAGCGAAGCACGTTGTTGCAACTTGCAAATTGCAATGACATAATTATGGTTTGTTTGGTGGGATTAGAGAAACAAAGAAAAGAGAAATAGGTAGAAAAAAGAGGAAAGAAGAGAAATAGAGAAGAGATAGTGATAAATTTTAGGTTGTTTGGTGTGAAAGAAATGAGTGTAAAATAAAAGAGAAATATAATTTTAAGTTATTTGGTATGAGAAAAAATATGTGAAATAAAAGAGAAAAAGATTTTAGAAATCAATTTTTAACTAATAATCGATTATGAAACAATAAAAATCGATTTTTTATGACAATAATTAACATTTGGAACAAAAAAAATCAATTTTTTATAGATGAAAAATCAATTTTTTGTATGGTCAATTACAATTCCCCTCGTTCTCAGCACATTTGGGAAGAAATCACAAATGAGTGAGACCCACTCATTTCTTCTCATTTCATGCTTCACCAAACAGATACAAGAGTTATTTCTCCTCACTTTTTTTTTTTGTCGAAATTATTTCTCCTCACTTCTCTCCTCCCTCCTCGTTCTCACGCGCACGCGCACAATGTATTCATGTCCAACCCAAATAGCAGAATTGAGGTGAGAACTGTGGAGTAGGGGTGTTCATATTCAATCCAATCCAATGCAAACCGCAAAAACCGAACCGAAAAAACCGAAAACCGAAATCCAAAAAACCGCAAACCGCAAAAAACCGAAATTTTTTATTGGATTGGATTGGTTTTCGGATCCTATGTTGAAAACCAATCCAATCCAATCCAAACCGAACTTACATATACATATATTATTACTTATAAAATAATCATATATTTATACTTGTATACATATATATTGATAAAAATACTTATACTAATATATTTTTTATGATTTTATTATCTAATATCATGTTAATATTTCTAAAAATATATCAATATAAAACTAGTTTTAAATTAGTTTTCATGTCTCATGTCATTCTTTTTATATAATTTTATATTAATTTTAATAAATATAAGTTCTAATAAGAAAATGTTTACTATTACTTTAATATTTTATCAAATATTTATTGTCGCTTTGAAAAACTGAAAACCGATCCAATCCAATCCAATTTAAATTGGATCGGATTTGAAAAAATATCAAAACCGATCGGATGATGAAATGATAAAACCGCAATGATCAGATCGAATGATTTTTTTCCTCAAAACCGATCCAAACCAATCCGCGAACACCCTACTGAAGAGTGAAACATGAAACATCTACTGTTACAATGACCCAATCGACGGGGGTTGCTTTTTCACCGTTCCAAGCAGCGAAAATATTTCGTCCCCCCCAAAAAAAACATTGAAAATATTATATTTTATTTGGTCTTTTGAAATTTCCGTGTTGAAAAATTGGTTCGATTCGATTAATGCATTATAGACAAGTTTAGTGGTATTTTGGACATTATGAATAATATTTTAATATGTTTTGATTGATATAGAAAAGAAAAAAATGAAAAAATAAGTGAAAGAAAGTCATTTTAAATGTTTCATATATATATCATGGGTGTCACCTTTTTTTATCTAATATAATAGATAAAGTTACCTTCTAACTAAACAAAATGAATTTTGAAAAATTACAATGAGCGCCGTTAAATTAATTGCATCCCAAATGCAATGAAGCAATTTTTTCTTTTTCAATGTTTCAATATCTTTACACAATTAAGATTCTCAACTTAATACATCTTATTCTTATATTCGTCTAAATAGCTTTTGTGCCAGTGGTCATCGTAGTCATCCAAAGTGTTTACATCGACTCACCACTTGCTTCTGCTTTATAAATTTTATTAAAGATAAAGGTGGTCCCTAATTCATAGTAGCTAGCATAATAACTACAAGGCAAAGGAATTTTTTTTTCATTATTATGGCCTCCAAAAATAACATGTAACTTGGCTGTGTCTTTCTAATGATATGATTGGTTTACACAAATTCAAAACGTGGATCCGGGAAGAAGCTACTTTTTGTAGAGTTTACTTAAATTCATACTTAAAACGTGATTTTGGGGTAAACCAAACACATACTAACTGTTGCAACATATCTCATTATTTCAATTCTTTTATATATATATATATATATATATATATATATATATATATATACCTATTGCACCATTGTCAGAGCAAATAGGTGACCATTTTATGCGTCCGGATCCTCTCGAGCGTAACTAGAGGTCCAGCTTTTATCTCAGGGCAATTATGCTTTAATTTTTTTTTATATATAAATAATCTTTTTTGTGGTTAAGATTTTTTGCCGTTAATTTTTAACGGGAGAAGATCGCGATCGGACTATTGTTGGATCTATACTCATATATGTTAATAGTTTCCCATACCATTCATTATATTTATAGCTTGATCACGTCATTGCACCCCTTTGCTGACCTATTTTAACGTAGAAAAATTTTATAATATAAAGATAAATGTGTTTTCATGTAAAATTTTCATATTATACTAATAAATATTAAAATAAAACTATAAATTTAAATATTTTAAATAGAAAATATTTAAACTAAATGATAGTGTATATATAACTATATATAAAAATTATTTTGTAATTTAACCTAATTTTATTTGTTAAAAAAAACCGTTTTAAAGATTACCTAAATATTAAACGCTAAATAATGTAAAAAACCTTTAATTAAATATAACATATAAGGTTATTTAAATAAATATAAATAATATTGTCATTAACTTATTATTATTGTATTAGATTTTTTTTAATATTTTAAAATCATATGTTTGTTAGCCTATATAAATTTTTAGGCCTATTAGCTTACACAAAGATTTAGACCCATTTTTATCATAGTTGAGAGGATCTTGAGGGTAAAGTATATAGCTATTAATATTCTCATATAAAATACAGTTGCATTTTAACTTTATATCTATGTGTAAACACGCATATTACATCAATGATTAAAATTAAATTAAAATTTTAATAAAATATATGACAATGAAATTTATAGTATTTTCTTGTAAATTTTCATTTTCTATATTGTAATTGCAATACCGTATAATATAAACATTGATATACAATTGATCAATAAAATAAAATTATTTATCATCAACAATAACCCGGATTATAATCAATAAGATACAATGTTATAGTTGTTGATATCGAATTATAGAAACATTCGAGTAAGATATATAATGATATCGAAATAAGGACAAATCTTCGAGGTATTACGGTAGAATTCGAATAAAGAAACTAAAAGACTCATCCAATATAAATCGAAAGTTTTATTAACTTCTCGAGTATAATCACAAAGGTACACAAGAAGGAAAATACATAATATAAAAAGAGTAAAAAGACTCCTAAGTCTTGAGAGGATGATCCTTCTTCTGTTGCTTTCTCTTCTCTTCCCCTTTCTTCTTTGCCCCCAAGTGAATGAACAACTCATCCTCATAATCGAATTGATATACTTGGGGAAGAGGCAAATGGTGCTTAGGGGAGAAATGAAGGAAACCTAGGGAGGAAATGAAAAAGGTTCATTAGATATCTAATGACTTTATAATTGGCTACAATGTTCAATCTAAGGGAATTAGGCTAAAGAATGGTGAAAAAGCTCATGACATTGGGTATCCCGTCGACCTAATCAATACTTGGAACAATAAAGATTAGGTTGAACGGGGTAACCAATATCAGGAACTCCTCCATTGAGATGAAGAAAAGAATGAAGAGAGAGTTCCAAATGAACCCATATTTATAGGAGTAGAAGATAAGAGAATGAATAAATTTGCCCCAAAATGGCCCAATTAGTGAGTAAGGCCATAATAAATGAAGTTGAATGGACATTGGTCAATTTGGCCTTTGAATCGACCAAATAAACATTGACATGTGGCGGACCATAGTTGAAGGTGGTTAATCTTAAGTTTATGGCTATTTAATAGGCCAAATATCAAAATAATGCTAAGTGTTGAAGAATGCACAATCGAAAAGACACGTTCGATTTTAAGAATTGTGAAAACGAAAATGAACTTGAAAAGTCAAAAGAAGAAGAAGAGTTTCGAGGAATCAAAAGAGAGGCACAATCTCAGAAAGACTTAGAAAATATTTCGAGGATCAAGAAGGCTTATTCGAGGAAAATGAAGTTCTAGGAAACAGTTGAAAGCGGTTATTAGAAGTTTGCTATTCAGGACAGCTGTCAGGATCACAGTGAATTAAGCCTTATAAACAGTTTTAAAGGGGATAAAGTAGTTTGTATCCGTTAGAAGACGTGTCAGCCATGCATTGTGCCAACACAAATGTAATTGTTGATGTGTCCTATTGGTATTAGTTAGTCGTTAGGATTAGAAATCTATAAATAGGTAAACTTGTTATGTAATAAAGGTTGGATTCCATTTCTTTGTAAACTCTCTAAAACACCAATACGTCCACCTTGTTAGTGACAAACTGGTCACAAGGAGATATTCAAGTATGCAATTCCATCGAGATTTCAATTAATGCAATTACTTTTCTTTACAATTCTTTTGTTCTTTACTTTTTTAATCTTTATTCCTTGCAATTTAGTTTTGTTCTCTATTTATTGTTTATCTTTTCTTGTTGATTGTTTCCCTCTTTGTTCATTTCTTTCTTTCCTCTTCTCTACTCATTTCTTCGATCTTTTTACTAGGTAAACAACAAGGTAAATTTATTACAATTTTCAGAATCAATATATCTTAGTTCTAAAAATCAGAACACTATAAACCTCGAATTACTGATGCTGGTTGCATTTCTTAACAAATCTCGTGCACACAATCTATGGTGGGCTTCTGGAAACACAACTCAGATAATGTTCCTCATTGCAAGGTCATCGCCTGTTATAACAAATGTTGGCAACTTACCTTTCATTGCTTCAACAAACTATTTAAGCAACCTAACATAAGTCTCCTCCATTTTATTTGCAATCAATCCACTCCCAAAAATAATTGTTTGATTATGATAATTGACTCCAGCAAACAAAACTAAATGAGTCATGTACTAGTTGTGGCTATACGTTACATCAAATGCAACAACATCACAAAAAAACTAGGGTTGTTCACGGGTCGGTTTGATTCGGTTCTATAGGAAAAATAAATCCGAACCAAATAAAACTGTTTGGTTCGAATTTTTTAATTTTTCTGTAAGTGATCCGGACTAAACCAAACCGATCAACAACGGGTTGGTTCGGTTCAGTTCAATCGGATTATAAATTTTGTTATCCTAATACAATCAAAATTATTTTTCAAATTTTTTTAGCAAATATTAGATTAATACATTTAAGAAAAAGATAGTCTATGATAAAAATCTCATATTGATATTTAATCATTCCTCTATGATAAAAATTCATGTTGAAGTTTAATCTCTCCTCTCTTCCAATTTTTTAGTAATTTTTTTTAATTTAGGTTTGTTCAGTTCGGTTCGAGTAATGGGTCCAGTAACTGTAATCTGTTACCCGAACCAACCATTGATAAGTTTGATTGGTTCAGTTCGGGTCCAACCCAATTTAACTAAAAAATCCAATCCAATCAGATTGGTCCAGTTCGGTTCATCGGATTGAACAAAACCAATTAACACCCTTACCAAAAACATTATAATGTGCTTGACTCCTTCCATCAACCCAAAACAAGTGTTATAGCCTACCTTGTGCATCAACAATGTGTCTCTAAAACATGTCATAATCAGACCCCCATAATTGTATAAGATATGCAAAAGCACCTCTCATATCACTAGTTTGCATGCCTCTTTGTCTTTCATTTCATTATACATGTCATGTTTCCTAAATGCCAAACTCTCATAACCCCCTATTTGGTTTGCAACTGGACCATATATTTGTGTCACACCAATCTCGACCTCTATCATGTTATTCATCTAACTAGTGTCACATTCATGCATCTTCCTATGTGCAAGTAACATCCCAACATACTTCTCTACTAAAATATCGTGGCTATGTTCATCTAAGAAAGCTCTAATATGCCATCGACCAGTCCCCACATCATAATGGACACGAAAAAAAACATTGCAACCACACCTTGTCATTGCTCTTGGTTCTCTCTATCGGTTTTTCCTTTTCAAATACTTCTTTAAACGAAAACCCTCCTTAAAACACAAAATATTCTAGTGAGTAATCTCACATTTCTTATTTACCATAGTATTGCATTTTCTAGCTACAAAACCCCTTTTATGTGCATACTTATTATAAAATTCAAAGGCCACACCACGACTAATGAAATGATACAACTTAACCTCATTCTCCGTTAACCTACTAAAGTCAGATTCAGTCATATCCACGACAGAGTCAACCTTAAATAAATCCACTTGTTCCTCATTGCTACAACTAGCATTCATTTCTTGTTCACTTTCCTCATCTGACCGGTTTGTATAATCAACACTCTCACTATTCCCCCTATTATCACATGAAGATTAACCAGAATCCTAGATTTCAAAGCAGTCATCAATCTCAACATACACAAAAAAAAAAAAACAACTCAGACAGAATCAATAGACAACAACCTTTAAACCAATAAAAAAATTCACCATTTGCATACAAGTGATCACCCAACAACAATCAACTTACCTCTATTTCAGTGTCTTCATCAGTTAGCATTGTTGATCCGACAGGAGAATCCTCCACCACATTTTCCATTCTTCCCAAATTCACACAATTTGTATCTCAACCACACAATCTGCAAGAGAATTGTTTTAACTACATGGTTCCAAATTATGACACAAGTATCTTAACTACCTTGACAAATATCAACATTATAGCGATAAAAAATATAAAAATTATTAGTTTGGTTTCAATTGTTAGAACTAGGAAAAATATAAAAATTAAAAATCAATCAACCCATAATTATTTTCTAGAAGAACTACGTGATTTTTGAGTTTCCCATTGCACCAGGGATATGTATGAGCAAGTTATACCCATCAAGTCAAAATTAATTTTTTTTAAAAACCATTTTCTTTTATTTTGGTGCTTTATTTATGGAAAAAAGGGTAAAATAAATTGCTTTAATTTGCACAATCAATTTAGAATAATCGTTTTAAGACGGGCGTGTAGGGATATTGTGGGGTTTAGTCTTCACACTTCCCCAAGCGTAATAGATTACTAAACCCAATTTGTTTTTTTTTAGATTAAATTTTAGGGTCCAATTTTCCCTAATTTAATAAAATTGGTGAAGGCTTCCATTTTTAATTCTCTTTAATTCTTTGGGTTGCTATAAATGGTATGTTTGATTCAATTTTATTTTTTAGTTTTTGAAAACTGTTTTATAAAAAAATTTTAAGAACTTTTGTTTTATAAAGAAATGATTTATTTACAACATTTCCAACATAAAAACAGAAAAAGTAAAAAATAGTTTTCCAAAACATCACAAATAGTTTTAGATTTTTAATTTTTAAAAATTAAAAAACCGTCACAATTTTCAAAATTGCTTTAAAAATTGTTTGTCAAATAGTTTTTTAGATTTCTATTTTTAAAAATAGAAAATGGATTTTTAAAAGCGGTAAACAAACAGGTTACTAACTATTTAAAAAAATATACTAGTTTGTTACCAAAATTCACATTTAAATATTTAATATTAACATCCAAAGTGTTAAAACACCATCATGCACGTGGATTAACTGATACGTAGTCGTTCTAGCTTAACGCTCAAGAAGGATTAACTCCCATAAATAATACTTATAGTCTTGTATCCAAGTGTTAAATTCAATGACGGGCTCTGATAGAGGATACATATGTTGTCTTCCATCCAAGCGTTAGAGTTAGACCCTACAACTGATATTTTGTTTAGTTTAGCTTGAGGGGGATGAATGGAATTGGAGTAATATTTTTTGCTAAAGACCTTAATATCCAAAAATTGTATGAAAATCCATCTCTTCCATTCACATTTAATATCTCTTTTTTCTAAAAAAAAACTACTTTATATTCCTTTAAATCCTCTCTGTATAATACCTTTTCAAGAATTTTGGTTAAAACATTTTTTCACATATGTGTGTTTAAGTTAAAATAATCTTATACATACGATTTATGATGACAACAGCTAGCTACAACCAAGCTTTATTTCACCAAGTAGAATCGATTGCCTTGATCAAGTGGCACAACTAAACTCTGTCAAAATTA
This sequence comes from Sesbania bispinosa, assembly GCA_026901365.1. NCBI lineage: Eukaryota > Viridiplantae > Streptophyta > Magnoliopsida > Fabales > Fabaceae > Sesbania > Sesbania bispinosa. Next base: position 362,953 of record QLOH01000380.1, read on the forward strand.
AGAAATTAATAAATCCATTTAGAGTAGCGTATCTTTATCTTTATATATTTTAAAGAAGTGTAGTATTTGATTGCCCTAGGATAAATTTTCCCGCTTAAAAGAAGGGTGTAATTGTAATTTTATTTTAAATTATGTTTTTAATTTAATTTGATATTTTTAAATCCAAAAATCTCTATCAATCTTTTCAGATAGCCAATTAATTTATTGTTTCATTTTCTTCACCGTTTCCACTTTATCATGCATTTAATATTTATGGGTTTTGTTTTCCAGATTTACGTTTCATTTGCTATCCAATTAGGTTATCATAAATATGTATTTCTTTCAATTGCTATCCTACGCTTTATTTGCTACTCTTCCAGTCATTTATCTGGTGGATTTAGAATCTTCTTTTCACAATATTTATTCATCCTCCTTACCCTAGCCACATTGTGGTTTTGGTGGAGGCTTCCCAAAGTTCTACATACTGGCCAATGCGTTGACAACTTTATGCCAGTGGATAGGTAGCAATGAAAGTTTCTTTGGTTTTGGTTTTTTCTTATTTTTTTTAAAAATGATGCATGTGTATAATATTCATCTGTAATAGTTTTTTTAACCCAGAACTTTATTCATAGTTTTCATTTTTCTTTTAAATGGTTCTTCATGAATCTTACCCGTTTTTTTAATTGGTAAAATTGAGGGGAAATCTTACCCTTTTTTTGTTTTTGCTTCCAATTGGTGATAATTATTGACAATTTATGATTTGGTTCTATATTACAAATGAGAAAGAATGTTTCTACAAAGATTTTGCATGATTGTCCCCCTTTTTTACTTCTTGATTGACCCTTTGAACGTAATTGATTTTGTGTATCTTTAATTACTAACCTTTGTAAATTAACATAATGTAATTTAAATATTTATTTGGATATTCCTGCTTTGGGCATTTTAAATTGTTGGCAATCCAATTAGGAAATCATGTACTTTTTTGTGTCTTCTACTCACGATCTGTGAGCGACTACAATTCAATTTTTTTCCTGCTCCAAAGAAATATTCTTTGAAATTTGTTGCTACTCGTGATATGCCATTTGAGGTAATGATTAATGAAGACCGATACTTGACAATAGTAAATTTTTTAGAGTATTAATTGATAATAGCTTCTTTTACCGTCTTTAAATTAAGTCAGACTCTCGGAAATTAATTAGCTAAAAAATTGAGATTATAATTTGTTTGTTTTTCTTTTTGCTATTGAATCAAGATTTTTATAATCCTACGGTGGTGAGGATGTATGGATGCATTGGTTTTAAGTTTAACTCTTGAGCGGTTTTTTTTTTTGTGTGTCTTTCAACATTCATTTTTTGAGCACCACCATTTTTCTTGCAACACTAGAATATATGGATTGGTGATATATTAAGTTATAAAATGATGGTAGTTGATACATCAAATCACATGACAATCCCTTACTACTACTCTTTTGTGAGGCCTGTAGTTGTTTTTTATCATGTTTGATAAATAAGATGTTTAATGTTTTTTTTTACATATTTTATATTTCTAAAACATTAAACACTTTGTCCATCCCTATTAATGTCCTTCATGTTGTATATTCTCTGCAATCCATAACTTACTTGATTTTACAGGTTTTCTGTATTTCATCTTCAAAGTAAGGGACTTGCATACTAAACCTTGCAATGTGGTTAATACGGAAGAGGAGGTGACTATGATTTAGTTGTTCTCTATCTTTATTCATTCGTTAGTAGTCCATCATGGCAAAGCTAATAACATTTGTTTGAGTAATGTATAGCATTGAATGTTAATAGACCATGTTGTCAAATCACTGGAGTTGAGACATAAACCCCTTGGCATCTCCTTCCTGAGGCCCAATTCAATTCAATTATGTATTTGAACGAACAGAGACTAAATATTTTTTGGATTATTATAGTAAACAAAAGAAAGGTATACATATATATGTACAAATTGATAAGATGTAGTTTAAATCTTTGTTATTTCATCAAATTATAAATGTCATCAATAAATCTTTTAGTTATCATTGATGAATTAATTAACCAAATTATAACACGATATATCTCAATTCGTTTTGAGTAAATTAAAGTTTTTATATTTTTTTATTTAATACAGTAAAATTTGGAATTCTCATTTCATGTATTTGACATTTTATATATTTAATACAGATTGTAATGTAAATTATTATAATATATATATTTTTATAAAATATTTGAAGAACTAATAATATTGGCCCGCAGAGGTGAATAATTTACACACATATATATATATTTATAAATTAAATAAAATATAGCCGGTATGTACTTTATATGAAATCATTTTCATATTTAAATAAGAATAGCATAATTTTAATTGTGATAGAATTTTTACATAATATATAGTGCACTGTCTTACTTCAATAATTATGATAAATTTAATTTAAAACTTTATTATTATAACCATGATTATATTTGATATATATCTCCTCTACCATTATATATAGAAGATGTGTGCTCATATGGATTAATTATCTAAAGCGTTTAAATATAGTACAATTTATGAAAATTTATACAAGATGTATTATATGGTAAATAAGTTTTGAATAAAACAAAAAGTCAATGGATTTAATTTTTTTAATTGCAGGCCATATAATCTTTTGAGGTTAAATTGATTCAAATATATATACAATTTAATAAAAATACATTAAATATAATTTCAAATAAATTATAGCATAACAAAAATAAACTTTAAATATTTTTTAAATTAATCTAATAACACACACTCATCTCTAAACCAGAGAAAAAATTAAGTTTGAGTTTTATATAATAATTTGATTTAAATAAATATAAATAATATAAAATAATTTTTCACGAAATTGTTATTTTAAAAACGGTTTTTATTGCACAGGATAATAAAACAAAAATGGAAAGATTTTATTGAAAATTACAACCATTAACATCACTAATACATTGAGTGTTGTAATAGTTGTAATTTCCAATAAAAACTTTCTATTTTAGTTTTATTATCTTGTGCAATATTGCAATATTACACAGGTTAGATGAGGCTTTTTAAAAATATATATTATGCAATTTCTATATAGAATTGGATTTCATATTCGAATCTAAAAGTGAATATTAACAACAAAAATTTATAAACTTTGTTTTTTTATGCCGTTAACTGGGACTTAATGTGGCATATTTTTTATACAATATTATTTCTTATTCAATGATTTTATTATTTGTAATAAGCTTCAATATTATGTAATATACTGAATGCATTTGCCAATATGCTACAACTCAATTATGATCGACTTCATATATTTTCTAATTTGTTACATAATTTCATTGACACCTTATATTTTTATACATGTTTTTTTTTGTCAAAATGTTTTTTATACATGTTCAATCTATAACTTATAATATACTCCCTCAGTCCCTTATTATAAAACCCTTTCAACTGTTTCACACAATTTAAGAAAAGTTGGTTAATGTGTTGGTCTTTTAAAAAAAAATTATAACATTCCAAATATACCCCTAATTAAAGGCCACTATATTTTAGGGATATTAATTGTCACATGGTAGAAGACTCCAAAGGTCAATTTTTATTGGTGTATATGAACATGTGAGTAAAACTCCATTAACTATTCACACTAATCAATATATGGAGAATACCTTGTGTTTGGATGGAGAATTTTAGAATTCTCAAAATTATAACAGACAATGTTGAGTAAGTTGTTAAAATGAGAGTAATTGATAATGACAATCTAAAAGGTTTGAACATAAAAGAGAAATGTTGAAATTCTCTCTCAATATTTGTCATTTAAAATTCTCCTATTTATCATAAAAAATCCTCCTATTTATCATTTGGAATTCTTTCTTCTACTATTTTAACATATGAATTCTAGTAATTTTAAATTTCTTTATCCAAACATAAGGTAAAAGAGTTAAACATTAATGAAGGGCAAATATGAAAAAATATATTAATTCATCTAAAAATTTACAAAAAGTTTTATATTAAGAGACACTCAATTCTTCTAGAAAGGGTCCTATAAATAGAAACGAAAAGAGTACTTCAACATTTAGCAATAGTTTAGAAATTAATTATGATATAAAAAAATAATTATACTCACATAATACGCTCCGTGCACGGGTACACGCACTAGTTTTTAATAACTTTTAAAGGTTTTCTTCAATCATCCTCCATCACCTTAGGCTAGTGTTTTTAAAATATTCTTATTTTCAAATCTTTTCAAAATGAATTGAGGGACTCAGAAAATGAGCCAGGGGCAACCAAAGACCAAAGTTCATGGATCAACTTGATTTGGACCTGCCCATTGTGCAAATTTATGCAAAGGAATAAATAATTTTATTAAATATTTTAAATAAAAAATATAATATTTAATATAATAATAAATGTTAAATATGTATTTAGCCCCTGAAATATAGTTGAGATTTGATTTACTTCATATAATTTAAAATCATTGATTTCGATCCTTTAAAAAAATTAAAAATACATCAATTTAGTCCTTATTGATAAATTTTATGCTGTAACAGAGGTTTTGGAGTTATAAAGGTTCATTCTTAAAAGTGGTTAAAATCAAAGGATAATAGCTTCTGTTATCCGTTCTTTTCTTGGTCAGCAAATCCTTCTATCTGTCTGAGCCTTGGGATAATTTCATGTTAATTGTGGCTGTTGAGGTATTTTGGCTAGTTATTTGCAGAAATAATCCTGGAATTTTTCGGTTCGGTTTCTTGCATTCTGCTACACAATATGCTGGCTGTTATATGCTTAGAATCAGGAAAGGCTTCAATGTTCTCTTATCTGGGCAATTACAACTATTGTACGGTCAATGTCTTCACTAAGGTTACTTGGCGGGTTGCCATTTCTTAATGATATTTGGTTCAGGGAGGATTCTTTGCTTCAGCAAATATTAGCTACAAAATTGCTAGAGATCATCTACGGATTTTATTTACCCAGTGATATTGTAGCTATTCCGCGGCTAATGTTCGCTGCAAAGGCCACTAAGTATCCGGGTCCCATTTGGTTCGAGATAATTGAAATTTGGTTCCTCTGTTGTCATGCTTTGCGATGTAAGAGTGGCTTGTGCACTTTAAATTTCATATTGGTTTATGTTCCTGATGTGGTTATTTTTTTGATTGTGTTTTAATTTTTGGCATTTAGAGATTTTATCTTGATTGGGTGTTGTTGCATAACCAAGCATTTGGCCTATCTTGTAATGTGTATTTTTTTCTTGCCAAAATTTGTTTTTTTTTTTTAATTGGGTTGAAGTACTCCTTGTACTTCTGTTAATTAATTTCCCTTTGCCTAGCAAAAAAAGTTTGTAACAAAACTATGCAATAAGGATTAAATTGATGTATTTTCAATTTTTGAATGACCAAAACCACCAATTTTAAATTATAGGGACTAAAACCAAACCTTGATTATATTTCAGGAACTAAAAGGTAAAAAACATATTTAACCCTAATAATAAATAACAACAACAACAATGATAATAATAATATAATGGCTAAAATATGTTTTTGATCCCCCAAAATATCACGATTTTCTCATTTGGTCCCCCAAATTTTTTTCCCAAGTGGTCCCCCAAAAAGTATAATGCATTCTCATTTGGTCCCTCTGTTAGTGCATCGTTTATTATCTTTATTAAATACTTGCGTGACAGCTTAGATGGATAAAATAAGCGTACATGACATGCATATGTGACATCATATGTGTCCTACATGACAAAATAAGCATACAGGTGGTTAATCAACACCTTTTTGTGAGTCACAATGATAAACTCTAATTATTTTTTGGGTTAAATATGTTTTTGGTCCCTCAAAATATGATGAAATTTGGTTTTGGTCCCTCATTTATTTTTTCATTGGTTTTGGTCCTCCTTTTTTTAAAATCACATGCTTTTAATCCTCCTTATTAATTGTACTTTGTTAAGTCACTTTAGCAGTTCCACTATGACGTTCCCAGGTAAAAATTTACATAAAATTTCTTGTGATTTTTTCTCTAGAAAATTCATGTGTAGTAAATTTCCAAAAAAGAACTCTTTTTTTTACATAAAAATGCTGCTATAAAATTTCTTTGCTTTGTTGTAAAAAAATCTATAGTAAATTTCACGCAAATTTTAGAATCTAAACAAAATTTCCTTTGAAATTTGAAATATGAAGGAAAATTCGAATGTAAATCCATAGAAAAATCTACAATAAATATTGCTACGTTATCACTTAGCGGAATATAACTAACGAGAATGACTAAAATCATGTCATTTTGAAAAATGGAGGACCAAAACCAATGAAAAAATAAATGAGGGACCAAAACCAAATTTCGCTATATTTCGAGGGACTAAAAACATACTTAACCCTTATTTTTTTCATGAAAGGTGGTGATATAAGTCATGTAAGACACATAAGATGACACATATGCATGCCATGTACGCTTATTTTGTCCATCTAAGCTGTCACGCAAGCATTTAACAGAGACAATAAATAGTGAACTAACAGAGGGACTAAATGGGAATACATTATAATTTTTGGGGGACCACTTGGGAAAAAAATTGAGAGACAAATGGAAAAATCGTGATATTTTGGATGATCAAAAACATAATTTAGCCTAATATAATTGATGTTTTGATATTAAATTAAATAGCAAATAATGTGAAATTTAATTACTATATAATGAGCGCAAATGCACAGGTTATTGCAAGAATTAATAAAGGAATGTGAAAGGATGGAGGATTGAAATGGTGGCTAGGATAAAATGTTGAGTGGTAAAATTAGTATACAGATGGTAACTTATTAATAGCATTTGAATTAGTTTTAATTTAGAGTTTAATACATGTACACTGTGAGTGTAAAGAAGTTTTACACAAATATTAAATGATGTGTTGCCACATCATTTATTAAATTTAATAACATATGAGGTGTCATATTCATTAAATGATGTGACGACACACTATTGGATGTCTGTGTAAAACTTTTTTACACTAACAGTGTATACTAATTAAATCCTTTAGGTATTATTTGGTTGGAGGGATTTGAAGGGGAGGGATTTGAAGAGGGTTGTTATGTTTGGTTCAATTTTTTTAGCAGGAGGTGGGGGGAGGGGGCCAAAATCTCTTTTGATAGCATTTTGCCTCCCCTCCAAAAGTGGGGGGATTTGGAGGGGATGAGGTTTAAAATAAAACAATCAAAATTACTTAAATATTCCTCTTCTCATATTAATAAAGTTTAATGTTATAAAAGCCAAAGGGTGTGAAAGTAAATTAGTTTTATTTCCCCCCTCCCCTTGTGAACCAAACAACAAAGGTTTCCCCTCCCCTCCTCGAACCAAACAAGATAAAATATCATCTCTTCTCACCTCCCCTAACCTCCCATTCGTTAAAATCCCTTCCCTCCTCTCCCCCCTCCCCTCATTTGAACCAAACAGACTGTTAAGGTATTACTAAAATAGATTATAGATATACATTTTCTGAAACTTTGTACAACATTCAATTAACAAAAATGCCAAATTTTCATGGTGAATCAGTGAATCACTCACCCCCTTGATTTGCACTAACTAGAAAACAACATTTCTTTTGTTGTTACATCCTTTCCTTTTATATCATCCAGGTTGGGTATTCAAACAAAAACTCCTCCTAATGAAGATTATGTAAATATAGTAAATAGAGTTATTAAGAAGTAAAATAGAAAACGCCGCATATACAATATTCTCTTAGCTGCCCCTGCGAGCATCACTTCCAGCAGTTTTGCGGTTCAAGTACCGAATGACAGCATCCTCAACCCTGAAGATAGTACAAAAAATAACACAAACAAATTAAAAAATATATCATTTGATAAAATCCCCCTAGAATATTTGTTGGCCCTATGCTATACTTACATCAAATAAGGAGGGAGAAAGAAGATACAACCTACAGGACATCTATTATATCTGTTAAGAGACCTCTAACTTATTCTTAATCATTCAATAAAATTGTTCATTCCTGTGATTGTTTCTATCAGTTTTTTGTTTCTCTTCACTGGATTCCTAAAAACATTTCTATTCTCTCTATTCATCGTTTCCTTCATTATCACAGATACCCAAACGATTAGAGCCCCTCGCTTAACTCTCCAGTCTGGAATAGAACATCAAGGTCAAGCTTAAATCTACTACTGCCTTGTGCCCCCAATCAGACTTAACACTTAAAGTCTTAGAAATAATCTACACATAATGTTCATTATTCAGAGTGAAAACAGAACTTGTGGAAGGTGTACTGTGTTGTATTAGAATTTACTAACAGTTGCTACCTAAGCATGGACACTATGACACAGCAAAATTTGAAAGTATAGCTTTTTTATGAAGTGCGGTGTTGTGTCTAGCATAAGTGTCCAACATAGATGCAGCTTCCTATTTGATGTGCATGATTTATAGGTTGCCAATATCTTCAAGACTTCAACTCCCAATTTCAGCAAATAAATAACATTCAAGTCATAACCAAACAAGTTTATTATGCATGCATGACTGACAACAAAAAGAGAAAAGGTAAAGCATCAGCATAATGCTTACCATGGTTGATTGTAGAATTCAGAAAGCAGTTCCTTTCCAGCACTTTGGTTGGTATCTCCAGTAACATGTTTTAGATCCTTGCTCTGAGAAGCAGTCAAAGTATCAATAAATTCTACTGGAGACTGACTAAAGCTAAGAAAGAAAGCCCGTCTTCTATGATGCTCCTGGATCTTCTTTAAGGAAGTGCAAATCGCCTCATCATAAGCTTCAATCTCTTTGTGACTCTCAATGCTATTGCTAGCCAATAATGTAGACATTTCCTTCTCCAGTGGAACCGGCACATCAACCTGTACATCGTAACATGAAGTTTCAGCTGGACTAAATCCAGAGAGCTTGATATTATGCTCCAAATGTATAGGCTGTGGTTGTGATAAATGCTGTAACAAGTTCTGAGCAGCCATGGTGAATTTCATCTTCTCTTCCCCAAACACCCTTTGGAGAGAAGGATCACACATGAAAAATGAAGGGTCATCTGGGCACTGTAGCTTCCTAGACTTCACATAGTGCCAAAGAGCAGCTATTATTCTCGGGCAAGTCTCAACCTCAACCCCCAAAAGATTAGACAATTGTGTTGAGACCATAAACTTCTCAGGTGAATAATTCATTTCTATTCTGATCATTGCAGTGAATTCTCTGTCTCCTTTCCTCTTCACCTCAAAACCATCCTGTTGGTTAGGTGATCGAGCACTGTCCCATACAATGACATGATTATCAGGATAAAGGCTCTGATCCAGGAATATGGTAATTTTCCTGAAGAAAGCAGAGAACTTTGGGTAAGAAGGACTTGATCTCTGCAAAATTCCAAACACGGGATCCTGACCATCTTCCAATATCCTTCCAGTTATCTTGAGAGACCAAGAAGATTCCTCAACATTTTTCTTCTCAGAATCAATTTTTGTGCGATTCGAGAAGGTATTAAACACATAAATACGAAGAGTTTTCTGAACATGAGGAGGGCATCTAATAGCCTCCTGTATATCAATCATTCTCCTAGCGAAAGCAGCATCAACCTGAGCCTCAAAATCAAGCAACTGAGTATAAAGAGCAGACTCAGGCAGAATTGGAGCCACCTTCTCTGGGAACTCCCTTTTCTTTTGCTGAGCAGCCAGGGTCAAGTCCATGGTCTTATCTGGCAAGGAAGATTGGTTTGTATTTGATGAACTGGAAGGCCGTGAAGGGTGCTTTTGGGTTGTTCGCTTGGCACTTCCAGTGGTTGGAGTTGATGAAACATTAGAAGCATTGGTATTGGCACTATGCAAGTGAACAACAGGCTGAGTTTGAGATTGTATATGAGCATGTGTAGCCTGAGACAGCAATTGTGCCCGTGCATACTGAGCTTGTGCAAGCACCTGTGATTGGGTTTCTGAAAGCTGAAAGTGACCAGGAAAGTGTGTTTGAGGGTGTGACCGAGAAAAAAGATTGGTTGTGTGGTTCCATTGCTGGCTCAAGGGGTTGGAGTGTTGGGGCTGTGGAGTTGCTCCAGAATGACCAAACAAGGATGGTACAGCAACATTCTTTGCGTGATTATTCATTGCTATTGCAGCTTCTAAAATCTAAACCAGAATCTCAATCACACGCAAACTCATTCAAACTGAAATTAAATTAAAGGTATAAAGTAACATTCAGAAGAAAAGTTGTCACAGGATGAAAGTGAGACTTAGCAAAAAGAAAACGATTTATTCTATGTAGAAACATTGAGGAAATTTAAAGAATGAAAACCCTAATTACAAAAATGCAATGCATGTACGAGATGCAGACAGAGGTTGGAACCAAAACCCGCCAAAATTGAAATTGGCTTTTTATCAAATTTAAGGATTTTATGATTTTTAGCCTTTGATGAAGATAAAGGAGAGAAAAAGAGAGAAGATTAATCTTACTGTTGTTCGGTGTTGATTTTGAAGTCTCAGAAATCGAATGAAAGGAAGCTGAATGAATGATTATGAATCACTGCTCGATTGCCTTGCCTTGCCTCCTCCTCAGTCGTTTCCGCTCCCGTTTCTCATCACTACATTCTCTCCACGTTGTAAAAAGAACGCGTCATTATATATAGGGAGTTACTAGCTGCAAATATTATATAAAATCAAAATTCACTAAATAAATAGTTATTAAATAAATAAAATTACTTTTTAATGATAATATATATATATTATATTATATTATATACTATATACTAAATGACTTGTATGTATAAGATATTAAGCATTAAAATCATTTGATAATAATGATATATACAGTAATTATTGATTGCTATTTAAAAAATTCAAAGAATAAATAAATGAAATTACAAATTATTCTATGCTAAACATGGTCACTTTGACCATGTATAAATTTATTATGTATGAAAATAATTTAATGAAAATATTAATTATTATTCAAAAATCTAATTTAAAAATAAAATATTTCTCAATAAATTATTAAATATTAACTATCAAACACACATGTGATAATTAATAATATTATAAAATAGTAAATACTGACTTTTAAGAATGAAACTTTTTAGGTATAATTATAAGTAGAAAATTCTAATTATTAATTAGTAATTATCACTTATAAAAAATATTTTAAAACAAATAAATTAACATTATAAATTTTCAAATATTAAACCGTCCATATATAAGTTTTCCGTATCATAAAAATATTATAATATGATAAACTAGATTTGAATGACATTTTTTTCACTCTATTTACATAATTTACAAGTATTATATTTTTTATATAAAAAATGTATGCAAATATGAAATATTACAATAAATATGTAAAATAAAGTTAACTTATGTAAATATTAATTTTTAAATGAGACTATTTATTACACTTTATAAAATTACAAGAATATTTGTATGTATCTATTTTCAATGTAAAGATTTTTATTAAAATATTTTTTAGAGTACTTTCATTTCAAATTGTTTTATGAAAGACATGTTTAAACTTGTCTTCACTCAATATCTACAAATTAAATGGTGGTGATTCCCTGATTTGGGTAGTTTGCATGAAATATCAGGTTGAAAGCTCAATATTTTTATTGTACATAAAAAAATATCTACAAATTAAATTATAATTTTAGAATAACTTATAACATTTCAAAATAACCCATGCAACATATAGGGTACATCAGCGATGTTCGCAATTTGGTTTGCATCGGTTTAAAGGTAAAAAAATTATTTCATCCAATTATTGCAATTTTATCATTTGATCATTGCATCGATTTTTATTTTATTTTTTAAATCTAGACCAATTTAAATTGCATTTGACTGGATCGATTTTCTATTTTTTTTAAAATAAACTATGAATAAAAGATAAAAATGAGAAAATTTTAAAATAATGGTGAACTTTTTTATTCAAACTATATTTATTAATATAAACATAAAGTTATATAAAAAATAGAACATGATATGTACATTAAAATCAAATTTAATTTAATTTAAAACTGATATATTTATAAAGATATTAAAATGATATTAGATAATAAAATCATAAAAAGTATATTAGTACACTTAATTTCATAAATATATACTTATGCAGTATAAATATATTATTAATTTATAAATAAAATGATATGTGTGTATATAAGTTCAGTTTGGATTGTATCGGATTGGTTTTCAATATAGGATCTGAAAACCAATCCACTCCAATAAAAATATTTCAGATTTTACGATTTTCATTTCTTTTATTTCAGCTTTTACGACTTGTATTAGATTGTATTGGATATGAATACCCCTAAAGTAAAGTAAATTGCAAGTAATAAAATTAATCCATAAAAAATATAAATATTATTTTTAAATAATAAATATTGTGCTACAATTTTTAATGTATATTTTATCAATGAAATTAATTTTTAAATATGTATTTTAGGATTGAAATTAATTTTTAAAATTCTTTATATGTGAACTAAAACAACAAAGTATATATTTAGGAACCAACCAACCCCCATATAACTGGTAAATATATATTTCGATCCCTTAAACATGTTGACAAGCATTCCATGAAAAGATATATATTTAGGAACTAATATAACTTATGTTACATTGTTCAATGACTACTTGATTATTTATTTACCATCATTATACTAAATCTCAATTTCTTCCCAGCAAAATTTGTGGGCGTTTTGAAGAACTTATTTGATTTTATCATATGATATAAACACTTATGTAAGTGTTTGGATGAAATTATGAAAATAGGTTATGACATGCTCAAAAGTTATTTTCAGCTTATTTCAACAAGTTCCTCAAAGAAGCTTATAAAACAATTTATGCAAAGGTTAAGCATCACATCTCCCCGTCAGTTCTCAGTTCTCAAACACTTCCTTAAGTGCATATGACACAAAATGTGTTTGATAAAACTAGCTGAAAGCTGAAAAGGTATATGATTTAAAGTGTTTGCTAAAACTAGTTGTTGAACTAGCTGAAAATCATAAAATGACATATAAAGACATAAATAATTATGGGCTAGTTTGGATACATTTCTCCAGAAGAATTTCTAAGAAAGGAAAATGCAATGAACGAAGAAGGAAAAATGAATTCATCTTCTTCCACAGGTTGAAATTAGTCTCACACTCCTCCAGAGGCTCTCTCATTTAACTTCTCCATAAATAACTAATTTCAATTTATGGAAGAAGTTGAATTTATTTTACCTTCTTCATTTATTCTATTTTGTTCTCCTAGAAATACTTCTACACAAGTTTTATCCAAATTGACACTATTATTAAATAATGATGAGTGTGAGTTGTTGAGAGATAAAATTATAATAAATTTTCAAGTGTTAGCTAAAAATAAGAGTTTTTTAAAAAAAAAAATACATCAAGTAGTTTCTCTAAAAAATCTACCAAAAAGCTAGTAGCTATTTAAAAAAGTTATCTTACCAAACATAATTAAAATTATTACAGTTACTACTTTCAGCTAGTTGAAATACTTTACCAAACACACCCATAAGCTTTCGTGTGATGAGCATCTATTGAATAAGCATTTAATTAGTGTGTGTTTGGCAAGATAAATAGGCTAGCTCATTTAACTAGGTTATGGGTGTTTAATGAATGAGTTTATTTTAGTAGCTTACAACATTCTTCCATGTGACACTTTAAGTAACGCTTGAACTTATAGTTTATAGATTATTATTTTTACCCTTAATATTTTAATAAAATCTCATTTTATCCATGTTATTTTTTTTAAATGACACTAAACCTTTTCAAAATAGAACGTACTCTATAAAAAATAATTAAAAAATAGTCTTAAGCTATGTTAATATGCAAAGTAAATGAACTAAAACTAAAAAATAGTGTAATTAAAATTGATAATTAACTTTTAAAAATAGAAAATCATAATCATCAAAAAAAAATATTTTTTCTATTATATAAAATTAGAATTTATATAAAAATATAGAGCTTGCTTGTTTATAGTTTTTAAACATTGTTTTCTGTAACTCCAAGGGGTTGGTCGAGTGGAGCAAGACAGGGGCTCGTATCTGACAGGTCGCAGGTTTGAACCCCCACTCGTCCCCTTGAGGTAAGGTAAAATGTAAGTACCTCTGTAAGTGCTCTTTGAGCCCGGAGGCATTCCCTGCCTTGGACTGGGGCACCATCCCCTCACCCTAAAATTCATCATAATAAAAAAAACATTGTTTTCTGTTTTTAAAAATAGAAAACTAGAAAACCTGTCTCATAGACAATTTTTAAAAATAATTTTAAAAAGTGTGACTGTTTTTTAAAACTAAAATTCTGAAACTACTTTGAGATGTTCTGGAAAACTGTTTTTTTTTTTTTTTGCTTTTTGTTGAAAATATTGTAAATATTTCATTTATAAAAGATAGTTTTTAAAACCTAAAATTGAATCAAACAGTATGTCATTTTACATTTATCATCTACTTCAACAACTAACTTTACCAAACACTTCTAATTCAATAAGTCAACTTATCAACTTTTAGCTTTAAGTCATAAGCTTTCAACTAAAAATAAATTTTTCAATTATGAGTTAGCTTATCAACTATTTTTTTGCCAAACATAGCATTGAATGCAGAGCATATTAGTACATTTTGTGTGAACTACGGGTATCCTCTACGGGAGGCAATCTTACTTGAGCTGAGAACATTCACATTATGGTGGAGTTAACTCTCCGACCATTTTTTTTTCCATAAGCAAGATTTGAACTTGTGACCTTGTTTAAGGGTGTTCCAGGGATGTCTCGGACCTGACTGGAAGACCTGGACAGGGCGGCATAACCCGCTTGCTAGACCAACCTCTGGACCAATCACATGGGCTCGACCAAGGGTGACACATTCCCAGCCCATATTCTCCGTATCGGTCCATACCACTCGAGTACTGTGGTATATTGAGACACGCACATTTTCGGTGTAAGCCACACGTCATCTCAAGAATTAGGGCACTGGAATACATAAAATCCTCTTTATTCCTGAGTGAACATGCGACCTACTCCCCATGTACACAGCAAGCTAATGGAACTTGCCCCACCTACCATGGAGGGATACCCTTGCACTCACACAACCTCCTTCTATATGTACCCATGCAAACCCTAGCCAGGTACACACATTGTTTCCCATAGCAGAAACTTTGTTAAAATACACACTGATTTATGGGTTGATTGCCTTCGCAAGTACCCCCAACATTTCCCTGCTGTCATGGGGCTTTGGAGGACCTTGGACCTATACCTAACCAAACTCGAGACCCAAAGACTATGAACAAAGGGGATCAAGCATGTATCACTTAAACCAACTACTCGTTGATAAATCATATTAGTACCTAAAAATGATAAATATGACCAATATATTATTATGGATAAAAAGAGTTTTTTTTGTATTTTCAAAAATAACATGTCTATTTGTTGTAGAATATTAGTTGGGAACACCCACATCACAGTGAGACTAGCTCTCCCAATGGGTTTTTTCGTACACATAACTCGAATCTGATATCTTGCTTAAAGAGAATTACGCGTGTACTACTTGAACCAACCACCTGTTTGTCTGTTACATATTATTTGACATTTATTCTCAATCTTACATATGCATGAATTGAGTAATAAAAGGGTTTTTTGGGTTGTTAAAAGTTGTTAGTTAAGGGGCATTTAATATCTCTTATTTATATATGTTAAGTGTTCTAAAAGTACTAATTAAGAAATCAATATATAATTTTTTTATTGGAGATTACAATATTGATTTCATTTATAACATTAAATGTTATACATTTCAGTAAATATTTTCTATTTTTCATTCTTTAACTAGTGTTTTTAAAGTACTCGTTAGAATTCCGTTGTATATTACATATAAAAATTGTTCTACTAATTATCAAGTGACGCTGCTCTGGATCGTTGTCGTTACTTTACTTCCTCCTAACACAATAATTCATCTAATATTTCCTTTGTCTCATTCGCTTCATGGATCACATCTTCAGTCTATAGCCTCTTATACAACATATTGAGTTTATTTGTTGTCACTATTTTTTTTTTATGATAGGTTTCTAAAATTGTCTTCACTCCAATGCTTTAATCTTCTCGCAACCTTCTTTAACCATGAGGGCACGCTATCATTTGTTTGCTCTCTAAAGTTTGTTTGACATTTTTTCCCATAATCTTTGTAACGTCCTAATTCTAAAAACTCTGGATTTATGCCGGTTTGAGACATAAGTCCCAAATTTAGGGAATTATTTTTCGCGACATTAACGATATCAATAAACATGAAACTGGTTTGGTTAAGTAATCCAACGTTTACATAAACATAATCAGAGTAATCTAAATACATGACATATCATGGACATTACAATACACGTGTTCTCAACAAAATAGAAAAGCCCAACATGGGTCACACGTGTACTAAATATCCATCAAGCGAATATAATAACAATGTACTACAAAATGTGAAATAAAATGATAAATGCTCTGCAAAAGCAGTGTAGGAACACAGGGAAACACTAGAAGGGGGGTTGAATAGTGTTTCTAAATATTTTAGAAAGCTTTTCGCAAACAGGTGTTAAAAACACGATTTCAGACAGACTCTTAAAGGCCTGTCTGAAGTTTTCAGACGGCTTGAAAAAAACTGATTTTAAAAGATGTTTTGTGCCTTTATAAAATATCAGATTAATTACTCTAACCCCTTGATTAGTATAAAATAATTGACAAGAGATAAGGGTAAGAAAACTTAGCCAAGGAATTTATCCTGGTTCACTCACTACCACTGTGAGCTACGTCCAGTCCCAATGCCAACTAGCAATTGGATTTTCTCTTAATCTTTCGAGATTACAAGTATTCTTTTACAGTCAAGCCTCTTCAGGCTCTACAACCAAGTATTCTTTTACAGTCAAGCCTCTCCAGGCTCTACAACCAAGTATTCTTTTACAGTCAAGCCTCTCCAGGCTTTACAACCAAGTATTATTTTATCAACCAAGCCTCTCCAGGCTCTAAACAAAGTTTACAGAGAAAGGAGTTTAAGCTTTTAAACTATACGAGTTTGAAGCTCAAACAAATACAATGTACAATAAAATCTGAGGTATGCTCAGGATATACAAATGTGTACAGCGAATTTTATCAGAGAGTTTTTACAGAGTAAAAACTTGCAGCGTGATGTTTCTCTGGGCTTTCTTGTATACTTAATTTTTTCTTTTTCTCTTCTCTCTTCTTGATGGTCTTCATGGAGGGGTATTTATACCCAAACTTTAATCCGTTGAAATACCACCGTTTAGAGATAGCATTAAATGCTATTTAATCCGTTGTGAGACATGCTTCTGAGAGCTCTGATGTTTCTGACACGGTACAAGGTTTCTCCTGCCATAAGGCTGCTACAAATGTTGCTGCAGAGGTTGCGTTGCAGAGATTTCCTCAGTGGTGTATGAAATTCAAAATCACCAGGAAAGGTCTCTGTGTTCCTTGTTATAAACGTGTTTGAAAAGGTACGTGCAGCAGAGGTTCAGAAAAATCTTTACAAACTTCAGCAGAGGGTGCCACGTCATAAATGAGACTTCAGACGACTTCAATACTTCAGACTAGAGGTGCCACGTCATCAAAAGACTTCAGACGACACTGATACTTCAGACGGGTTGAACTACTTCAGACAGCTTCAACTCTTCAGACGAGTTCTGCTTCTTCAGACAGCTTCAACACTTAGTCTTTTTAAGTAGGCTCATAGTGACTCTTGCTGAAATCATAGATCAAATATTAAAGCATGTGTGTATCTATGATAAGTAATTTAAGTCAAATTTGTCAACCATTAAAACTTTGGGAATCTAGTTGTCTTAAAACATCATAAACTACCTTATGATATTTTTGAGACTCAACATTCTCCCCCTTTTTAATGATGACAAATTTGGTTAAAATATACAAATCTGTAATCAGTTTTTAAGAATAAGAAAGCTCCCCCTGAGATAGAAATATCCTTTAACAGGTTTTGTTTAAGGTATATTTCATTCATTTGCTCAAATTTCTCATAAAAACATATGTACTCCCCCTGAGTCCTGTAATCACTTCAGATTCAAATTTTGTTAGTTTAATACTCCCCCTTTTGTCATCAATCAAAAGGGAATATCAGAGCAAAACAGTAACAGAGCAATAAATTCAGATAAAACATATATCATAGCATTAACAATCAACTCACAAAGATATGAGATAAGCCACTGATTGTATTTAGTGAATGTTCAGATAAAGAAACAGATAATCAGACACTTGTCATAAACATGAAAATAAGCAAAAGACAATGGCTAAAATTAACAGTTTAATCTTTCTTCTTCAGCAAGGCCTCAGTCAGAAAGGAAATCAAGTCGTCCTTGGCCTTGTTTATTGCTGCTTCCACTGAGGTTTTCAATTCTTGCTGACCAGATCTGATAAGCTGCTGTTCTTGAAGAATCTGCTCTTGTTGAGCAATTAGATGCTTGGTCTTCTGCTCTTGATCAGCATACTTCTTTTCAAGTTTCTTAACTTTGGACTTCAGCTTCAGATTTTCCTCAGTCAAGTCTTGCTCAGATTCATAGAAGATGAGCTGGATGTAGGGGCAAACAAATCTAAGCACTCCAAATCCTGGCTGCAATCTGTATTCAGATGGCCTGAACACAGGGCAAAAGAAGGTGCCAATAGGGTTCAGCAGAACCCAATCTTCATTGAAAGAGTCAGCAGGTGGGGGAAAGTGATCTCTTAGATAGTGATATTTGACATTGGTTGACTTTCCAAGTCCAACTTCAGAATCAGCATCAGGACCAGTTGATCTCGAAGAAGATCCAGCATCTTCTCTGATCTTCCAGTAAGAGGACCACATCCAATCTTGAAGTAGATGATCCAGGCCTCCTCCTTGGTTTCTGATGAACTCTGGTAAAGATTCCCACTCTGATGGACTCATCATTTCAGACAGAGGTGAAGATACAGAATAGACTTTAGCTCCTTTGAATTTCTCATCCTGACCTTCCTTTAAGGGATACCTAGGAACTATTCTATCAGGTTTCACCAAGATTTTAGTGGTTGGCCTGATTGAACAAGTTCTAGGTGGCCTGTAGCCTCTCATCCCAACTCCCTGGTGCAGATCCCTCTGAAACAGCTCAGACTCAGTGTTCAGCTGCCTCACAAAACTCCATTCATCATTATTCAGCCTAAGGGAATCATTTGAGAATGGATTGATGGGAGCCCAAGTATGTGCAGGACGGACAACACCCTTCCTGATCTTTTCTAATCCACCTGAAAGAGCACTGTATTGATTTCTAACTTCAGCAGCAGTTTTCCTGATTAAGCCATGATGCAAGGATACAGTAGGTGCTGGTCTGAAATACTGTAGCTCTTCAGACAGGGTGCCAAACTTGGGCAGAGAGCAGGGATCCGAAGGAAGGAGAGATAACTGTAGAGCATCAGCAAGCACTTGCTCTTCTTCAGCAGAGAGCTCTTCTTCCAGAGAAGGTGTAGGTGGTGGAGGTGATGAAGGTAAGAGTGGTATCAGAGCAAGGTCATGGGTTTGTGGGGAAGGTAATGTAGGCTCAGAGAGTTGATTCTCTGAAGGTTGTGGTGAGGTAGGTTCAGAGGGTTTGGAAGGTTCAGAGGGTAGGTTTTCTGTTTGTGGAGGTGGTGATGGTTGTGATAGAGGTGAAGATGGTTGTTTTTCAGGTGATAGGGGTTTTGATGAAGGTTGTGGTGAAGGTTGTGGTGAAGGTTGATGAGGTGTTTGTTTTTTTGGTGAGGAGGGTGGTGAAAGAGTTACATTATCAAATCTCACCTTAATTCTCTTGTAGGGAGGCTTGGTTACCTCAGATTCTTTTGCCTTTGCTTCTTCCTTCTCCCTTTGTGCTTGTTTTTCTTCCCTTTTCCTTTTAAAATACTGTTGAGCTTTAACAAAATTTTGATACTTCTCAGCTTCATCTTCTGCTATCAGCTGAGAGGCAATACTTCTAGTCACCCTAGGTTCAGGTGCAGTCTGAAGTAGCTTGCTTTTGGTCCTCCTTCTTTGAGGTGCACTTGACCTCTTCCTTTTCTTTGCTCCCTCAGCTATGGTTCCTTGCCTATCATCTTCAGCATAGGCCAATTGTGAAGCAATAGCAATAGCTCTATCAGTCTTCTCTTGTTCTGCTTTCTTCTCCAGCTCCTCCTGCTCCAAAGCAGTAGCCAATGCTGCCACCTGAATGAGTTCAGGATCAGATGGGCATGCAGCCAATGGCTCAACTACAACTGCATCAGTTTCATCTATCTCTTGAGCCTGTCCTTCCATTTCAGAAGTAGGTTGTGGAGTCTGTACAGGTTCAGACAACTGACCCACAATTTCAGATGGCCTTTGTGATGCCTTCTGAACAGGTTCAGACACCTGACTCTGCACAGATGCAGGTTTTACCTTAGCAGCACTCCTTACAGGTAGCTTCTTCAATTTTGCTTGAGGAGAGGGTTTTGATGGCTTGAACTCATGCCTCCTTATATCTCCTCTGAGTTCATTCTCAAGAACCTCCATTGTTGTCTTCCTTCTTGCAGCTTTCTCAAGAAGAAGGCTCTCCTTCATGGACGGAGAGGAAGGTCTTGGAGTCAGCTTCACTCCCATGCCCTTGAGGTTTGATTCACCAAACACAGGTTGTGAAAGGCGATCAAAAAGCCTCTCAATGGGGACTTTGAAATGCAGCAAGATCTTGGTGATGATGGTATTGTGAGGGAAGCTCCCAGCAGAGTCTCTGAGACGCTTCTGCATGTGGTACATTATGATGTTGGGGAGGTTCACCTTCTTCTTCTGCAGTAGGTGAATCAGACAAAATCTCTCCAACTCAGAAACATGGTTTCTGCTTCCACTCTTAGGGATTATAGAGCACCCTAAGATGGCATGCAAAACCCTAGCCTTGTCTGACATATGCTTTGCATCCAAGCTTACTGGTTCAGAGGTTCCATACAGAAACTCTGTGAACTGCTTCTGTCCTCCATTTCTTGCTTCCCAGCCAGGAGTGAATACAACTCCTTCAGTCCTGACCTCACAGATGTGAGCAAGGATATCTTCATCAACAAAGACAGGGACACCACGTACTGTGGCCTTGATGCTAGTGTAGATACCCTGAGGATTGGGTATTCCTCTGGCAGTAGCCCAGAAATCCAGCACACTCTACTCATGCCACTGTGTCAAGTTGTGATTGAAATACGGAGTCCACCCAGTTGCATCGAACTCAGCAAATAAGTCCATTCCCAGAGATTGAAGATCCTCCAGGACTACACCCTTAGTCTTCACGATGTTGCTTCCAGCAGATTTCTTAGGAGCCATTGAAGAGTTTTCTGAAGAACTTGAGAGAGAAAAAAAATTGCTTGTAGAAGAAGGATCTCAAGAGATGAATACAGAATAGTGAACGGTGAAATTCTGTGACCCACTAGCTTCTGTATTTATAGATCCATAAAGCAATGATGGCATGTACTGGCTGTGCAGACATAGGAAAACGTGCGAAGTGGAAGAGACAAAATAAATGGAATTAAACCGTCTCATAAAGCCACGTCGCTGGTTTACTTCAGACAAGTGACAGATTTCAGACACCCATATAGATTTCAGACAAGCTGAAATTTCAGATGCATCATTTTTAATAGATCAGATCACACACACTCAAAATGCATGTATGTTCAGATTATTTCTAATGAACTTAAATCTATCTTCAGTCAGAGGTTTTGTGAATATATCAGCCCATTGACGCTCTGTATCAATAAACTGAATATCAAAAACACCTTTCTGAACATAGTCTCTAATGAAATGATGTTTTGTTTCTATATGTTTAGCCCTAGAATGTTGAATGGGATTTTTAGACAAATTAATAGCACTTGTATTATCACACAAAACAGGTATAACAAATATAGTAATGTTAAAATCTTCTAACTGATACTTCACCCATAACAATTGTGAGCAACAACTGGCTGCTGGGATGTATTCTGCTTCAGCTGTTGATAAGGCAATTGTGCTTTGCCTTTTGCTTGACCAGCTAATCATATTTTCTCCAAAGAAATGACATCCACCACTAGTGCTTTTTCTTTCAATTCTGTCTCCAGCAAAATCAGCATCACAGTAACCTATTAACCTGCAATCCTTACTTTTCTTATAGCACAGACCAAGATTAGTAGTACCATTAAGATATCTGAAAATTCTTTTTACAGCTTTGTAGTGAGTACTCCTTGGATCAGATTGAAATCTAGCACACAGACATACACTGAACATTATGTCAGGTTTGCTTGCTATTAGATATAATAATGATCCAATCATTCCTCTATACAAAGTTTGATTCACTGGTTCTTCCTTCTCATCTTTATTTAAAGATGCAGAGGGATGCATTGGAGTTGACATGGGTTTGCAATCATGTAAGTTAAACTTCTTAAGCATTTCCTTTGTATATTTTTCTTGATGGATCCATATACAGTCAGAATCTTGCTTAATCTGAAGTCCTAAGAAAAATTTTAGTTCACCCATTAAACTCATTTCAAATTCTGATTGCATTAACTCTGAAAACTCCTTGCATAATGAAGAGTCAGTTGAACCAAAGATAATGTCATCAACATATATCTGAACAAGTATAAGATCTTTGTTAGACTGTTTTCTAAAAAGAGTTGTGTTCACTTTTCCTCTTTCGAAACCATTTGAGATTAGAAAACTGCTCAATCTGTCATACCAAGCTCTTGGGGCTTGTTTCAGACCATAGAGAGCCTTTTTGAGTTTGAAAACATGTTCAGGAAAGGCAATATCTTCAAAACCAGGGGGTTGTCTAACAAAGACTTCTTCTTCAATGAGACCATTGAGGAAGGCACTTTTAACATCCATTTGATATAGCTTGATGCCATTATTTACAGCATAAGATAAAAGAATTCTAATTGCTTCTAACCTGGCCACTGGGGCAAAGGTTTCAGTGAAATCAATACCTTCTTGCTGGTTGTATCCTTGAGCAACTAATCTTGCCTTGTTTCTGACTACCTTGCCTTCTTCAGACAGCTTGTTTCTGAACACCTATTTGGTTCCAATAATAGTTTTCCCATGGGGTTTGGGAACAAGGGTCCAGACATCACTCCTAGCAAACTGATTCAGCTCTTCTTGCATGGCTAGGATCCACCCTTCATCATGCAGAGCTTCATCAATGTTCCTTGGCTCTATTTCAGATAGGAGAGCAAGAGAATTCAGAATCTTGAATTTTGATCTTGTCTTAACTCCTTCTGAAGTGCTGCCAATGATTTGCTCTTTAGGATGATGTGATTTGTATTTCCAATCAGGTTTCTGATGAGGTATCACATCTGTTTGTTTTGTCTGAGACTCAACATTTGTCTGAAGAGGTTTAGTAACAGTAGGTACTTCAGACAGCTGCTCATCCTTCAAGCTGTTGTGGTCATTCAGCTCCATTCCTGCAAAATCATCCTCTAGATCTGATAGTTCCCTATCAGTCTCTTTGTTATCATTGAATTTAACATGAATAGTTTCTTCAACAGTTAAAGTTCTAGAGTTATACACTCTATAGGCTTTAGATGTTTCAGAATATCCAATGAAAAATCCTTTATCAGACTTTGCATCAAATTTTCCAAGATCATCCTTGGTGTTGAGTATAAAACATTCACATCCAAAGGTGTGGAAATATGATATGTTGGGTTTTCTTCCTTTCCACAGTTCATAGGCAGTCTTTTTCAGAATTGGTCTTACCAATATTCTGTTTTGAAGGTAACATGCTGTGCTAACAGCTTCTGCCCAGAAGGTTCTTGGTAAGCTGCATGAGTTGAGCATGGTCCTTGTCATCTCTTGCAAACTTCTGTTCTTTCTTTCAACAACCCCATTCTGTTGAGGTGTTCTAGCCACAGAGAAATTGTGTGAGATCCCATTCTCATCACAGAACATTTGAAAGTTTGCATTCTCAAACTCTCCACCATGATCACTTCTGATAACAGAAATACAGAATCCTTTCTCATTCTGTACCTTCTTGCAGAATATTGTGAAATTCCTAAAAGTCTCATCCTTGTTTCTTAGGAATAACACCCAAGTAAATCTAGAATAGTCATCAACAATGACCAAACCATATTTCTTACCACTAAGACTTTCTGTTCTAATAGGACCAAACAAGTCAATGTGTAAAAGTTCTAGTGGTCTGCTAGTTGAAACAACATCCTTACTCTTAAAAGAGTGTCTTGTTTGTTTCCCTTTCAGACAGCTTTCACATAAAATGTCAGATTTGTATGAAAGCTTGGGCAATCCTTTAACAAGATTGTGTTTTTCTAATCTTGAGATTAATCTCAAGCTGGCATGCCCAAGTCTTTGATGCCAAATCTGTTTTTCATCTTCAACAGAAATGAAACATTTTACATTTTGACTTGCTAGATACTCTAGATCAATTTTGTACACATTGTTGTGTCTCTTAGCAGTAAAGAGGGTTTGCTCAAAGGAGTCTTTGACTATGTATCCTTCCTTAGTAAAGGATACCACATAACCACTGTCACATAATTGACTTATGCTCAGTAAATTATGTTGTAGTCCCTCCACTAGGAGTACATTTTTAATAAGGGATGAAGGAGATATACCTACAGTCCCTATTCCAATGATCTTCCCTTGCTGATTTCCACCAAAGGTGACCACTCCACCAAGCTCTAGGTCTAAGGTTTTGGAACAAAGACCTTTCTCCTGTCATGTGTCGCGAGCACCCACTGTCCAGGTACCATTTGTGGGGTCTCTTTTGTCCTGTTAAACACATCTGCAACAGGAATAATTAAGTTTTTAGGTACCCATATTCTTTTGGGTCCTTTATTGTTAGCTTTGGGCCTTGTCTTTCTCTTGTGTTTGCACCGAGCCACATTGTGTCCAGGCTTACCACAGTGAGAACACCCAGTAACCTTCTTTTTGCCTTTAGAAAAATTTAAGACAGTAGGAGGTTCAGACAAGTTATGATCACAAAAGCCTAGTCCAGTTTTGTCAAGGGAATGCCTTTGATTTCCAAGCATTATATTCAGATTTTTAGTTCCTTTGACAAATTTGGCCAGATCTTTTGTCAGTTCCACAACCTGCTTCTGAAGTTTCTCATTTTCTTCAGACACAGCTTGTGAACTGCAGTTTTTAGTCTCAAGAATTTTTTCTTTGAGCATAATATGTTCTATCTCAAGTGTCTCATATTTGTTACACATTTCTGTGTGGGCTTTGGATAGATTCTTATACTCTAGGAAAAGTTCTTGAGAACTTTCCACCAGATCATCATACATCTCTTGTAGAGTAAGAGGAAATACCTCAGCTTCAGAGCTGTCTGAAGATGGTAGACTAGCCATGAGACACAAATTTGCCTCTTCTGAAGTGTCTTCTTCTTCTTCTGAGGTTGATTCATCAAGGTCTTCCATGTTGCCATAAGACCTTTCTTCTTTTTGAAAAACTTCTTCTTCTTGAAGTTGTTTTTCTTCAGTCTTGGGCAATCAGCCTTCATATGTCCTGGTTGCTTACATTCAAAGCAAATAATTTTATCAGTGTTAGACTCTTTACCTGTCTTACCTGATTTGGATGATGAAGGTTGGTTCTTTCTGAACTTTCCTCTGTTCTGCAACATTCTCTTGATCTTTCTGCTTAAAAGAGCAAGATCATTTTCATCTTCTGAGCTATCTTCAGAATCTTCATCTGCTTCTGAAGTTTCCTCAGCTTGCATAGCCTTCATGCTGTCATGCCTAGACTGTTTGGCCTTGGAGTTTAGAGCTAGAGACTTCTTCTTGTTGTCAACTTCTCCAAGCTCAAGTTCATGGACTTTGAGAGATCCCAACAGATTCTCAGAGAGTTCAAATCTCTTGCCTCTTGAATGGCAGTGACTTTGGGTCTCCAGGACTTAGGTAGACTTCTTAGAATCTTTCTGTTGTTGTCTCCAGATTCATAGGTTCTTCCTAAGGACCTGAGTCCATTGGTTATGGTCTGAAACCTCCCAAACATTTGGTCAATGTTTTCAGTTTCTTCCATCTTAAACATCTCATACTGATGTATAAGCATGCTGATTTTGGATTGCTTGACAGTTTCAGTCCCTTCATGGGCTGCTGCAAGAGTATCCCAAATCTCCTTGGCAGAAGTGCATCCATGGACCTTCTCATATTCTGATTTATTCAAGGAACATATCAGATAGAGTTTGGCTTTAGCGTTCATCTGGACTCTAGTCTTCTGCTCCAAGGTCCATTCAGTCTTAGGTATAGGCAGACCATTTTGCATAGGCACATAGTCTCCATCAGTGACCACATCCCAAACATCAATGTTGTTGCTCTCGATGAACAACTTCATACGATCTCTCCAGTAGTGGTAATCCACTCCATTGAATGCTGGGGGTCTTGTGATAGAGGCTCCTTCTGTGATGTATTGCCTGTTGCTGTTAGAAGCTTCCATTTGGATCTTTCAGTCCTCAAACACTTGTTAGGTGCTTCAACCCTGAGTAGAGCTCTGGTACCAACTGTAGGAACACAGGAAAACACTAGAAGGGGGGTTGAATAGTGTTTCTAAATATTTTAGAAAGCTTTTCGCAAATAGGTGTTAAAAACACGATTTCAGACAGGCTCTTAAAGGGTTGTCTGAAGTTTTCAGACGGCTTGAAAAAAACTGATTTTAAAAGATGTTTTGTGCCTTTATAAAATATCAGATTAATTACTCTAACCCCTTGATTAGTATAAAAAGAATTGACAAGAGATAAGGGTAAGAAAACTTAGCCAAGGTGATGACAGGAATTGCCAAGGATCTAGAATTGAGCAAAACAAACCAATTAGAACCAAAATTAAGCAATTAAAATGCAAATATAGGTGCTGGAACAGCAGCTATATTCACGTGGAAAATGAAAGAAAGTGAAGGAAAATGAAGGAAAAATGGAGAGGATAGAAGTGGAAGATCGCCACTGATGCAAGTCCTTTCTTGCAGCAGATAAGATCAATCGCCAGTCGCCACTAATTCAGGAGAATTAGATAAGACTCATCCATGGTTTAAGCAACAACCACCAAGCACACTTAACTCACAAGGGAGGAGATTCTCAACTCACAAAGAGGAGAAAAAGGGGCATAATGCCTTTACTTCAAAATTCAAGTTGTCTTGTTACATGAGGGACAACTCCTTTATATAGGAGAAGGAGGGGGAGGGGGTGGCCATCTTGGGCGATGTGGGACTTCAAGGAAAAGAGAAAAATAAGAAAAGAAAATAAAAGATGAGTGAATACTCATCCAAGGTGGGATTTGAACCCACTCCCCAAGAGGCTCCTAGCTCAACTATGACTTAGCCATTAAAGCCATGTCCCATGCGCCCCACTCTTAAGGAAAAAGGGAAAAGATGAAATAAAACTATCCTACATGGGAATTGATCCCATGACCTCCTATACCTTGTAGCAAGGTGACCCACTAACCATTAAACCCAAGGGTAGGGGCGCCCAAGGCAGGAGAAATTACATCAAAATAGAAATGTCCTAGTCTAGGGTGGTGCATAGGACCATGTGTCCTATTCCTGGGTCAAGGGTGTCCTTCTGTAGGGTAGTGACCTTTATCTTGTAGGGTAGTGACCCTTTATTTGTAGCACACTAATTTCTCCAACTCTTCCTTGCTTGAAGTCGGTGCATATCCTCCAATGTAGGTCTTGCAGGTCCAAGCTTCTAGCAGAGTGTTATCACAAGGAATTTATCCTGGTTCACTCACTACCACTGTGAGCTACGTCCAGTCCCAATGCCAACTAGCAATTGGATTTTCTCTTAATCTTTCGAGATTACAAGTATTCTTTTACAGTCAAGCCTCTTCAGGCTCTACAACCAAGTATTCTTTTACAGTCAAGCCTCTCCAGGCTCTACAACCAAGTATTCTTTTACAGTCAAGCCTCTCCAGGCTTTACAACCAAGTATTATTTTATCAACCAAGCCTCTCCAGGCTCTAAACAAAGTTTACAGAGAAAGGAGTTTAAGCTTTTAAACTATACGAGTTTGAAGCTCAAACAAATACAATGTACAATAAAATCTGAGGTATGCTCAGGATATACAAATGTGTACAGCGAATTTTATTAGAGAGTTTTTACAGAGTAAAAACTTGCAGCGTGATGTTTCTCTGGGCTTTCTTGTATACTTAATTTTTTCTTTTTCTCTTCTCTCTTCTTGATGGTCTTCATGGAGGGGTATTTATACCCAAACTTTAATCCGTTGAAATACCACCGTTTAGAGATAGCATTAAATGTTATTTAATCCGTTGTGAGACATGCTTCTGAGAGCTCTGATGTTTCTGACACGGTACAAGGTTTCTCCTGCCATAAGGCTGCTACAAATGTTGCTGCAGAGGCTGCATTGCTGAGATTTCCTCAGTGGTGTATGAAATTCAAAATCACCAGGAAAGGTCTCTGTGTTCCTTGCTATAAACGTGTTTGAAAAGGTACGTGCAGCAGAGGTTCAGAAAAATCTTTACAAACTTCAGCAGAGGGTGCCACGTCATAAATGAGACTTCAGACGACTTCAATACTTCAGACTAGAGGTGCCACGTCATCAAAAGACTTCAGACGGCACTGATACTTCAGACGGGTTGAACTACTTCAGACAGCTTCAACTCTTCAGACGAGTCCTGCTTCTTCAGACAACTTCAACACTTAGTCTTTTTAAGTAGGCTCATAGTGACTCTTGCTGAAATGATAGATAAAACATTAAAGCATGTGTGTATCTATGATAAGTAATTTAAGTCAAATTTGTCAACCATTAAAACTTTGGGAATCTAGTTGTCTTAAAACATCATAAACAACCTTATGATATTTTTGAGACTCAACAAGCAGTATATGACAATAATCCCTCCAGCAGCTCCATCACCCTCAACGCCCATCCTGGGGAGGATCTTAGGAATCTAAAATATAACCCACAAACTTGTGGTGAAACTAACGCCTCAGTGAACACAACTAAAGCATACAAGTCTAGGGAATAAAGCAAATGCAGTGCAACAATATATTCATGATAACATTGGACATGATAACATAAAAACATAACTGATAACTTGAATTATAACTTAACATGAACTGCTAAACCCAGCAACAAGGGTCTCATCACTTGAAATAAAGCTAGACATGGGCTCAGACTGCAAGGAACGTCTTCCTTGGGGACATAAAGTCGTTGTCGTTACTTGAATTGATTATTATCGAACATGAAACATGAATTGTTTTTTCTAAACTTGAACATAATGGTCTTAGACTCATGAGGCCGAAGCCGAACATGATATTTATCTCTTTATACTTTGGACCGTGAAACTTAAGGGTTTTGCTTGAAACTCAAGATAACAATGAAAATACAATTGCATGGTATATATATACAACATGATGGGGAACCCCAAATCACACTCAAACCCCAATACCATTAAACCTTGGGTCTAGATATGCGAAATTCCAACATTTAACCCTATTCAAGGGGATAACCTATGGCAACATCAACCAATAATCAACAACCATACCACAAGCAAGATTGGAAGGGGAATAATAGAAGAGGGAGCATAAATGAGTATTTCAAGCAAAATGGAATGGGTGTGTGAGTTATACTCACCAACCTCAAGCTCAAGAGAGAAGGGGGAAGAGGTAGTGAGGTGTGTGGTTGAGCAATCTCCTTCTCATTCTTCAATCCAAGATTGGGCAAAACCTCTCTCTCTCTCTAAAATCCTCTCTCTACGATAGGTACTGAATGTTAGAAGTGAGGTTGGTGCACTTTTTAAAAGCTGATTCAGCACACTCTCGCTCAATCGAGAATCTTTCACTTGAACGATACTGAGACAATAGCTCTCTGGAAAATTCTCGCTCTAGAGAGAACACATTTCTGGTTTGATCGAGGTCTTTCTCACTTAAGTGAAAAATGTCCCTAGAGCACCCCCTCTTTGCCTTTTTTCGCTTGAGCAAGAAGACCATCACTCAAGCAAAAATGTCAGCAACACAATTACCCATTTGACTGATATTTTCACCCAAGCGAAAATGGCTTCGCTTGAGCAAAAATCCTCCAGAATGGAACTTCCAAATTTCCATTCCTCCTTGTTTCAAGCGAGTCATTTCTCGCTTGAGCGAGCAAGGGACAATGTTATGCCTTCAAATGCAGTTTTAACCCTCTTTTTACCTAATTTATTTTATAAAACTCTTTTCTACTCTTAATTTCATTTATAATTTGATTTATGAAAATCGAGATGTTACGGTCTTTACTTGATAGCCATAGTTCTTCAAATATGTAATGTCTTTTCTTTCTCCTATTTCTATTGCTCATGACTAAAGTGGATTGACCAATAATGAGTCATGGTCTGATTGGTGTCCTTGAAAGATGAAATACCATAGTATAAGACCGTTATCTTACCCAGGACTTATTACCACAACACCTCTCTAGTCTCTCTTAGATATTACGTGGTTCCTATCTTTTGTTTAACCAAGTATATTTGTAACTGATAAAGCATAAATGTTGTAAACCACAATCAATTAAGGCTTTCTAGAAGGGATAAATACAATCAAATGTCATTGGGTTGCCTTTTTTCCATTCACGTGCATGACCTCATTAAAATCCACAAACATTAGCAATGGAATTGCACTATTTTATAATTTAAGCAACCAAAACAAGGCCTAGGTCTCTTATGCACTTTTTGCAACTAAATGACCAGAAATATTTTACATAGTATAATTGTGTCTAGTTGACTAAATTGCATCCAAAAGGAAATATGATTTAATGATATTGAAACTATACTAACATCTACATCATTTCGCTATAATAGAATCTACACACCACTTCCATTCTTTCTTATTCCCTCACGATCAATGAACACCACATTACTCATTCCATTGGTGTGTCGCGGGTTTTGCATTTCATTTGATTTTTCCTTAATGCCGATAAGACAAAAAGGTCAGAAACTTCTAAAGAAATGAGATTTCTAGAGCTTAAACTGCTCGTGGGTTCCCAAGCCCACAACAATTCCATGCAAGTATTTTCATGGCAGTTGGTGAGGTTAAGAGTTAGCCTCTACCGTTAATAGTATAAGTGTTTTTTTCCTTGCTCCATCCTCCCAAATAAACTCAAAAGTCTGGTCATTTTCACCCATTGGTGCCTTCCTTTTTATAGCCTTTTCTTTTGGTTTTGAATTGGCCTATATATCCCTATATGCTAATCGCTTCCTGTAATCGGTTAAAATCTGCGGGCATCAGTTAATCTAATTCATGTGTGTAAATTTTATTCATACGTCATGACGTGATCAATTAAATCAAATGGTACTTAATCTTTCACCATAAATATTACAACTTTCTCACATACGGGTCGTTAGTTATCGGTCTCACCCTTAGCACCATCTGTATCAAAATTTTCTTTAAAGGTATCTTACTTTTCATGGAGGAAAGCATCAAGGAATAATAGAAATTGGTGTTATGCATCTTGGGTGTCTTCTCTAAAGTTATCTTATTCAAGGAAGATGAGGAGGATCTGATTCTTCATTATACCTAGCTCACAAGTTCTTTATCCTATCATGTCGGTTGGTCACCACTATATTGTTGTTCTTATTCCATTGTCGTATCTTGTGTTTTGTTCGTTGTGGGCCACTATCACCCATGGTCTCCCCAATCACAAGCCCTTGTCATTCTTTCCATGGACGTCGTTGATGATTGCCATAAAATTTAACAAATAACCTGCCACTTTATATCCTTATTTGCATCAACAATGCCATTGTTGAATGCATCTGTCTTGTTGGCGACCATCATTGCACCTGACATCAACAAGGCCAACAAAAATGTCATTTTTCACTAGATAGGAATGCATGTGGAAGGTTAGGGATTTTGCTATAAATGGAAATGGGTTTAAAAGGCAAGTAAAGAAGGGAGGTGGATTGTTTCATTGTGTTTCTCATTTCTAGCTCTATGAAATAGTGATCTATGAGGTAATTCTTCCATTGTATGATTTTATATTTTTATTATTGAAAAAACTACAAATAATCTAAAAGTCCACCATTTTATGTCATTCCATTTTCCTTCCTTGCAAAAGTAGTCAATACAAACAAAACTCGAAACCCATATTGTAGTAACAATTTAATAACCTCCATGGCATTAGTTACGAGATTTTGGAAAGAAAAAAAGGGACCATTTAGAGTTTGAAGGAAACATTATTCCTTGTTTCTAATTTCATTAGGTAAACACAACAATTCACCTTGTATTGGGTGTGTCAAACATTAACCTATCCATATTGAACACATCGGTATCAGGTGGGCCACCCCTAATTAACTTATGGTGTATTTGTGAGTTTAGAAAAGAGTGAAAAGGAAGAGTTAGAGGGGGGAATGAGGGGGGAAAGGGAGGAGAATGCTTTGTAAAATACCCAAACTCCCAAACACAAAGGGGATAAGGGCTTCCAATAAGCCCTTCCCTTCCCCTCCAAAACTAAACTCATGTTATTTTTTAATGCATATCCTTCTAATGGTTAAGCCTTGATACATTATAATAATCCCATCATGGAGATTATTAAAAGAAAACCAATAAAAAAATTTATGTGACTTATATAGCCTTATCACTTCTTAATAATAAGCTATAAAACGCTACCATCCTTATATGCCCAATTTACTACCATCCAAATTGACTTTTCAAATAAGCTTTTATATATTAATTTTGAGATCTTGCTATGATGAAGAGCGAGACACCCATTTTCTCACCTAAAAAGCCATTTGTCATTTTTATATTTTCTTACCATTGTTTTTTTTTGTTTAACCACAGATATCATTATTATTTGAGTGTATGTTTCACACCTCCTCTGTAAATTTTTCTACTGTGTCACTCAAATCTCTCTCAATTTCTCGAAAGCTAATATTTTGAAATTTAAATATTTATGATATTTATGATTCTTATTCGGTACCTATTTTTCCCATTAAAAATCTATTTATAATTTAAATTTGAATTCTTAACATCATCATTTAATAATATATAATTCTAAAATAATAATAATAATAATAACAACCAATGATTGATTTAAAACATTTGAATAATAAAATTGTTGATTATTATTTAAAAGTTTAAATTATATAACACGATGATGTTAAAATTATGTGAAATATTATAAGTTAAATATTATGATTGGAATAATTAACTTTCAAAAATTAAAGATTCAAATTCAAAATAATTATCGTTTAGTATATATGTGTGTGTTTATCCTTCAAAATAATTATCCCTTAGTATATCTATATATATAAATATATTTAAATTAAACATCCAATCCAGACTAATTCTTATAATTTATATATTAAATTTAATATATTTTATTTTAAATCTAAAATATACTTTATATTTTAATATATTTATCATTATTAAAAATAAACATATATTTAAAAATATTAGTTATAATATAAATTAAATAGTTTAATATATATACATTGTCGGTACATACATCTAATAATGTGTTGTCACATTGTTTATTGAATTTAATAACACTTAAGGTGTCATATTCATTAAATGACGTGGCGGCACACTATGAGATGTATGTGTAAAACTTCATTTTTTTAATTAAGATTTCAAATTCGGGTATTAAAAAACCACTAAAAAACTAGTCACATTATGATATAAATGTTTCAAACTTGAGAAAGATAGATGATACATGTGGTTTGCACTAGAGAGAAATTCTTTCATAAGCACAAACTTATATAACACATAGGATTTAAGCAAAGCGAATAAATTTTTACACGTCATTAAAAAAATTTCTAATAGGTGAAATCAGATTACATAGGCACGTGACTCATTTCCTCATTTCTTTGTAAATTGTTTCTCGATGGGTTCTTTACCATGTCCCAAACCAAAAATGAACCCCTTTTTTCATCATTTGTTCTTCACGATTCTCCCTAAGGTCCGACACCCTTTCAAGTTTGGGGCCATTGCACAACAAACCCGTTGATGTCAAGGAAATCGAATCGCACAACTGTCTGAGAGTGTACAATGACCATGGCACGACAACTATTAGCGTTAAAGTTGCAGAAGAAGTAGATAAGTGAGTGAAATTGGTAGCTTTTAATTAAAAAAAGGTTTATATATTAGAATTATGAGGATGAGACAATACCCATTACATAAGCCAAAACAAGATTGCTCACTGAACCTGGGACTTATTCAATTCACGCGGAGTCAGGAAAATCAAATGTTGCAACTAAAAGTGCTCCCAAACGATCTCGAAATACGACTCAGAGGCCAACTGTCGCACTTGTACACACTACGACATCAAAATTAGCTTTCACTTTGTTCACCTACGGAGGCTACAAAGTTTGGTAGCTTGAGTGCTATAGATTGGATTTTTTATAAGAGAAAATGAAATATGAAATTTAGTGAAGTAATTGTAGAGGTTTCAATTGGCTTCTATGAAAAGTTAATTTGATGTTGTAATTGTATATAATATAGATATAGATATGTGGATTGATCTCCAATCAGATTTCCTTAGCAATGTGTTTTGTATCTTCATTGAGTAGTGATTTAAGTGAAGCAGTGCTATTCATGGGGTATTGTTATCCTTTTTAATGTTATTGAAATCTTCTTTGCTTTAACTTTCATTTGTTTGCTTAACAAAAGAAGTTTGAAAGAGAACTAATTAAATCCAAATAAATTCTTTTAGATATTCAATCCTTTTGACTTGAAATATAAGCTGTAATAGTAGAGAGCAACTTCAGCCCCTGATCATGTAAGGAATATATCTCTTAAAAGCATGTTATATCTACTAGTATAATAACATCAGCAGGAAGTGTTGAACTCAACAAGTTCATTTTGTTCAGCAGTAGAGGAAGGGTTGAGAATGTGGTTGGAGGGTAAGGATTCAAAGGCCATTAGATAGAATTTTTTGGTGAAGCTTGCGGTTATAATGATACCATATAGAAACAAGTGAATTGCATCAACTAAAAAAATGAGAGATACAAGCATTCATATATGCACACACACAATAGCCATTAGGTGTCGTAAGGTAAAATACAAGACTGACAATTGATAGCTTTACAAAATACAATTAAATGTAGCAAATTGTACAAAACATCTATAATTGGTTGGATATTGAGATGCATAGGATAGTGCTCCTACAATTATAACACCCTGATATGAAACTGTGTTATTGAGAGGTGTTAAATATTGTATTCAACCTACTCAAGCCCAACAGTTCTAAAGTAAATCAGAGAGTCACAAGAAGGGGGGGTTGAATTGTGACCCTTGAAAACTTTTGGTCCAACCTACAAGTACTTTGAAATAAAACTTACTGATATTTGCTCAAGGAATATCTTGGCTATCAGAAGTTACTTCTAGAAGATAGTGGTTAGTGTATAATGCCAACTGAGTTGATTAAAACTATCTTTTTAAAGGTAAGCAATATCATAGGGATTGATATCATCAAATTTTGTTCTTCCATATAGTGTATTTAATGTGGATACAACTCAAATAAGGTTCAGAAAAATAATATAAAGTTTCAGCAATTATGCAGAAGTAAAACCGTGAATCTGCCACTTTAAACCATTCTTCTAAAGTAATGATTAATTTAAATGTTAAACATTATCTTGATAAACATGCATGAAAAGCTTGATCCATTAAGATATAATGATGAGGCTATAGCGTATCTTTGGGTGGAACAATGATGAGGCTATTTATCCTTGTTATTTTTTCAATCCTATTGTTGCTCAAACAACAAGTGAGCCTAGTTCTTAGAGACGTTGGTACTTATGGCTGGTTGGGAAAAATTTTAAACTCTCACTTATGGTTGTAGTTGTAAATTGTTTCTATACATACCTATGGTTGTAGTTATAAACTGTTTCTAATTTTTTTATTTGATTTGTTGTTTCCTAATTTTTGCAGAAAATTTATTTAATTATTGTGGGGAATCAATTGAATGAGGGGATCAATTGAAAAGTTATGACTTTCGCTCCAAGTTGAATGAGGAATCAATTGAAGCACTTATATGTGGTGGGGATTGGCTTCGTCATAAATACAATTTGCAAACGAAGACAAAGGTTAATACTTGTTATTTTAAAATGTTTTCTTATATTTATGAATCATAATTCAATATTGTTGTCTTGCTAAAAAAGATA
Source organism: Sesbania bispinosa (assembly GCA_026901365.1). NCBI lineage: Eukaryota > Viridiplantae > Streptophyta > Magnoliopsida > Fabales > Fabaceae > Sesbania > Sesbania bispinosa. The sequence goes on from QLOH01000380.1 coordinate 398,898, forward strand.
TTTATTTAGGTTTATACAATGGCCTATTTAAAAGTATAAGCCTATTAACTCGTGACCTATTTAAGAATAGGCTCATTGGCCTATTTAAAGGCCTCTTTTAGTGGCCTAGTTACTTGGTTAATTCGTAGGCCTATTAGCCTACAAGTCTGTATTGGCCTGCTAAACGATAGGCCTATTAGCCTATTTAAAGGCTTGGACATGAAATATGCTTTTAAATAGGCTAATAGGCCAGGCCAGGCTTTAAAACAGGCCAGACTAGGCCTACAAAATTGGCCTATAACAGGTAATAGGCCAGGGTTAAGCCGCAAAATTATTAGGTAGGCCAGTCTTGGGCCTTACAAATTCCAGTCTAAAAATAGTATAAAACAGTTTTCCAATGAAATTGGTTTCATTCAGATATCACTTTTGTAGCTCAAGTTATGATATGATGAAGTGGACTGCTTTATGTCAGAATTTATAGCATAACAACTATATTCACGAATTTACTAGGACTTTTGTAGTTGTCATAAAATTCTAAAACTTTCCAGTTTAATACTAACATGAATAAGCTTTCAAATAAAATTGGTTTCACTTAAAAAGCATTCCTGTAGCTCAAGTTATGATCTATTGAAGTGTACTAGTTTATATTAAAACTTATGACAAAACAACTGTATTCAAAATTTTACTGGGACTTCTGTGATTAAGATGAAATTCTCAAATTTTCCAATTTCATACTACCATCAATAATCTTTCAAACAAAATTTGTTTCACCTAAAACAGACTCCTGTAGGTCAAGTTATGCTCATTTAAAGGTAGCTATATCAGAATTTTAAACTAGCAGTACTAGCACATTACATTTGATCTTCTAATCATTTTCCTTTTATGTTTAAGACTAATAAAATGATTAGAACAGAATGTCCATATAAATGTCAATCAATGATAATAATTCAATCACCAAGTATGCAAGACCTTAGCATTAACCTATTAGGAATGTGCTTAAAATTCATTGACTTTATGCATATGCATTAGGGATAGAAATCTTTGATACCTTGTTCTTGGTCAATTGAACTGTACCTTTTCTTACCCATTTCTTCATTCTAAAAGTCATGAACTTTGGAGATTTCGCATTAATCATTTGAGAATCATTAGCTAGAGACATGTTCCTTCTTTGGAGGGAATATTTTCATTTAAGCCTTGGAAGTTTTTTCTTTTAACCAATGGTCCTATCTTCTTGAGAATTTTTCTGCATACAATTACTAAGGAGACATTTTGTTACCCATTTCATCTCGGGTCCTTGAGTGTTAGTGGTTGAATTCTTAAGAGATTTAGAAACCTATACCATTGTATTTCTCATATAAATAGTTCTTCTAAAATTGCACAAGCAAGAGATATGACCATGATATAGATAATGAGACTGGATGATGGTTTGATCTTTTAAAGATCATTTTGAAAAACATGGACTTAGTATTGTGATAGGATTCTGAAATCTGTTTGCCACAACCTTTACTTAGTTTTCCATGTAAAATGGCATTCTTTCCATTATTGAAAAACATGGAATAAGAGCAAGTAGATACTTCAGTTTTAGCAAATGTTGAAAATATGTTTTCAACTTCATTTTCAAGATTAACATGATTTTTTAAGATAGTTGAGATTTCACAATTTGCAAGTATATCTTCTTCAAGAAAATCATATTCAACCTTCAAAGTTTCAATTTGAAGTTCAATAAAAAATATCCTTTTTAAGCATTTCATATTTTTATTTTCAAAGTTTATCAAACCATCATTCAATCCATCATAAGCAAAATCTATCTCATCAAAGGGAGGACAATGTTCAAGTTTAGCAGTACATTCCTTAAGGTCCTTTTGAGCCACATGTAGAGTTGTATCAATTTCTAGCATCATTGGCTTCTTCTTGAAGTTGTTCATTTCTTCAATTTCTGCATCAGCACTTTTGGAGTATGCTTCTTGGTTGGCCATTACTTCTCCCTGAATCTTTTCCTCTCATACGGTTTAGTGTGCTCAACCCATAGAGGTTGAGCTCTGATACCAATTGAAGTAAATCAGAGAGTCACAAGAAGGGGGGTTGAATTGTGACCCTTGAAAACTTTTGGTCCAACCTACCAATACTTTGAAAAACTTACTGATCTTTGCTCAAGGAATACCTTGGCTATCAGAAATTACTTCTAGAAGATAGTGGTTAGTGTATAATGCCAATTGAGTTGATTGAAACTATCTTTTTAAAGGTAAGCAATATCATAGGGATTGATATCATCAAATTTTATTCTTTCATATAGTGTATTTAATGTAGATACAACTCAAATAAGGTTCAGAAGAATAATATAAAGTTTTTGCAGTTATGCAGAAGCAAAACAATGAATCTGCCACTTTAAACCATTCTTCTGAAGGGTCAAATGATTTTGTATTTTAATAAAACTTTCCAGAATAGTTATTTAACTAATAACTAATAAGATTATATGAGAAAATCAGTTCAGAAGAAAGTTTATATCAATCTGGTATTTTTAAATCAAGTTACACAATGAAATCTGATAAATGTTTCTTCTGAAGTATCAAATGAACTTGAAACTTGATGAAACTTTCCAGATCAGATATTTAAATAGTAAACAATCAGAATATAAAGTTAGATCTGATTAAAATCAAGTTTGTAAAGATTTGGTGGTTTGAACCTCAAGTTTCAATGTTGAACAATGAACAGATTTCAAGAAATGTGCTTCTGAAGCACCAAACAGTTTCATAATTTAATGAAACTTTCCATATCAGTATTTGAACTGATATGGATGTGATTTATATGAAAATATCAGTTCAAAACTAGGTTTATCAAAATATGATAGTTTGAACCCCAAGTTTCAATGTAACAATGACAGATTTCAAGAAATGTGCTTCTGAAGCACCAAACAGTTTCATAATTTGATGAAACTTTCCAGATCAGTATTTGAACTGATATGAATGTGATTTATGTGAAAAAATCAGTTCAAAAATATGTTTATCAAAATCTGGTTTGCATCTTGCTAAATATTCAAAGTATGAACAATAACTAGTAAATCAATGAATGTAAGTGCAGAAAGATAAAGAAAGTAAGGGTAAGAGGCATTGCACATATAATTTTTATACTGGTTCACCCTCACAATCCTTGGGCTACGTCTAGTACCTACCTCAGTAGAATTTTCCACTAATCAATCATGATTACAAAGTATTCTTTGCTCCCACAGCCTCCTCAGGCTCTTTTCCAAGTATTATTTTGCAGCCTCTTCAGGCTCCTTACAAGTATTATTTTGCAGCCTCTTCAGGCTCTAAAACCAACATTCCTTGTTCAGCCTTTGCAAGCTTTACACACTCTCAAACCAACACTAACTCTATCTAGTTAGCTTGGGAGATCATAAACACTGTTCAACAAGAGATGAGTTTTTTACATATGGCTCACAAAACACTCATGGAGCGGATTAATCTTTACAGAACTGAACCTAAACACACTCTATAAGAATTATGCGCAGCAGCTCTGCATATTGGAGTGGTTGAAGGAGAACCTCACTCTAGAAGGGGATTTCTACATTATGGCTCTTTGGATTTCTTCCCTTTGTTCTCCTTGATGTTGCCCAGCTGAATGGGGCTTTATTTATAGAATTTTGGGGGTCAAAATAGTCGTTGGAGTTGCTTGGAGGGGTGGTCAAACTCTCAACTGGCTGTATAGCAGCTGTCACTTTCATGTGGCAGCTTTTCTCTTTCTTTAGCTTTGACTGGTCGTATCTTTTGGAGCCATGATTTTTGTTTTGTTTGAATTTTCTTCTTCTGGAGCAGTTAGTAAGACATGCAGAAATATTGGGCATTTCCTCATTTTTAGCAAAAGATGTCTTAAACTCCTTTAAATTGAAATTGCAGCAGGTTCTGTCAATTTCTTTCTTCTGGAGGTTGCAGAGAGTCTGTTTCTTCTTCTGGAGCAAACTATTTCTTCTGGAAGTGTGTAGAAATTCTGTTTCTTCTTCTGAAGTGTGCAGAATTTTGTTTCAACTTCTGAAGCTTCAAATATGCTTGTAAAGCTTCCAATCTTTTATCCTTGCTTTATTTGCATTGTGAGAAAAGTAATTATGCTTATGGAAGCTTCTTTGAGTGTTCTTTAACTTGAAATATTCAAGGATAATAGCTTAAGGAGTGTGAGAACTTGTTAAAAGCTTCTAAAGATGCTTTGAACATGTTTACAATTTGAAATGTGAATTTGATGCTTCTACAGAAAGGACAAAACTGTGTTTCTAGTGATATTGACCTTTGTTTGCATCAGTAGCACTTTGGAATGAATATTCTTGAATTTGCTTAAGTTATCTTTCACATTCAGAAGGTGTTAGGTTTTATAAAAAGCTCTTTCTCATGCTTCTAGTGGTCTTGAATGATCCTTCTTAAGCTTTAACTTTGCTTCTGAAACTTGATACAACTCAGTTTAATATTCATGGGATCTTAGATGAACTGTCTTGACCTTCTTGAACCTAAGAAGCTACTTCTTGAACTTGTTTCATCACTTTTGACATGAAAGCTCTTTGTAACATGTTTTTGGACACATGTTTTGATGTTAAATGATGTTTTTGATCTTTGCACCTTCCTTATGTAACTTTTCCTGAATTATTTCATGCATCCTCAAGTGCAAACATTAGTACCAAAGTTTTCAGAACACTTAGAATATTGTTGTGAAAGTTTGTTGTCATTAAAACCCTTGCTCAAAAGGGTCTTGGACCTTACAAGTTCAACACAGTGTTGTAAGGGGTCTTGGATTTATGCAAACCATTTCATCTGGATTCATAGGCATAAAACTAAATTGTTTATTTGTGGAACATATCTTGGCAAGAAAGCTAGGTCTTGAAGTTGAGGGTTGCCACAACCCTTGTTTTGCGGTGAAAATTTTCTGTATAATACATGTCTAATGAATCCAGGTGTATTTCCAGCTAAAATGTTATACCAAAAGAACATGTCAACTACACTGCAGAGAAAGAGAATTGTCTAATTTGAAAAAAAATATAGAAACCATAATGTAGAGGAATAAGCCGAAGATGAGGAAAAATCAGAATACTAACTAAATAACATAAATCCAACTACAATATTTCCTATTCAAAAGCCAAAAACAAAATAACAGAATGCTAACTAAATAGCATAAATCCAACCTGCTAACTAAATAGCAGAAATCCAGCTATAATATTTCCTATCCAAAAGCCAAAAACAAAATAACAGAATGCTAACTAAATAGCACAAATCTAACCCACTAACTAAATAGTTGAAATTCAACTACAATATTTCCTATCCAAAAGCCAAAAACTAAATAGCAAAAATCCAAATACAATAGATTGTTGAGTCCAATGAGCTTCTCTTTGAACTTTGTAGCTCATTACCTATCCTAGAAACTGCTGCTTGGAGGCAACCAACTGTTATTATAAGATTGCTGCAAGAAATAAAAAACACTTTATAAATGTATATCTTAACCGTAATAGACAAGCTATGATTATCTATATAACCGACTTAAATAAGTAGACAAGTCCATTCCTTATAACATGTTATTGAATAAAAGTGATGGAGTATTTAAAAAAGCATAATCAACTTGAGAAGGCTTATCCATGTAATTCATAACATTAGCTAGCTTAATCGTAGAAGATTTAATAGCACAAAAGTCATCTTCTTTTTGTTTCTCTATAAATAAAAACAAAAGTTAACAAAAGATGTGTTAAATATGTCCAATATCTAAGTACAATATAGATGTAATAAACATGCTTCATTAAAAAGAATCAATCTCTAGCCTTTATTTTTCTCTGTCTTTGTGGTTGGTCGTTTCCTTTTCTCAAAATGACCTTTCCTGCTAATATTAGATATTCCTTTCCTCTTTGCAAGAGGGGGATTAAAGATTGTAGCACAGTCATTGTCCTCAACTTGAGTAACATTGTTCTTAGTGGTTTCTGCATTTGAATTTAAATTGAGCTTACTAATACATTGTTGCACATGCTCAGCTCCAATATCAAGCAATTTCCACATATTTTACCGAGTTTCTCTGTGTTATTGAGCTTCTAAAACCAGATTGTAAAATGACTTCAGAATAGCATTGCGATAAAGAATATTGACATCATCACATTGGTCATGGAGTCAATGCTATTAGAGGTATAATCTTCTTTTGAACCCTTATTTATATGCTCATAAATCATGGACCTTGCATTTTTTGACCATATTTTAAAAAAGTATTGGTTGTGTATTTTTAAAATACCTTTTATGTTGTAAATTTGCAGAGCATGACTTTAAAGATTATCCATAGTATCAAACTTGTGGCAACTACAATTAATCATCGCATAATTACTTCAAAAATAGTTTCATCCACATATACTTCTTATTAGGCATATGGTTCAAAATGACTTCATGATATGAAACATTATTACACCCATTAATCTCCACATAAGTGCTTCCACCTGTCCAATCAAGATATTCATTCAAAAATAGTTTAAAGATCTTATGAGTATATATATCATAGATGCATGCCGTAGAGTTGCACTAATATTTATAATGCGAGGAGGTGTACTTTGACTATTATTGAATTCCTTCTCAACTTCTAAGTGTCGCTACTTTTTTACCATATTCTCAAATGCTAATAAGAATCGTGTGAGACTTGTTATTTTTCCTGCTAGCTCACTTAAGACACTACTTGTGTTTTCACTCCTTTGAGAAGACTTGATGCCAACAGAGAATATATTGTTACTAAAAGCATTGCTTCACTTGTGATGAATTTTATACACCTTGCTCAACCATTGATGATCATGAAGTTTATACACATTTATCATCTCATCCCACGTGCTTTGGAATTCTTCTTCTGAATCACAACCTTTCATGCATTTATCGAATAAGCTTTGAAACTTATGGTCAGAATTGAGAGAACCCAAATGAAAATGAGCATTTTTAGCTTTATGCCACTGACTTAATCGATGACATGTATCTGACATTACCTCTCCAATTGCTTTGGCCATAGTTGCATATTGATATGTAAAGATTGTTTTTGGTTGTTGGTTTCCCATAATTTCCAAAAACACTCTGAATAACCGGGTAAAGGAAACTGTAGTTTCATCAAATAACAAGGCACAACCAAACATAACATTCTGCCAATAATGATTTACACCAACAAATAAAGGGGGCACAAATCAAGTCATATTTATTAGTACGATAAGTGGTGTAAAAAACCACAACATCCCCAAAGCAATCATAATCAACTTTAGATTTGCCATCCCTCCAAAATACATTAAGACGTGAATTTTGGTCTAACTATACACTATAGTAGAACATTGCATCGTCTACTTTGTAAGTGATTCACCAAAGCCCGGACATCTCCAACATTAATTAATTTCAACTTTTTCGAGTAGACATCATTTTGCATATCTTTCATCGTCACACTGAGATTATCAAACCCACAAACCTCTTCCCCTATATAACGCCAAATATTTATAACTTTCATACCACCATTTACCATGGACTTTATAAGGTCTCCTTTGACATTTGATATGTTTCTTATTGAACGTAACAAATGTCTTTGCTCAGGTGGCACAAAGTCATGGTTGTGATTCAATTCCAACTTTGTAATTTTCCATACCCCATCCTTACTCACATTAAATCTCACCATAGCTTTGTAATCTGTTCTTTCATGAGTCATTTCACTTATAGGTTCACTGTTCTTAAACCCTTTTTTAGAACAATAAAAATCCTTCAAATGAATGTTCTTTTTCTCAATGTCATAATATAGCTCCCCCCCTTCTTACACTAAAACCCATTTTGAATGCGTATTCTTGCTACAAGTTATAAGCTTCATCTTTACTATACACAACTTGACCAAGAAAAATATCTTTAGGCTCATCAATTTCAAGTAGTTGACATTCATTTTGCTCCACATTACTCTTATAAACAATATCAATAAAGGAATTTAATTAACTTAAAAGAGATCTCTACTCTACTACAAATACATATTTTAAAAGCAACATCAGTGTAATGACACAACGCATGGAAAAACAATGAAACGAAACATGCATAAACATAGAGAAAATCTTATAATTGAAAATACTAAATATTTCTATTTTAATATATTATTCTTTATCAAGCAAACTTGCTGACTTACTAGGTTTGGGTTAAAAACTCCTCCGCCTAGGTGGTTGTTCGAAGGTGCAAAGCAAGGACGAGAGGAGCCAAAAAAAGTCTCAGTTCGTAAAAGGTCTTTGCCAAGTTGTTCATGCAAGCCTATGAAACGATCACAAATAAAAAAAAGAGAAATCAACATTATTGCAATTCTACAAACTGATCACAAATAAAAGTAAAATAAATGTGCTGATAAAGAAGAATGGAACGCTCATAAAAACCAGAAGACAAGGGAATGAGTGGATAGAGAGAATACGAGAAACAAAGTAGAAGAAGAAGAAAAAAGAATGGATAAGTTACCTAAGAAAGTCGTTGTTGTTGAACTTGGTAGCTCGATGAAGATGTTGCGCTGTTGTTATATCGCAGATGACGGACGAGACCGGATGGGAGATCAATTCGATGGATATGGTGTGTTGTCACTGTATCGCAGATGACGGAGGAGACCAGTTTTCAGTTTGACATGTAGGCAGAGGTACGTGCACAATTGGAAGGAGTAGCATGGGAAATGTGCTAACCAAGATAAGGTTACACAATACAAAACATGCTCTCTAAGAACAAATCATGCGCTCACTTGCCTCTTCGATTCAAATTTCACACGTTAATTTTCCTTATTTTTATTTAAATGACGTGTAATATTTTTATTGGTTGTGTTTAAATTCTAATATTAGGTTTGTGCTCATAAAAGAATTTCTATTGCACTAGATATACCCCGGCGTACTATAAGACACCTCTACTAAAATGCGCTCACAACTTTTTCCAATCAATAGCCACAACACTAACCTGCGCCTATCGTGCTTTACTGTGCACCAAGCCATGATGTTCCAACTCCCGAGCAGGCACGGCGCAATAGGAAACAGACGAAACAAAATAAAAAATAAAAAATATTAAATTAAATAATATAACGCATATATATATATATATCTGATAAAAAAATAAAACCAAAATTTGGTAAAATCATTCATATCCCCTTTCTCGTTCTCTCTCTCTCTCTCTTTGTGTGTTGTGTGTCTGTCGTTGAAGCCAAAGGAAGAAGAAGAAGAGAGAAAGCAACATGGTTTCAACGAGACGCAACAGTGGATCTCTCTCCGCCGCAAACAACGCCAAGAGACCTTCCTCTTCTGAAGACAAACCTCCTTCCTCTTCCCCTAAGCGCCAAAAGGTTCTTCCTTTTTCCCCTTCTCAACCAATCCCAATCCATAACGCTTCCTTCGATATTTTCTATTTCTTTTCTCGCCTTTCTCTGATTCGTCTTTCTGATTTTCTCCAGGCTGACAATGGTGCTGCGTCCTCGGAGAAACCTATGCCGCCTGCGGAGAATTCCAAGGAATTGTCTACTCCGGAGCCCCCCGCCGATCCCGGAGAATGCGGCCCCGCCGATGCTCAGATCGACGGCGCCGCCGCTACCGATGGAAAGACCGATGCTACGCCGCCGATCGCTGACGGTACGTTGATGCCGGTGACACCTTTTAATCTTCCGTTTAATCTGATTATTAATTTCTTTATTTCTTTTACTGTGAAGGTTCTTCGCCAACTCTGGTGGCTGATAAACCTAGGGCTTCGTTTTCTTCGTGGAGCATATATCAGAAGCAAAACCCAAACTTTGAGGCTTCAGCTCCATGGTGCAGGCTCCTGTCCCAGTCTGCACAGGTGATTCGGTTCTAAGTGAAGGGAATAGGAATTCATGTCTGATTGTTATAGTCGTATAATTTTGAGTGGTCACTTCAGATAGCACCTGGACTTTTTATGGGTTCAAAATTTGTTTACTTAGAATTTATGTTATTACTACAGAATCCAAATGTTGCCATCTGCACACCCAACTTTACTATTGGCTCAAGCAGAAATTGCAACTTTCCATTGAAGGATCATAATATAAGTGGAAATTTATGCAAGATCAAGCATACCCAGGTACGTCTCAGGACTAGTGTAAGATTTTGCGATGGAGTTTTGGTGTGTGGACTCTGGTATGGTTTAGGCTTTCCCAAGCACACGCCCTAACACTTCTAATGGGTCATTTTATACTGTTTAACATGTTCCTAGACCCTATAAATGGTTACCTGGAGGTGCGTGCTTGGGTGCCTTCTTCCCTTTTTTCTTTTCAGTTATTTGAGGTGAATATCTTAGGATATGTATGTGCAGTATGGTTACTGTTGTTTCTGGAAATGATCAGCGTGAGGGAAGTGCTGTGGCTGTGCTAGAAAGTACGGGTAGCAAAGGATCTGTGTTAGTAAATGGGACCCTTGTCAAGAAGAACACCAGCTGCGTGCTTAACTCGGGTGACGAGGTGGTTTTTGGTTTGCTGGGAAATCACTCTTATGTATCCTTTTAGTTTTTTCATTTGAATGCCGTTCTTTCCTTCCTCCTGTTCTTTTTTAGGAGAATGATCATATTTCTTTATTACTTTCTTGTTCTCAAGTTATTTTATCATTTTAGTGGTGCCTGCATGGGTTTCCTTGATTTATTTTGATCTAGATTTTTCAGCAAGTAAATACTGAGGTTGCAGTTAAGGGTGCTGAAGTTCAGACTGGTGTTGGTAAATTGCTGCAGCTTGAAAGGAGAGCTGGAGACCCTTCAGCTGTCGCTGGGGCTTCTATTTTGGCCTCTCTATCCAGCCTCAGACAGGATCTTACAAGATGGAAGTCTCCATCTCAGACTGCCAGTAAACCTCACCCGGGTACTGATGTTTCAAGTCATTCTGTTCTCCATGATGGTACAGAAACTGAGCTTGATGGCCTGGAAGGAAACTCGGCTCCAAATGTAGGGACTGATAAAGCTGCTGATGTCGGAGCAAGCGACAAGAATTCTCCTATGGATTGCGATCCAGATGATGCGGGCACAGAGGCAGGCAATGTAAAACTCTCTGGGGTGAATGATTTCCTAAGGCCTTTCTTGAGGATTCTAGCTGGATCTAGTTGTAAACTGAAATTGAGCAAAAGTATATGTAAACAGGTATTGGAAGAAAGAAATGGGACGAGGGATACGCAAGCTGCATCGACTTCGGGTACATCTGTACGCTGTGCAGTTTTTAAAGAAGATGTTCATGCTGCAATACTGGATGGAAAAGATATAGAAGTGTCCTTTGACAACTTCCCATACTATTTAAGGTATAATAGTCAATGCCTCAGTGAATATCATGGAGTTTTTGTCTTTGTTTTGATATTGTATACATTTGGTGAATTTCAGACTATATCTTTCTTTCTTTTTCTTTTTCAACTTTATTATATGTTTTTTTTAATTATTCTATTACATTTTTTAAAAAATTATTTGATATTTTATGTATATAAGGGCTTTTGGTGTTACGAAGCTCCCGCCATGATGGGATTTAGGGAAGGGTCGAACCCATTGCGGGTATGTTGTAGGCAGCCGTATCTTGCATTTAAAAGAGGCTGATTCCACAACTCGAACCTGTGACTTCCCTAGGCATGGCAGCAACTCTAACCGTTGCGCCATGGGTCACCTTCATTTAATATTTTATGTACATCCGTATATTTTATTTCTCAAATAATTCACAATGCAAATTAATTTTTAACACAGTGCATTCTTTAAAATACCAATGGAGTATGCTAAATTAAATAAAATCACTTTTATGTATTTAACTGTAAAATTTGATGTCCTGTAATAGATATATAAATTTTAGAACTATACTGCCAACAAATTTGGCTTATAAATTTGAAAGAATTAGTCTAAAATTTCTATAAATATAGCAAATGATATCAATTGTTAGATAGTGGTTGTAGTTATATCATTATCAATTCCCACTGCACCAAAATTTTTTCTAGTTATATCAATTGCATTTCTATCATAAGTGGATTTTCTCTGTAGTAGTGTTTTGATTTTAATTTATTGTTTTATATAAACTTGGCTTATAAATTAATACAGTTGATAATTAGGTACATCAACAACAACGAAAACATTAAAAGCCCTTTCCCATGAATTAGTTCATGGATTAACCATTGTGTTCTGTTAAAAATTAGATAGAATTAATCAAATTTTAAATTCATTTCTAACCCAATCCTATATTTTCCGTTCTAAACTTGTATTTATCTCTCTTTGTTAAGTCAATAATCAAATACTCTCGAACCGGGGCATCAAATGAGCTCATATTTTTTTGGAAAGCAAAACCTAGCTTACCACTCTCTCATCAACCAAAAACCTGCAGTCTTTTTTATTAGCCCAATACATTTGCTAAATATAGATAGAAGACTTCTCTTACGTCATTTTTAGAGTACATGTGGTATGATGATTGTGGATGGCAGTTAGAATATAAATGGCCAAGGGGAGATGGAAAGTTGCCAATTACTCTATGTTGTGGGCAGAAGCTGGAAGCAAGGAAAGAAACTTAGTGTTGATTGAAGAAATAAGGGCAACCTGGTGCTGTAAAGCACCTGCCATGGTGGGGTGGTTGGACCTATTGTGGTTCATTGTAGTAGCCTTACCTTGCAAATGCAAGTGGGTGATATCACGACTTAAACCTTTGATCTCTTAGTTACATAACAGCAACTCCAACCATTGCACCATTGCTTTCCTTCTAATTGAAGAATATAGTGTGTATAAAAAGAAAGATTTGGCTGGAATAATTTTAGAAGAATTGATGTGAGAGAAAACATGGTTTAGAGTCAATTTCTATACTTAATATTCTCTTCTATTTTTCATTTATTGCAATGTATGTAAAAGATCCGACAAATACATCAGCTCTGTTTACATTTCTTTCTTTCTATTTATTTAAAAATATTTATTTGTTTATTTTATACTGAATTGTCCTGTGCGTTTGGATTTTATATTTAGGGGAATTTGACACCTCTAAAGTGAGGGAGTCACTTTAGAAGGTAAAGCAAGTTACTGGAGCCATAATAAAAAAATCAACAGTTGAGGGTTATATATATGCACATGCATAACAAATTGTGATGTTATTTAAATCTCAACCATTAGTTTTCCAATCAATGGTTGTAGCTGTTTACTTTTCCCTCCAAAAGTGTGTTGTTTATATCAATGATGGTCCGAAATAAATTTTTTAGCTTTATCTTTGCATGTTGTCTCTTTGTTTTCTTCCGATGTCTATTGCTAGCACTTGGCAGTGGCATAACACTTGGCTTTTATTTTTGAACAAGTTGCTAAATTGTAGTCTTGGTTGCGTTTTGGCCAATTGCGGGTGATGCAATTTGCAATTATGGCCTAGTGTGGTTGCGGCGGCCATTGCAACTGTGATGATGGGGCCATATCAAGTGATATATACTGCAATTCAAAACCTTGATTTTGAAGTATTTATGGAAGTTTCTGAGATTTTATTTTTCAATAAAAATAAAGACTATTCTTTGTGACTTGAGTGCGTCCTTAATGGATTTGGCTTGGAGTCATCCTCATAGCTTCTTTCACTGATCCTTAACTTCATTTCTGATCATACTTATATATCTCTTTTCAGTGAGAATACAAAAAGTGTTCTGGTTGCAGCTTGCTTCATACACCTGAAGCATAAAGAACATGTGAAGTACACCACAGATCTTACAACCATAAACCCTCGTATTTTACTTTCAGGACCTGCAGGTGTGTGGGTATTCCACTAGTGCTCTTCTTCTATATGTTTTGTTTAATGATTTTGTTTCGGTTTTAACTCCATTTCCTTTAACTCATTGTTTTCCTCAATTGCCAATTTTTTTGTTTGCAGGGTCAGAAATATATCAGGAGATGTTGGCAAAAGCACTTGCAAAATACTTTGGAGCTAAATTGCTCATCTTTGATAGTCATTTACTTTTGGGTGTAAGATAAAGTTTCCTTGTTGGTCTGATATTCAGATTAATCAATGGATACCTCTTCTGTTGATGTTTGATTAAAGGATTCTTTATACTGACAACAATGATAAGGAGTCTTCATTTGTTGTGTGTTGATAGGGTTTATCTTCTAAGGAAGCTGAACTGCTCAAAGAAGGATTTAATGCTGAGAAATCCTGCAGCTGTGCCAAGCAAAGTCCTACAGCCACAGACATGGCTAGGAGTGTGGATCCATCAATTAGTGAACCTGATACACCTAGCTCTTCAAATGCACCTACTTCTTTTGGCCTTGATTCTCAACCTAAGTTGGAAACTGATAGTGTACCGTCTACCTCTGGGGCAGCTAAAAATTGCTTGTTTAAACTAGGTAACAAACTCTTCTCCCATCTTTAAGGAGCCTTAATTTTATCACAAATTGTTGATGTTTTTCATATTTAATCCTGCAGGTGATAGGGTAAAATATAGCTATTCATCTTCTGGTGGCTTGTATCAGACATCTTCTTCAAGGTACAAGTTTGTAATAAATTGTTCTGAATCTGGTTTGTTTCTCATCTATACACACTGTTCTGTACAACTTTTTTCATTTATTAAATTAACTAGAGAATTTGAGTTCTCTAAGAACTAAGATGATCAAGGTAGTTAAATTCGCGTTTCACGATTTTTTGATCTTTCTTGCCTCTACCGATTTCGATCTGGCTCTAGATCCCAAAGTTCATGACTCGTCACAATCGCCGTTCAAGATCTAGGATCGGTGGAATCGCGTGATCCTAGGAAAAATCCATTTTTCATGTGACCCGACGGACCCGTTTTTCGACCCGGTTTGTGCGACCTGAAACAGCCCTAAAAGCTGCGTTTTTTCCCCATCCATTTGATGCAAATATGGTCATCCCATATAGCGCGACCTCCCTTCTCATCTCTCGGCACTGCTTTCTGGTTCAGTTTCAGTCTCCCTCTCTCACCCTGCTGTTGTAAGCTTCTGCACGCGAGCGCCCTAGCCCCTACCCCTCGTACTCTGAATCTGCTTCTGAATCTCTCTCTTGCATGTGTGATCTGTCACTCCCTCTGCTTCTGGATGTTTCTCTGCTGTTGCTGGCTTAAAATTATATTTTTCTGAGGCACATGTCGCATGATGCCCAATTAACTAGTTGTTGACAGAGTGAAAACAAAATGAAAAAAAATTATTTTAAAATTTTAATATATTAATAACTATTCTCTTATTTTTATTTTTTTATTTTTATTTTATGTATATACATGGAAAAGGAAAAGAACATAACTGCTATTTATTTATGCATTTTAAATTTAAGTTTAGTAAAGTGTTTGTAGTGATTTGAAGGGTTTTTTTTCTTTCATATTTATGCTATTATATATGCATATATATGAACATTAAGTGATTTTTGTAGGATCTTATGATCCGTGTTACGATCCCACGATTTACATCTTTGGACTCCTTGCCGATCTTTTGTAAGATATCGATTTTAACTACCTTGAAAATATGGAACTTCTTTTCACCAAATTTGAGCAATAGAAGCTCAATATCTTCACTCATGATGACTACATTGTGATCCAACTTTGAGGCTTTTCACTTAAAATAGCTAATTATACACAATGTATGGCGGATGGTTGTTCATACAGCTAGGAAAAAATCCACCAGAACAACATGGCAGATGGCATTATGGCCTATGGTGAAGCTTGGTGGCTGATGGCTATCTATGAATATATGATATACATGCACATGCATGTGCGCACAGACACAGAATATTAAATAACTGCAAAATATAATAAAATAAAAAACTTATATCGGGTCAAACAATAAACTAGAAACATATTGTAATAAATAAAATAAACTAAATATATATGATGGTGCTTGGCCTTCACTTGCCATCATTAGCTGCCCATGAACCACTGAACATAGAGGACAGTATCGCACAAAAAGAAATAAATAGGACATAAAAGAGAAGGAAATTGAGAGATAGACAGAGGAATAGAGAGCAGAACAGGGATCAAGAATTAGAAAATAGTGAAATACAGAAAAGGAAAGGAGGAAGAGAATGGGTTGTTCACTTTAGATTGAAGAGGAGATGGCTGATTAGGTAAGTTTGAGCCTTTAAGGTGAGATCAGAGATGTGAGTGTGAGGAGACAGCAGATATGTGCGAGAGTGAGGTGAAATGCATGGTTTGTGTTAAGAGTTTGATGGGTTATTAAGGTTTAAACAGGTCACTAATACCCATCTATCTTTTTTAAGTGATTTAGCTGCTATTTTTGCTGCAACTGCCATATCTGCCTTGGAAATAGCAGCTGCACAGTCTACCACATGATAGCACTTTTATACAACATATGCAGATGCGTATGTGCTTTTTCGGCCTTGAATATGATATATGAATGACATAAACTATACCATTAATGAGAGATGTAGGAACCATGCTGGGATGGGGGTCTTTTTAAGGAGACTGCACTGTGACAATAAATACATTATATGATTGATATAATCAAGCTTAGTCATTGCCTATCCCCCCGCCCTGGCGCGTGCTCTAGGCTTCAACTCTAACACTTTCTTTAGGGAGGAATGAGACAGGAAAGAAACTGAGGGGAAAGAAATAAGGAAGGCTGGAAAATAATGTATTAGAAACTAATTTTCTTCCCTCGTTTTGGTAGTCATATAAATGAAGGGATAGAAGATGGAGAGACTAACTTTCATATTCACCTTGTGTAATTTAGAATACTTCGTTAGCTTTATTACTTTTCTCTTTATTTGAGTTTCTCTCCATTTTTAGTGTAATGTTTAATAGAATGCAAGTCCCATACCTGTTTTTTGTTTAATTCCTTCTTGTTACCCTTTGTTTCTAAAAGAATGTTATTTATATTTCTCCCGAAGCCATTTCCTACATTTTCACCCATACCAAAGTGCAATTGTTTTATTTTTTGATACAATTTTTCTGAGCAATTGCATGTACAGGGGTCCACCTAATGGAAGTCGGGGGAAGGTTGTCTTACTTTTTGATGATAATCCATTGTCAAAAATTGGTGTTAGATTTGATAAACCCATACCTGATGGAGTTGATCTTGGAGGTGTCTGTGAGGGAGGTCAAGGATTTTTCTGCAATGGTGATGTCCTACCTGTCTAATAAACTATTTTAAATCTTTCATATTCTTATCTTTGAGCTTTACCTTTGTCCTAGATCTTGAAGTTGTCTTTCTTTCTTTTCAGTCACTGATCTTCGATTGGAAAACAGTGGCATTGAAGAACTGGACAAAATTCTTATTAATACATTGTTTGAGGTAGCGTTTTACTTCACTCTCTGCTGTAATAAGAATTTCCTCTAATCATAATATTGTGCTTTAATCTCATGCTAAGAACTTGTACATCTTTTTGTTTCAGGTTGTGTTTAGTGAGAGCAGAAATGCACCTTTCATTTTGTTCATGAAAGATGCAGAGAAATCTATAGTAGGAAATGGAGATGCATTTTCATTTAAAGCTAAGCTTGAACAGCTTCCAGACAATGTGGTGGTAATAGGTTCACACACACAAACTGACAGTCGAAAGGAGAAGGTAATAATTATGTTTTTAATGATGACTATTTTGTAATACTAAAATAGCATGGACATTGAGGCTTTAGAAACTATCTACTGTTGCAGAAAAAAGATAATCGGGGCAAAGTTTTATATGCATACCATTTGGTTTAGATACATGAAAATTTGATAAAAGAATGAGTTTATCTGAGTCCAAAGATCTGTTTTTTTTAGTAGTTATGGAATTTATATATCAGTTTAATTGAGAAACTAAGATAGATGTTTATTATAGTTGAAGATACAAATTGGATATCCTTAATATATGATCCTCTGAATTTCCCTTTCATCCTGTGTCTCAATGAATGTGTATCAGTGTTTTCAAATGGCAGCTGTAGTGGAATGGCGTGACAGATTTTGAATGGCTGGCCATGGTGGCTTCTTTTCACATGTCATATATGATCCTCTGAATTTCCCTTTCATCCTTTGTCTCAATGAATGTGTATCAGTGTTTTCAAATGGCAGCTGTAGTGGAATGGCGTGACAGATTTTGAATGGCTGGCCATGGTGGCTGCTTTTCACATGTCACCCATGGCATAATTTGAAACCTAAAACAAAAAGGAGATGGGTACAATATATCTGGCCTATTTCCACCCATGACCCATGAAACCTTTAATACAAAAAAAATTCATCCCTCAGCCGTCAAACTATTAACAGCTCCTCATACCCGCTGCTACTTTCACTTAACCTCCCATTTCATCTCACCTCTTCCATCACTGGTGACCTACCTTATCTAGTGACCCTGTTTTTCAATGGAATAAACCATTTTCTTTCTTATTTCTCTATCTCTCTGTCTCTTGTATGTTTTTTGATTTTTTTATTCTTTGTTTATCCCTTTCTTTCATTTCTTTCTCTGCTGTTCTATTCTGTCCTCTTCAATTGAATCTATTTTCTGCTCTCTCATCCCTATTATTTCTTTCCTGTTTTCTGTTGTTCTCTGTCTTGTTTTCTGTTCTGTTATTCTATTCTGTCTAATTCCGTTGTTATTTTTCCCCCTGTTATTCTGCTCTCTTTTGTTCTCTGCTTTTAATTCTTGTTTCTTTCCCCTCTCCGTTTTGTTCTACTCTTGTTGTTACTTGAACCTGATTGTTTTTACTTTCTGATGTACGTATGTTATGAGACTTGTCACATTGTCTTTTAAATTTATTAGGAATTATGATACTTCTAGTGAACTTCATTTATTGTAATATGTTTTTAGTTTATTGTTATTGACACACGTTATTAGTTTTTTTATTATGTTCTATTATGCTTTTTTTTTGTTTTTTTTGTAATTATGTTATTTTTTATTATAGTTGCCATGCTTCTGCCATAGGTTGCAACACCATTATGACAGATTTTTCGCCTTCTGGCATGAACTGCCATCTGCCATTAATAACATTGATGTGTACAAGTGATTATGTTATTGATATATATGACTATGTTTCCTTGCAGTCACATCCTGGGGGTTTGCTTTTTACAAAATTTGGCAGCAATCAGACTGCCCTTCTTGACTTGGCTTTTCCAGTAAGAACTACATCTCCTTTTGAGTTTATTCTTCCTATTTCTATTGGAAAGAGTTAGAGTTAAACAGGAATGAACTGTATATGCTTGTACTTTGCATTTCTTCTACACGCAACCTAAAGAAATTTCTTTGAGGCTCTCTAGCTATAGTAACATTCTCTCCCTCTCTCTCTCTCAGGATAGTTTTGGAAGATTGCATGACAGGGGAAAGGAGGTCCCAAAGCCTAACAAAACTTTGACTAAGCTTTTCCCAAATAAAGTAACAATTCACATGCCACAGGTTTGTACAGTGGAATGCATGTCATCATTTCTTCCTCTTATATCGTCAATTTTTCATAAACCAATTATCTCAAAAGTTTAAGTAGTTTGGTGAAAGTACATGAATGGTTTTAATATGTAAGATGCCCCCTCACATAAGAATTCCTTAGTTACCTTTAGTTGAAATTTCATTTTCATTTAGAAGAACAAGTGTGACAAGGATCAAACTCATTACCACTTGGTTATAGAATAAACCAACTATCCCAAAAGTTTAAGCTGTTGGTGAAGGTACATGAATGGTTTTATATCTAACTATAATGTTCATTATATGTTTTTTGATATAAGGATGAGGCACTTCTAGCTTCTTGGAAGCAGCAACTTGACCGAGATGTTGAGACTCTAAAAATCAAAGGAAATTTGCACCATTTGCGTACGGTAAGTATCTTGTGCGTGCTTTGTAATTTCAATTAAAACTGCTTCAAGGAAAGTCTTTCTTGTACCTTAAACCTCATATTTGGTATTAAAAAACATTACTTTGGAGGATATTTTGCATTTTCCTTTAGAGTCATTTTCACTATGAATTCAAACTATTTTGCCCATTCAGCAATCCCCTTCCTTTTTGGTACTACTATTGCTTGCCAACAAGTGTACCTTTTTTTTTCATAAAAATAAACTTCTGAATGGGTGGTTATTTATGTAGAATAATGCTACAGGGCTGATCAGTAGAAGTGCTGGATCTAAGTAAATTTTGTAAAAGGCAGTTAGGATAGTTGTGAGCTAGAACTTCCTTTAATGGATGTATAATCTTTGAACTTCTTGTTCTTAAGTGTTCAAGGCAAATTTTGTTTTATGTTGCTGTCAAATAGAATTCATGGATACATCAATTATTTTGTTGATAATGGAAACTTCAATACCATTTCTTATTATAAATTTGGCATGATTTTCCTTTTAATCAATGCTAAATGTAGGTCTCTTGACTGAGTTATATGGGTTATTTGCTACATGTCAACCTAACCCTGCTATTATTTTTTATTTGCTATATCCAATTTGTTCGGTCAAAAATTTCAAGACTTCACTAGGACTATTGGTTAGAAATAATTTTAGGTTTGTATTGGAGTCTTTGGATCAAGGTAGTCAAATTTGAGATTTTACTTGGGATCAGGAAGGAAAGTTAATGGCCTGTTTGGTTTGCATTTTCATTTCTTGTTTTCATTCTCTGTTTCCTGTTTTTTAGAATTTTACAAAGGAAAAACTGGAAATGCCGGAAACAAACAGGAAATGAAAATTTCAGAAAACAGGAAATAGAATGAAAACAGGAAATGAAAATAGGAAACGAAAATGTAAACCAAACAGGCCTTAAGGTTGTAATCGTGGGATCGTAAAATGGATTCTAAGATCCTAAGAATTTCATAAAACTCAACACATATGTGCGTATCATATATGCATATAGAATAGCATAAATATGAAGGGAGCCTTTAAATCATTACATACACATGATTAAACTTACCAAACACCAAGACACAAGATTCAGAAACACCGCCAGTGTGAGAAGCCATTTTCAGTGCAGCAACAGCAAAATGAAATTCAGAAACAGAGGAATACCCAAATGGGTCTGACAACCCAAGACCAAGTGATCCAAGCCCAACAAGTGTTGAATGAAACAGAGGCAGAACTAGAGCATTGGTGCCTACCTGTTACACTGCAAGTTGAATGGCACAGAGAGCAAGGGAGAGGCAAATGGAGACACAGGAGAAGTGGATGAAATGTGAACCTCAAAGAAACTACCACAGGTCAAAGGAGTGATATGGGCATCGCTGAAGAACGAAGGAGATGATGTTTCAATGAAGGGGAAAATGGGTTGCAGCAGCTCATACGGACCCTCAGAGGGAACTGGGTCAAAATGGGTCAGAAACTGTGGGTTATGCAAAAAAATGGGTCATTTGTGAACACAGTGATGCACGATGCCACTGACTTTATGATCTTACTTGATCCCAGTGATCCAACCAAAAACAAGTTACAGAGCATACCGAGATTGCTTCCTATGCTAAAGATTCTAAGATCATATACAATCTTTTGAGTTGAAGTGGGATTTTAACTACCATGCTTTGGATACTGGAAATGCAATTGAGGCCATTCAAGATTTAGTATCATTGTTCTAATTTTTTACATAGTTTTCAATAGTGTGGGATAGTGGGAGTGGTGTCGCATTCATTGCAGGCACTGTAGTTCTTGAAACCACGGATGTTTGTGGAGGTTTTGTTCATGACTGTAAAATTGAAGGGAAACCCATTTATGCCCTCAAATCCTAACATTAGCAGAGGCATTTTTGGGGATACCTTTGGTTTTTGCGTTTGGTTTGCCTCATAGAAAATTGTTTGAAGAGGTTTTGTTAGAAAACCATTTGTCTCATTGTCTTGCCAGTGAGATTCCAGCCAAGGTGCACTTTCTGGCCATTGGCTCTGCATTACAGTCTTGCAGATCTCTGTTCTGTTTTGTTGGCTATTTTTTATTCTCTCAAACTTCCGAGCTCTTTTCTGACTTTTTTCTCTCAAATTATTCTGAGTCTGTTCTGTTTTTATTGTTTATTGGCTCTCCTGTAAGTTTTGTTCTGTCTTTTTTTTTTGTGTCCTCTGTTTTTCAACTTATTCACTCTTTTTTTTTGTTTAAAAGACTTATGACTTCTGATTATTTACTATAAATTTGCCTTTAATTTTGTGCTTTTTTAATTTTAAGCATTTATATATGGGTAGTATATATTATTTAATCTATATATAAAATTTTAGTGTAGTGGTCATCCTGTTATGCGTTGTCCCGCTATAGCATTTTTGGAGTTGGCTGCTATGCACTGCTATCGTATCTGGGATGGATAACTATAAACAAGAAATAGAGTGGTATGGAGTGTTGCTGGAATTATGTAAGTTTCTTATAGGAACTTAAAGTGAAGGGGAGCCTTGGTGCAATGGTTACAGCTGCTGCTGTGTGACTTGGCCACAGGTTCAAGCAAGGTAGTTAAAATCGCCGATTTTACTCGCGATTTAAAATCGCGATTTTACGATCTTTTTCAGCCTAAGCGATCCCGTGCACAAGAAAGTTCGGGATCGGATTGGGATCGTAGGATCGACGTGCAAGACCGTAGAAGCGGTGTGATCGCTCGATCCCACCGAGTTTTGTTACCTGGAAAATTTAAAAGAAAAGCTTCGAGATCGGGACTTCTTCTGCTTCATTTTTCAGCGACATTTGAACCCTAATACCAGTTTCTTCATCTGGTGCGTCTTCCTCTTTCTTCCTCTGTTGCGACTTTCGTCTTACTCTGTGAGACTGTGAGTGCGTCTTCTCTTCTCTGCTGGTGCCTGATCTGTGCGCGTCTGCTGCGTCTTCTCTGCTGCGTCTTCTCTCTGTGAGTGCGCGACGTCTTCTCTGCCGGTGTGCGTCTTCTCTCTGCTGCGTCCCTGACTCCCTGCGTCTTCTCTCTGTGCTGTTCGGCTAGTATATTCTAATCTCTGCCGGTGCCTTGGACAATAGCAATTTGTGGTTTAGGGAAAATTCTGCGTTTTTTGTTCTGTTCTGGGTAATTTTGTTCTGCATTTTTTAAACACCTTTGTTTATGGCTTGTATTTTGGTATTTTCTTATGTTATGTTTGATGATGCATTTTGAATTTAAGCCTTGAAGGATTTATTTTCTCATTTACAGGTATTTTGTATGCATATATATGAATTTATATGCATACAACATATATATAAATATGAATTAAGTATTTTTGTAGGATATTACGATCCGTGTTACGATCCCACGATCTACGATCTTGGGACCCCTTTCCGATCTTCAGTAAGATCTCGATCTTAACTACCTTGGGTTCAAGCATGGTCTTGGTATTGCAAGGCTACCTAGATGTACCCTTGGTGGGTCTGACCCATTTCTAGACATCGGCAGGAGCTTTATAGTGCTCTTTGCCTTTCTATCTCAATTAGTTTGGGTGTAGTACCCTAACAATATAGTCCTTTGCAGCTAATTCCTTATCTCTTTTAAAAAGCTTTGGAGTTTCTCACTTGCAACTGGTACACACCATTATGTCATTTTGTGATGTAGACTCTGTTAATCTGAGAAACTGGGTACACCTCAAATAACAAAAAGCTAGACTATCTGCAATGTCATATGCTATTTAATTGGAGTGGTTAATTGCCTTGTGCCAGTTATCAATCTGGTTCCTTTCTGTCTTTTTGTTTCCTTAATTCATAATATTCCAACTTCCAAGATTTTGCACTTCATATTTGACCATATTGAACTTTGTAGTTACATTTTTATGGTTTATAAATTGTGATTGCAGTTGTGGTGTTCTTAACTTATAATTTATCAAATTTTATTTATAGGTTTTGAGCCGTTGTGGGATGGAATGTGAAGGACTTGAGACCTTGTGTATTAAGGACCAGACACTTACAAATGAAAGTATGTTCTACCACTAGGTGCTAAATGATTTGCAGCTTAAATTTCTCTCCTTAATCGTTTTTGCTATATTGCAGATGTAGAGAAAATAGTTGGTTGGGCTTTAAGCCACCATCTCATGCAGAATTCTGAAGTTGATCCTGATGCTAAGCTTGTCTTGTCTTGTGAGAGG
Source organism: Sesbania bispinosa (assembly GCA_026901365.1). Taxonomy (NCBI): domain Eukaryota; kingdom Viridiplantae; phylum Streptophyta; class Magnoliopsida; order Fabales; family Fabaceae; genus Sesbania; species Sesbania bispinosa. The sequence goes on from QLOH01000380.1 coordinate 422,725, forward strand.
TAATCATTAGCTTGCACTTCTTGTTATATGAGATATTATACATACTCTATTTTAACCTTCCTAGTTATGTTATTAATATTTAACCGATTATACCAGCATCCAGTATGGAATTGGGATCTTACAGGCTATCCAGAATGAGTCGAAGAGCCTGAAGAAGTCTCTTAAGGTGATTATTATGAAATTTTGCTGTTATTATAGGAGATAGAGTCATCTGGTAGTTTCTTCCCACCTTACTGCTTGGAAGTTATTCTGTGGGGAGAGTTTAATCAACTTATTTCACAAATGCTGTATTCTGAATCATCCTGCTGCTTATTTTTTGTGAAATCAGGATGTTGTAACGGAAAACGAGTTTGAAAAGAGACTCTTGGCTGATGTTATTCCACCTAGCGACATTGGTGTTACTTTTGATGATATTGGAGCTCTTGAAAATGTCAAGGATACATTGAAGGAATTGGTGATGCTTCCTTTGCAGAGGCCTGAGCTTTTCTGCAAGGGGCAATTAACCAAGGTTTTACTTTACAGATTGAAATAAACTTTATCTTTTATCACGCATTCCCCTTCATGTCTGTTGACAGTTGGAGTTAGATCCCATTATTATTGTTCTTTTCCTTCCCAGCTTTTTACGAATTATGAGTTTTTTTATTTCCTGATTGGCTGATTTTATGATGCTTTTTTATGGGCATTAATGTTTTGATGCCCCTGCTCCCTTTCCCTTCCTGATTAAAAAAGGGGGAATAGAAAGATGAATAAGCTGACCTAACTAACTCTTGTGATTTATCTGTAGCCTTTGTATGTGGTGTTGAATGCTTGCGACATACTTTCTAACACACTCTTATCTCATTCTTTACTATTGGTTCATTTTCTAAAAAGTCAATTTACTTGACTTTTGAGTGTGTTGTCTATTTAGATAATGAACCAACTATAAAAAATGTTAGTGTGTTAAAAGGATCATGTTTCTAGCATTCCTCATATGTGGTATAGGCCTCTCTGCAAGATATGTAGCTTGTGTTGTTTAAAATTTTATATGGAACCATGTAAGCTAAAAATATCTGTGATATGCAATTAGTTTCAAAAATCTGGTTTTTGGAGAATTTTGGACCTTTGTTTCCTGAAAATTGAAATATATTTATATTCCAGTAAAAATCACAATTATTAGAATTAGAAAAAAAATGTGGCCCACCCACTGTCCAAATACTACTCATTTTGATTTGTAATTGTTGTTACCTCGTGCAGCCGTGCAAGGGTATCCTATTATTTGGTCCCCCTGGAACAGGTAAAACAATGCTTGCAAAGGCAGTTGCCACTGAAGCCGGTGCGAATTTCATTAACATTTCCATGTCAAGCATCACATCTAAGGTTAGGTTTGCTTCACTGGGTTTATTTTAATCTCTCCTCTAGCAGTTTGTTCATTTTATCTCATGATCTTTTTCTAATTTTGCTTCAGTGGTTTGGTGAGGGTGAAAAATATGTGAAAGCTGTTTTCTCCCTGGCAAGTAAAATTGCTCCTAGTGTGATATTTGTTGATGAGGTAAGCCTTTTACCTAGAATGTAATTGGTCTGTATTAATTTATCAGCTGAAAAGTAAATCATAGTGAAAACTAGCATGGCTTCTTTTATAGGTGGATAGCATGTTGGGGCCGGAGGGAAAATCCAGGAGAGCATGAGGCCATGCGAAAGATGAAAAATGAGTTCATGGTGAACTGGGATGGCTTACGTACAAAGGATACTGAGCGAGTTCTTGTACTTGCAGCCACTAATAGGCCTTTTGACCTTGATGAGGCTGTCATACGGAGGCTTCCTCGAAGGTAAATACGTGTGCAATTTCACTTGAATTCCTTCTTTTATTTCTCTTTTTTGTGTTGAGAGATTGGGGGAGGGGGTGATTAAAGAGACTAGGAGATATTGAAGTTTTGTTAGTCTCTGGTCTTCTGCAGATTAATGGTAAATTTGCCAGATGCTCCAAATAGAGAAAAAATATTGAAAGTTATACTGGCAAAAGAGGACTTGTCTTCTGATATTGATCTGGGTGCAATTGCAAATATGACTGATGGATATTCAGGAAGTGATCTTAAGGTTAGGGGTTGTCTTTTTCCTTTACCCTATGCCTTTTTAAATTAAGGTTATTGGTGCCTTCATGCTTGCTTTTCTATTGCAGAATTTGTGTGTAACTGCTGCACACCGACCGATTAAAGAGATATTAGAAAAGGAAAAAAAGGTATGGGTCTTAGAATTTTGTTTTAGCAGTTTGCATAGGTGCTTTTTGAGTTTGTCATTATTCTTGACTGTAAGGTTACAGTAAGAATGGTTGTGTTTGCATGAATCAATCATATTTTGGTATAACATATTTGCTGCATGACAGGAACATGCTGCTGCGCTAGTGGAAGGAAGGCCTGCTCCAGCCTTGAGAGGAAGTGCAGATATCCGATCTTTAAACATGGAAGACTTCAAATGTGCTCATCAACAGGTATATGAAATGAAAATCTCTTTCTAGTACAAGCTCCCTCTCCGAGCCCTTCACTCCAAAGCAAAATTAACTTAATATGTCATATTGAAGCAGGTATGTGCTAGTGTTTCCTCTGAATCAGTAAATATGACTGAGCTTGTGCAATGGAATGAACTATATGGTGAAGGTGGTTCAAGAGTAAAGAAAGCACTCAGCTATTTCATGTGAGAGTTTCTCCATTGTACAAATGTTCCCCCGTTACTGCCTCTGTCCTGAAGCCTGCATATTTGCAGTTTTGCCTGTCTGTTGAGGCTTGCAGGGTTTGCTTCTGAGCCATTTCGTTTGTAAAATGAAATATAGGTTTTTTTTTTAAGTTATCTTCTCTTACCTGTGGGATGGTGGGTTTTGAAGTTGTGGAGCCTTACAGAATTTTGGCTGGCTCTGCTGCTTTTATTTTGTTCCTCATCCCCTGGTCACCACCATAGAGAGCGTGTCGAAAGTTTTTTAAGTTACAAGTGTCGTACTAGAAAAGCAAGTCATATGACCCTGTGAAAATATTTATTATCACTCCTAATGGAATTTGCTGAAAATAAGCATTTAGATCATGACTATTTTCTGTTTTATGTACATATCATGCATGATAGAACACCCTTTAGTTGATTCCCTAAGTATTCAAGTTATTGATGAAGATTTATTGGACTTTCAATGTATAATTACTTCAATGTTAACGGCAAATCCTTATTAAATGTTTTTTATAAAACATTTTATGTTCACATATAATGCTATTTGCATATGAGCTACGCTTTTCGTAGCCTGAGTGATTATATTTTGTATGTGTTTGATTTACTTTAAAATCACGTTTTAAATATAGACCCAGACAAACGTTACTGAGAGTAATTTCTGTCCGGAACCACGTTTGAAAATGTGGATCTAGTTATAAACCAATCACACTAGTATCGTGCTAGAAGTGGGTGGCCCAAAGGCGTTACGGAAGTTTGATTCAGCTTTATTTCTTTTTTAAGAAAATCATGTTGACAATTTTTGTTTGTTTTATTTAAGCTTTGGAAGAAATTAGATTTCTACTTATTTCATAGATTTTTAATAGTAATTATAATTATCTTTTAAAATAAAAGTTCCTATTTGTGATTATAGCTCAATTAAAAATAGCTTCTGCATTATATAAAATCTCATCATCTTTTACATGACCTTAATAAATTTAAACAAACGAGCACATGATATGGCGATGAACAAGCAACTCGTTAGTTTGTTTACCTAGTGTTGGGTAAGGTAAGGATTAGCTCATCTTAGTTCGATTGGATTCAGAATCGAATGTTTTAACTGACTACTAAATGGAATAAAGAGCCGGTGGGAGTAATCGTGATGTTAAATTACAGTGATTTACAATTACATGTGAAGGTTCGGTACTATTCATAGTAAAATTGGATAAATGCGAATTTAGGATCAGTTTGGTATACCTTTTCCCCCCTGTATAGAGGAGCTTTTATTTATTTATTTATTTTCTGGCTTAGGATAGCAAGTCTTCAATTATTTGTTAGAGATTTGTTGTTATCAAGCAAGAAAAACCCAACACATAATTGATCTGAGTGTACTACGTCCTGTTAATAATTTTGAACATTGATTTAAATTTTTTTGGTATCAGGGAAATAATAAAATCACTAATCATGTTGCTTATGAAGGATTTTCATTTAATATTTTGATTGAGATCTATTTATCCCATACCTGGCAAGCATGAATCATGATAGCGCTGTATTTATCAGAAGCAAGGACTCAAATAATTTCCTAATCCAGTATTTATAACGCAGAAAAATTTACATGGAAAATAACCATTTTACTCTCCTTATTGAATAAGAGTTTTTTCTTTTTTTTTTTGTATTTTCTTAAAAGGAAATAAAAACCCTCTAGCAACAATAATACAACTCATTATTCGCCAATTATGAAAATAGGAATTTGGGCAAAATCCAACAGTTATTATTCTCAAGCAGCCAAACATAATTGAAAAAAGTCTGGCATGAGTTATACATTACACATGAAGTGCAAACGAATCAATGAAATCATCCATCCACCCAGCTATTATATTTATATATTACATCGAATCAGAATAAAAAAAATAAAAATATATACAGTTTAATTAGGGGCATCACATCAAATCAGATCACTGCATCATAATTCTGAATTCTTCAAAACTAAGCATGCCATCCCCATTCAAATCAAAATGATCGATCATGGCTTTGCATTCATCAATGGACTTGGACTCACCCATCTTCTTAAGCATCCTCTTCAAGCTCTTTGGGGTAATAAACCCACACCTCTCAGTGTCATACATCTCAAAAGCCTCTCTCAAATCCTTCAACTTCTGTTCCTCTCCTCCTCCTTCCATAAGCGCTATCAAATCCTCCAAATTCAGCAACCCATCACCATCTGAATCCCATGCCTTAATCGCAGTCTCTGCTTCTTTGAGCAAAAGCTCCCCTCCCATCACACCCAGCCGGTGCCTCAGCTCCAAAGGTGAAACCTTTCCATCCCCATCTTCATCAAAGTAGCGAAGAACATGCTCAAATCCCGCTTCCTTACTCATGTTACAATGAGCCTCAAAGGGAAGTTAGTTGTTGACTTGACACAAGCACTTGTATGTATAGGAATGAATAATGAAATTAAGTCTTTTGGGTAATGGTATATATGAAGTATGTTCCATTCCATGTGCTATATATATAGATATAGATGGTGTGGAGTCGGTTTTAGTGTCGTGTTAAGGTCGTGTTGATTGAGGATGAGATGTTACTAGATATACAATTATTAGAAAAGAAATTGCTGCGAGTGTTCCTTTCTTTCCTATAGAGAAGAGAGAGAGATATTTTATAATTAATTAAAGTATGGAGGCCACGGTATATGCACGTGTCACAATATTGATTGGACATAACTTTTTTATACAATAAAAAAACATATAACAATTTATAGATGAGAAGGTATTCTTTCCTGTACTAGAAATTTCTAGTAGGAGAGATACACACAACACAACATCACGTGGGACCCACACATGTGGTGTGTATCTCTCTTCTACTGGAAATTTTCAGTGACTGGAGAGAGTCTTTACTCACTCTTTCTTTTCATTTCTCTACATCACATCACCTAACACATTCCACATTTATTTCTCTTTTTATCTCTTTCTCTCTCTATGTTACAAACAACGTTAACGTTTCTCCGTTCGGTGGGCCTACAATAATTAATAATAATTATACAAAAAACTTAGAGAAATTGATAACCGTAAACTGCTTTTGCATTCGTGTAGGAAACGTGGCGACAAAATCGGCACCGCGGCGCAATAATAACTCAACATGTGTTTATTTGCCGTACTATTTGTTGTATTATATTATCATATTCATAGAGGAGTACATACGGTGTATGGTGATTGGTGTTGGTGCCTAGTAATTGAAAAAAAAACCTAATTAGTAGTAATTACCAACTTTGAGTTCTGTGTTCGCCGCTATATTATATTCTTACCAACTTTAAGGTAATTTACTATAGGAAAATGTGAATGTTTTTAGAATATTAGCTAAGGATGGAAATTTTTGCTAGAAAGTATAGTATTTAATTTTATAAATATAATAAATGTTGTGATTTTTAATAAAAATATTTATTTATTATTTTTTAATTAATTTTAAGGTTTTAATTGTGTGTTATTATAATTATATTGTAATTTTTTTATTGTGAGAAATTGTGAATAAATAAAATTGATGTCGTCGCAATATGGTTGCCCTCCAAAATCTTAATATTGTGGCCATAATTATGGCTGTAAACCATAATTTGATATTTATTAATACTCTCAAGGTATTAGTTAGCTGGAGTTTTTACTAAATATGAATCTCGATAGGTCAGTTGGATCAAATTATAACAAATAAAATCAAAATCAAGGATATGAAAATGGTTTGTGTTGGATCAAATAAAAAAATTAAATTAGAATTCATGGATAATGACCAACTTCGATCTAACTTTAATGAGAGAAAACCTGTTTTGACTGAGTTTAGAAAAAACCCGAACCGAATCTAACTTTAGCATTCGCGCAAGGCGGGTTTGGGGAGGCAAATACCCATTCTCGACCCCATACTCACCCTGATATAAAAATTAATTGATTTTAAGTAATAATTAAAAATAAAGTTTAGCTGCACATTTTTATTATAAGTAATAGTTAAAAAAATAAAGTTTAGCTGCACATTTTTTATTATAAGTAATAGTTAAAAAATAAAGTTTAGCTTCACATTTTTTATTATAAGTTCTTTTTTATTTTCTTAAGATTTTCAATGTTTAATTTTTTATATTGTTTAAATTACAATGTATTTGTATATGATTTATTTAAAAATATTTATGATATTGATAACATCAGCCCCAACCCCTTAAGAGTGATGATAAGAATACAAAAAATGAAAAATTTTAATTAAAATATAAAGTTTTTATTTTTCATTTTTGTTTTTTTATATAATTAATACTTTCTTTTCTAATAAAAACTTCCCATTTTTTATAGTCATATCCCCCTTCCTAGAGTTGATGTTATCAAAATTGTAATACGTATAAATTAATTAATACTTTTTTTATTTTAATAAAAGTTTCTTATTTTTTTATAGTTTTATTCTTAACTCTTAAAGTTAATGTTAACAAAATTGAAGGGAGTAATAATTCCATCCTCACTCTCTTAATTTAAATCTGTCCCCAGAGCCAACCCGCTTTTGATGGGGCGTGGGGGCGAAGATGATAAAATTTGAATATGTCATGTTGCCATACCTAGATGAAAAGGAAACGATAAGGTAATGACAAGCAAAACCCCTAATTTAAGTGTGTTTATATTCAATCCAATTTAATGTAAATTGTAAAAATTGATTCAAAAAATTGAAAATCAAATCAACTGAAAATCATAAAAATCAATATGTTAAGGAAGTAAAAATAAAAATAAAAGGATAAGGCAACACGTCTAGTAACATGAAAAACCTTATTCATCCAAAATTCATAATATTGAAAACCAATATGTTAAAAAATGTTTACATGACTAAATTAAAAAAACTAACATTAAATTAATGTTTTTCCGTGTGATCCATTTAGGACAGTTTGTCATAGGTTTTTTTAAAAGATATTTTTTCAACATATCCTTTGACTTTATTTTCTTTCATATTAAAATAAATAAATTATGACAATCTATCTATCGACTCTCAAATTATGTGTTATTTCGATAAGGTCAATTGGTCATCGTAACGCATCATGTGAGACAAATCGTGCATGCCATCATGATCATGTAGCAATGCATGAATCAATCCATTTGTTTTACCATGTGCTTAACAGAAAGAGATTTTTTCTAGATGATGTCAAATACAATCTAACTCATTATACACATCATAAAATGTCATACATAAAACTTATATTGAAAATTTGTAATGTAATCTTATGTATTAATGTTAATTAAAAAAATATTTGACATTTACATATCCGTGTTCACTCAAAAGTAAATGTCAACTCTGTCCTTATGTACAAGAAAAAGCATCACAAGTTAAATAAATTTCAATGATATACTTTTTTTTACATTCATTTAATAAATTTAACAAAATAAAAAATTGTCTAAATCATATAACTTAATTTCACATACAATTTATGCTGAAATTCCTAGTGTAGTAATTTACCCCAAAGGTCATCCTCGCTTGTAAAGATTGAGACTTCCATTTGAAAAATTCAATTTAATAAAAAGAAACTTTAACAATTTACCCTCATTGCCTATGTGATTGTAATTTAGTTGCCTGATTATGTTAATAAGTTAAATAATTAATTGGGGTCACAAAGATAAACCATAAATCGCAAGATGAAGCTTGTGGCTCAGTTGGCAACACAGACTGATAATGTGGAAAGAGCTCCCAGGTTCGATCCCCACTAAACACATTCTTATGGAGGGGTGAAGAGCCTTAACTGTGACTAAGCCCCAAACAGGATTACCCCTGATAATAGGGGATACCTATGGTGAAAACAAAAAAAAAAAATCGCAAGATGGAGCAAATAGGTAGCAATAAACGTCTAACTTGTTTTTGTAATTGGAAGTTTTAAGTACTCCACATTACATATAGCTCTATCCTTCACATCCGATGGTAAACTTGGCTTGATCTAAAAATTCAACACATCAGGATAGGACAACATTTTTGTATACATCAAACTAGTGTCAATTTTGGAATGTAAATTAATCCGTTTCATGCAAATGATTCAAAAGAAGCAAAGGAAACTCGAAAAGAAATCCATCAAGGTCCAGCTGCCTCAACCATTTCTTGTTCCACGGTGCTTGGGGTAACTGGGTAGTAATGGTAATGAAGTTCCCCAACATCATCACCAGACAATTTCTTCCATCCGTTTGGTCCAACATAGTAAACTGAAATCAAACAAATGAATCTCCAAGTTAGTGAGACACATTTATTTTGCGTCTTAAAATTTATAGCTATAAAATATGCATATACAAATAGCAGCTGAAAAATGCTGACCAAGTCAGTGACAATGACAATAATATTCATTTTATATCATCTACTTAGTTATAAACCATGGGCTATTTTCAATTACTTATTTAACTAGACATAGGGTCAGTTTGGATAAACATCTCCAGAAGGACTTATGGGAGAAGAAAATAGAATGAATCAATAAGGTAAAATGAATTAAACTTTTCCCATAAGTTAAAATTAGTTTTTGCAACTAAACTTTTTCAGAAGCTCTCCCATTTAACTTTTCCATAAGTAACTAATTTCAACTTATAGGAGAAGTTGAATTCATTTTACTTTAATAAGTCATTCTATTTACTTTAATAAGTCATTCTATTTTCTTCTCATAAGTTATTCTAGAAAAGTTTATCCAAACTAGCTCATAGTAAAATACACATCATATTTTGGATGAACGTGAAAAATGGGGGCTCCAGCACACAAGCATTTTTACCCCACAAGACATCAATTAAGCTACCACTCACGCACACAACTTTACTGCTGTAGAGTGGAGACTGAGGGTAGCAACAAAATGTCATAAACAGATATAGAAGTCTGTGTGTAAGATGTAGCTGGGTCAAATATGGGAGAAAGAAAGAGTACCGCTTGCAACTCCACCACTAGCTCCATCACGAAATGTTGCATGATAAATTGCTCGTCGGGCCAGTTCTGCAGCTTCCTCAACTGACATGTCGTATCGGTACCTAGTATGACAAGGAAATTGTTGACAAGATTTGACAGAAGAATTTTAGGTGATAGTTAAATAGAAAGTTTAGCTGACCCGTTGTCCAATACACCATAAGCATATGGTGAACCAGATCCAACTGAAAATCTTGTGCCTTTAAGTCTTCCTCCTTCACTATCAACATAATATAGACCAGGACCCTAAAAAGAGATTAATCATTGTAAGTCACAGTTGGACTATCTAGGCAAAAGCCATTTAGTAATTTGACATGTGAATTACCGTCTCATCCCATCCAGCAATCATGGTACCGACAGATAACCCCATTCCACGATAAGAGTATAAAATATTTGCAAGTAGCTTAGAGGCTCCTGTTACTGAAATTCTCCTTTTATTTGCCAACTCATGCAAACGACACTACAAATGATATGGACCAGATCAGAGAAACCATCATAGCCATGATATATAAAAAAAACAATATATCTGATATCTTGGAAAACAAAATATACAAAAGTCTTTTAGTTCATTTCATATGAACTAAGTCATTAGTTCTTCTATTACCAATTACATCGATTTAAAATTCAAGGATCTAGCATGTCAGCTAACTAATCAAGAAGGATGTCTATATCATTAAATATGCACTAAAATGCGTATTACAAATCAACATGGAAAACAAAGACCAAAAGATTGTATATGGGGAGAATAAAAAGGACAGCAATCAACCAATAACAATAACAAAGAAAACGAAAGAAAAAGTTAACAATTTGATGTTGACCAGTTGACCAGAATACTAGCATGCTATACTTTTGGCAACCACTGTTTTTTCCTCATCAGGCCCACAACAGCAAACAATATATCATCTACGTATACAAATGGATCAATCTGAATTGAATATCACTTCAGCCATAAGTGGAATGGGTACAACATAAAACCTATTATGTTCAAAATATACCCCTCCAAAAAACAATGCCAATGAAATATTATTCCTAGTATTCATGTATCTATTCTAGATGTTATTATTTAAGGAGAAGTAATTAAAGCATTCACACAATCACACTAATGTACATATATTAATATAGTATAAGCATACATTATAGTGGCCTTCCTTGAGGTTTGAAAAACATATGAAAACATCCACACAGATGTGAATACATTATAAATTAGAATAGAATTTTATTTGATAGAGGACAGCAATACACAGAAGAATTTATAGCAACAAGCTGCTATTGGTGAAAATGCTGTGCCTAGGTTGAATGACTACAAAATGTTTTCACCTTGCACAGTTGTGCCCATTAAATTAACCACTCCACATTTTGTATGTGGGAAAAAACTCAGAATATTAGAGTAGGAATTTAGGAATCTCTAAATAACATACATCCTTCTAAACAAATTCATTTTAAATAAATGGCTATGTCAGAATTTTAATTCTCAGAATTTTCTTCTCCAATCTTATTGTTCCCAAGCAACATACAATTTTTTTTTATCATTTTCATTCCCACCATTTACATGGCATTCCCAACAAGAGAGAATAACAAGTTTCTAGTCCAATTTCGATTACATCCACTTTCCTTCATTCCTTGCTTCCCAAACACAGGCTAAGCTATAGCTAAGGACAAATAATTTTCAGGCAATAAGTATTATTAATGTACTTCTGGAGGCAAATCTTTGTTACTTGCAACTATAATAAATTAATAATAATAGTTGCAATGAAATCAAATAACCAAGGAATGTCAGGTAGTGGGAAACTAGGGTGCAGCAGGCACTTGATCAGGAGACTGACCTAAAAAATAACAGGACAGACAAAAGTAATCATGCAAGATAGAAGGTTGCCAAAATTACCTTGATCCCAAGATTTCTGTGCCAAAATTGGCAATCAGCAGCACCTCCAGCCATTGTCCCAAGCATATAGGGATTGATTTCAATAATTTTCTTAACAGACTGTGATGCTGGGGATAGGCATAACTCAATAATCAAGAACAAAGGCAACAGTATATAGGTAAAAAGAACACAATATGTAATCAGCTGTAATGTAAGTAACATAAAACCCTGCCTTTGCCAAAGTAACAAAGAGTAGTAAAGACAGAAATTAGAGTTGATAAACACTCACATATATATCCTCCCATGCTAGCTCTAGAATCAGCAGCTACCATGACACCTTCCTTAAATATAAAAGCAAGAGTCGTGGTACCCTTCGCCGGCTTCACCATCTGAATAGCTTCTTTAAGGAAGCCATCGAACTAGCAATCCCAAACACACACAAGACTTAGATAAAACCATCAAGCTTCAACCTTTTTCTATGAACTATATAACCTACCTTTTTTATTTTCATTCCCAAACAATGTTATAGAAAATGTTCAACCCCACTTTTTACCCTGATTACGCTTTCAGAATTGTAAGATTGAAAACTCGAGGCAAACAAACAAGTACTCACATCATTGGAATTCGGAAGCTCGAACGATGGGGGCGCGGAGAAGTCTCCAACGACGTCGTTTCTAGGTGCAATCAGTGTAGGAAACGATTCGAGACCGCTGGTATCAAGCTTCATGATTGCAGGCAGGTGACCTAACACAGAACCCAAAAAAAAATTACAGTAACATTAGCATCCCCTTAAATCCAAAGGAAAATAAATAAAACAAAATGTGGGGAGGAATCAAATGGAAAAAAGTTGCAAAATTTAAGATGAACGTTGCGCACTGATTTTGAGAGAATAAGGAGTTGCAGTTAGGGGTGGGAACAGGCCAGGCTTCGGTTAAATAGACCTGACCTATTTAAAATATCCATGGCCTAAGCCTGACCTATTAACTGTGATAAGCTTTTTTTTAGGCCTAGCCTGGCCTTTTTAGAAGCCTGGTGTAAGAAAAGTAGAGTGAAGGAAACTAAAAGAAACTGAAATAAAAGCTGAGAGAATTTTGATCTGAAACTGTTTTGAATTATATTTCCAATCTATATTTTGAGATCTGATTACACAGGTTTATATAATGCACAGAGGCTTCTAAGAGAAGCTACATCAGCTTGTAACGGACTCAGTTACAAGCTGTTACACTTAACAGCTTAACAGCTAACAGCTAACAGAAACTAACACTAACAGCTAATAGTGCACATGCGCTTATTATACTCTAACACCTGGCCCGGCCTACTAGCTTATTTAAAAGCCTAAATATTAAAAAGGCTTAAATAGGCCTATAGGCCCGAGTTTAAATAGGCCATCAGTTCTAAGTAGGCCTTTTTCATATTAAAGCCTTTAAATAGGCTCAAATAGGCCTCTGGCCTTAAATTACCAATTGGATTCAACAACAATACATTTCACACCTTAATCAAATAAACACATCCAAAGAGGCCTCCAGCCTTAAATTACCAAATGAATCGACAAAGAATAAGTTTCACACCTTAATCTAAGAAACACAACCAAATAGGCCTCCGACCTTAAATTACCAAATGAATCCAATAGAAATAGGTTTCACACAATCACACCTTAATCTAAGAAAGACAACCAAATAAGCCTCCAGCCTTAAATTACCAAAAGAGTCTAACACAGCAACTCAACAAGCAGTGGCAATTTTATGCTAATCTAACAAACAACCAAATTGTCCAAAAGGCTTAAACTACCAAATAACAATAAAACTCTAATAATAGCTTCAAAAGGACAACAAGAAAAAAGATGCAACAGCAACAACAACATAACAGATATTCAATCATCAAATCTTCAAGGTGATATCTTCTTGTCCTTCACTCACTTGCAAATTTAAGAACATAATTAGTTTTTTATTATAACAAAAACCAACCTCCAAGCTTCACAAATTTAATATATAACCAGGAGGCAAGTCCAAAGTCAACCATCTAAGCTTCACCAAAATTTAATATATAACCAGGAGGCAAAAATCAAGCAAATGAGAGTGTTTCTTTAATTGTGTCCAGTGCTTTTTGTCAAATTCATTCCAGGACCAGAACATGGTCCCTAATCAGATTAAAACGTTGTTATTAATTTGAGGAAGGAGAGATTTTTGCTGAACAGTCAAGTAAATGGATGTGACAGATTAAAGTAAGGACATGCGTAACTTTCAAGGACTAACATAGGAGTTTAATACTTTAATCACTTAAAAATATTAGAATAAGATTTCAAACAATTTTGGTATACATAAACTTGCAGGGATAAACATATTGGAGTAGCATATTAAGGGATAAATATATTGAAGTAGCATATTAAGGGCCAGCTGGGAGTGTTTTTAGGATTTTGTTAATGACCAATTTGTTCGCATTTTTAGGATCAAAATGGCATGAATTAACATCGGAAGACCACTTTAATTTATCTATAAATGAAAGATCAACATACACTTAAATATTTAAAAGGCCAAAATGCAAATATAAATATCCAGTGGTGCACATTGGTAATTGATAGTGAAATTACAGATTTTATCATTACTTCTCAAAATAATATCCACAAACTTTCAAACAGTCACAAATAAGGAGGTGCATCAAATGAAAAAGAGACGATGGGAAGTAGCAAAGGCAAACATTCTATGGCCGCACTTTAAAAATAAAACTGCCATAACAGCCAGTTCAGCATGCCATAACAGCCAGTTCAGCAAATATAGGACATGTAGAAACTGACAAAAAATTACATATCAACATGGCTTTAAGATCTTATGCTGTAAAAGGCTGGAAATAATAGAAGTTACAAATATTAAAATCACAGAACAAAGGATACCAAAAGGAAAAGGATTGCTTTTTTATTTACAAGATAAACTATCAAACTATCACAAAACAATTTCTATTCAAAAACAATAGCAGCCATCACCAATATAGCATTGTTACAGAGTTTTGTTTTTCAAGCCTCTCACTGTTAATTCAATTCTACTGGCTTCGACCACTGATAGAGTTGTCATGGATTCAAAGTTCAACATTTCAAGAATAGATAACTCACCGAAAGAGGAATAGATAAAGAAAAAATAAAAACCAATTAACCTAAATAAGTTTATAAATCTATAAACCTGTAAATCTATAAACCTATAATCCTGTAAATAACGCTAAGTTTGTAAAACTGTAAACCTCTGTAAGCTATAACTCACCGGAAGAGGAGCAACTCGCTGAGCGTGAGCGAAGACGAACGGAGTGCTGGAGCGTGAGCGACTGAGCGACGGCGGGGCGGCTGAGCGTGAGCGACTGCGCGACCTTCTTGTGGCTGTGAGCGACGGCGGACAGAACGGCGTGAGGCACAGCGGCAGCAGCGCAGAGAAAGGGGTGAAATCTGGGCAGCTTGCCGGGTAAATTGCTAAATGGTGAATGACCTGACCCTAACGTGTAGTGTGTAATTTTGTTTAATTTTTCCTTTTTAAATTCACTTTTTTAATTATGTGTATTCACATAGGTTATATCTTAATATTTATATAATTTTAATATATTTTTATTTTATAAATATAATATATTATATATAATATACATTTATTAATTTTTAAATATAAATAGACCGGCTTATCAGATTTCATAGGCTTATGAATCGGTCTAAGTCTGCCCTCTTTATTTAAATAGGCTTTTTAAAATGTTTGAATCTGGTTTTTTTATTAAATAGGTTAGGTCAGGTCAGACTTTAAACAGGTCCCTGTCGGCGGCATGACCTATTCCCACCCCTACTTGCAATGTGAGATCCCAAACTTTGAGTTTGAAGCAATTAGACAGAGGTTGAAAAAGGAACTGATTTTAGTGTGTGTTGGCTTGGGGGAAAAGGTAAAACTTCATTTGGGTCGGCTAAGCCCACATTATAAATGGCCCACTATGGACCAAAATGTACCTAGCCCACTCTAATACGCACACAATTAGCAAAAAAAAAAAAAACTCTACCAGGCACACACCACACGACACACCTTGCTGCTCGGATGAAATGAAAGTGCCACTACTATTATGATTGACCAAAAAAAACGTACGGGGTTTTCTACCCATTCTAGGTGGATTTTCCTCTCTCCATGGTGAGTTTTTTTTCCCTCTCCTTCTTTATTCTACACTACCACTTTCTTTCTTTCCTTTCTCTTTCCGGTCACCTCTTCCATCCCTTCTACCACTTTACTCCCTTCCTTTTCCGGTCACCCACCACCTCTCTTTCGCAGTTCACAGGCATCCCCTCTGTGTTTTCTTCTTCTTTTTTCCGGCTTTTTGCTGTCTCATTTCCTCCACCCCACTGAGGGCTCACGTCTCCTTCCCTAACTGTTGCTATGTGTTGGTGAGACTAAATGTGCCCACTTTTGAATTTTAATGGGCCTCCAAATTGCATACTTGTAGTGTCGGCACAGTCGGTTTGGTCCAAGAAAAATATGAAGAACAAGCGACTGGAAAATAGAGAAAAAAAATTCAATATTCGTTTGTCACTAAGCAGAAGCAAATTGGTGTAAGAGACAAGTTACTGTTGTGGAGATTAGGAATTTTTTTTATTTTGTTGGCTCTTGTTATATATCAAAGCGAGCATGCCTTAGTTTTTTTAATGTTTATCTGTTTGAGCATTACAGAATCGCTTTCTTAGGGCTATTATCCCTTTTATATAAGTGTCGTTTGGCTACCTTCTTGGCTTTATTATATCATATCTTTCGACAAAAAAAAAAACATCCATTTTTACACATTACTTTAATTGTGATTTTTTATTTTTGTTAATGAAAGTTTAGTTCTTGCTAACATTTTTTACATTCCAGGGTGTATACACATTATGAGTAAAAAGAAAGATAAAAAAATAGAAATATATAAAATAAATATAAAAATAAGAGTGTTAAAATATTAGAATTACAATTCTATTTTATCATAGTCCATTATCATATTTAAATTATTTTGTTCAAGAAATAAAAATAATATTTGGTAAATAAGTGAAAACACGATAAAACTATAACTGAGTGCTATATTTTAAAAGTAAACAAAATAGAACATAAATTAAAAGGGTGAAACATTTCAGTTCCCTTGAAAGGATGCAATCAAGAAAAATGTAATAAAACATTTTGTCAAAATTTTGTTATTAACAAAACCACTACTATTTCTCTTCTAATTACTCCACCAACACTATTGCCTGAAACACTCCATCACCATCATCACCGATCAACACCCTCCACTGCAGCACCACCCATTACTATTGATGCTTAATAGGCCGACACCCTCCATCATCATCATTATTGGAGCCATTTAGCACCCCCAACCATTGTCACTTAGAACCCTTCACAAATCACAATTTTTACTATCTAACACTCTCCAAAATCATCCTTGCTTGGAACTCTCCTCTTTCGTTGCTACCCAACAACCTATATTTCAATCGTTGTTGTCATGTGACACCCCCCATTACCACCGATACCCTTCACAATCGTTGCAACCATCATTATTGCCCAACATTTTCTCTCAACTAAACATTAAACATAATAGGGACGTGTACATGTAATTAAACACATTTTATTATTTTGAACATGTATCAAATGCAAAACATTCTATTCTTTAGATACCAAATACAACACCAAAGTATTATTGTCTTTTGTCTTACCCTCCTAAAACATTTCTTTATCACGAAATATCGGACATGGCATCACTAAACATGGTCCAACTAATGCCAACATCAAAGGGGGCTTTACTTTTCGCACCGTGTTTTTTGTTATTTCCACCCCCCATATTTTTTTGAAAATTTGTAAAACTCAAATCTGTCCTTCAATTAATTGGCTTACGGACAGGGGTGTCCGGAAATGGTTCCCGGACACCCTTGTCCGGAAGTTATAATTTTTTATAAAAAATGGCTTACGGACAAGGCTGTCCGGAATGGGTGGCTGGGGAAGAGGGAAGGGGGAGTGAGGGAAGATAAAAATAATGGGGGGTGGAAATAGTAATGGCCGGGCTCTTTTTATGTTAACAAACCAATTTAACAGTTGACCAAAAAAAGCACAATTCAACGAATATTGTACTGACAAAAAAATGAATATAGTATAGTTCTATCCAGAAAAATAAAAGAAAATCATTAAATTCATATGCATGAAAAAATATACAATTAGATACAATCTCTATCAGATACAATCTCTATCAAGAAATTAATTTCCCATCTATGGAGTGAAAAACTAGTCTAAGAAACTTAAAAAAAAAAAAAAAAGAATGTTTGCCTCATACAAGTCAATAGATTGGTTCAGCAGAAAACCGTCCCTTTCCAGGAAATTTTAATGACATTAATTTAAATATCA
This sequence comes from Sesbania bispinosa, assembly GCA_026901365.1. Classification (NCBI taxonomy): domain Eukaryota; kingdom Viridiplantae; phylum Streptophyta; class Magnoliopsida; order Fabales; family Fabaceae; genus Sesbania; species Sesbania bispinosa. The sequence continues at coordinate 440,542 of QLOH01000380.1, forward strand.
ACCACATTCAAGTTTGGTTTGGTTTAATATTAAAATAATTGATTATTAGATTGTATAAAAAATGTTTTAATTTTTTTTTATAGATTTTTATGAAAATTAGAAACAAATTTGTTTAGTTACAATAATAAAAAGCGTTTTTTAATATTTTTCTCCTATTTAAATTGATTATTATGAGAAGCAAATATGAATAACTTTTAACTGTAATCAAAATTCTGCTATCTTTTATATTTTGAATATTTCTAGAATTTGAAATAATCATATTAAAAAATTAATTTTTTAAAAAATAGGTGATTATTTTTAAAAATAATCACAAACAAACGCACTCTAAATTAATTTAACTCTTAACAATAATCTATTTTATTTTCCAAACTTCTAAATTAAACAACAATACCTTTGTTTTTAATAATTTTTCCTGAATCCTAAAACATAATTTGCCCCTTTTCTATTTTTGATTTTTATACTTAACCAAAAGTGAACAAGTAAATATATACTAGTGGGAATTTAACAAGTTGGCACTTGCAAGTAGAAGCATCAGGACTTTCCTTTCACTATTCAATGTTGTCACTGGCCAAAACACAAGATATTTTCATGGTTGCTTAGGGCACCCAACATGTGCCACCAACAAAAATGATAAATGTGACTTAAATATTAGACAAAAGAAATAGGGGGGGGGGGGGGGGGGGTATTTCAGGCGGGGAATAAATCGTCCCCTAGACCCAGATACTTTCCCTCATTAGCTTGTGTTAGTATAAAAAGCCAATGCCTTTTATGTTGTTTGTCAATCCCCTCAGCCCTCTAAAACTATGGATCTTCAATGTTATGAGTCCTTGTTACAAGAATCATGCAACTGATGATGGATTATCTTCCTGGTCACCATTCTCAGACTCACCATCAATTTTAATGTAGAGAACTGTCCAAAATATTTCTTATCCTGTACACCACATTTTGAATCACTTTTTTTTTTGGGTAAAACATTTTAATCACTTTGTTGCCGGTGTTTCCTCATTGGGCATTATCCTTTCCATGTCCTCAAGATATTGCCAACTTTTCTTGCTTCCCATCTCATTCTTGATCTCCTGCTTAAAATATAAAATTAGTTATTCGTTGAAATTGCAGCTATTTCATCTCATCTCATATAAATATAATACAATTGTATTTATTTATAAATTTTGACCATTATACAAAGCTTTACTTTTTTTTTTGACAGAATATACAAAGCTGTACTTTACTACTACTATACTTGTACTAAAGCTGAATAAAACCCCTTCTAATATAAATAATACCAAGATAGTAAGGTGTACAACGTTTTCACCTACAGTATAAGATTATCTTTACCATCTCTACATTAATTTAGTTAACGTTGAGAGAGACAAAGGTGAAAGAAAGAAACCTGTTTCTTCTTTGTTGTAACCTATTCTTTGAGATAGTATGATGGTGTGAGATAGTTCAATTGAAACAAAAAGTGGGTAAAAAAATTGCCAGCAATGATAATAAGGTACACACGACCTATGCAATTGATATTTAATATCACAATAGAAATGAATTTATAAATGAAATCTTGCAGGGATGGACAGCCTCACTTCACCAATTGAGCAAGTCTCACACCAAAAAGCGTGTAACAAAACCTTATAAGATCAAAAGACAAAAGAGGTTTTTCCTATCTTACTCAAGAAAAAGCAGGTCAATCACTGTTGGTAGTCCACACTGAGATGCAAAGTAAATCGGTGTACATTATGGGAATTTTTTAGAATAAGTTATCTAGACATATTGCAAACAGTTTAAACGTAAATTCATACAAATTATTAAGAAAAAGCCAGGGACATTCAGAATAATAATTTTCTTTTTCACATTAACTGATATAGAGGTGAAAAATTCATGGATCAGTTTTCACTTTTCAATACAATTTTGGTGGTAAAACAATCCATGATTTTTTTCATCCAATTTTTACCTTATACCGAAGTGACCAGTAAACATAGAAAATAGTCTGCCGAGAATTATTGATGATTATTTTAGTGATTGTATGGTTTTCTTTATAATATGAAGTAATTTAAAAGAAGAAACGAACCTCATATTTCAGTACCAAAGATGTCCAAAGAGATTTGCACTGTCCAGGACTTCTGTTAATCCCATCAGCCAACAAGTTTTGAGATATCTCTTCCCAGAGAGCCATCCTTCCCTTAACAACTTGAAATCTGTCATGTAGTTCCCCCCGCATACTAATCAGCTTCTTAACTTCCTCAGCTTTCCATTTATTTTTCTTTACTGATTTTGAAGACGGATGATTGGAATCAGGCATTTCTCCAGACTTGGCTTCACTGGTGTCTTCAGAATCATCTTTCTTTAGATTGGACTTATGCTCCTTTTGTGAAACATGACCATTATTAGCTTTGATTGACTTCTCAACAGATGATGCAATGAATGGTTTCCAAAATTCATCTGAATCCTCTGAATCAGATAAATCACCCTCAGCTCCACTTAAAGTGGTGTCTTCCTCAGGTAATCCTTGAATATTAATTCCATCATCTGCACTAATTAATCGAACATGGGTGAGAATAAACATGAAAGATATAGACTTAAAAAAATTACACCAGAAAAAGAATTATGTTAAAAGCCAAATATGTCTCTGTAGCAACTACACATACATAAAAAAAAGCCAGATACAGTGTATATAAACCATGCAGATCTGCTTTCTAATGTCAATTTAATACATAAACAACAAAAGCATCTGATTTGTAAAGAAATTTACAGTTTCTTCCATTTAAGAACAGCATAATCCAGGACATTCATACTTTCAGTTATTTAACACAAAGTAATCATGCAAAATTTACTACAAAATGCGTTTGAAACCATATGAATCCATCATCTCAAGATTGACAACAAAAGGGAGCCAACTTCAGAGCAATCAAAACTCATTTGGGGAATTAAATTGACCTCCAAAATTGGATTGGTTTGAGAAGGAAGCTGCTAGAGTGAAAACCATAATTAGCTTGGTTTACATCTAAAAAGCTTCCTTTATGTTTCTCAAACAATAGACTAGTTGAATGCAAGAACCCAGGTGCCACATGCCAATAATAAAGAAATAAGATATTAGCCACAAGAACACTTTAGTCTTGGTGAGAGATGTCACCATGCTCCCCTAGCCATGCAACAATCGTCTAGAGGAGAGATCAAGGTAAAACCCTCAACTCAGAAAGAAAGCGGATTCAAAAGAATCATGCAAATATACAATCATGCAAATATACACTTAACATCACATATTTACTAAGACACATACATGCACAAATTCGAACCAACCAGATCTCCACAGTTCTATATGTATTCCTCAAATGTACATTGATGTTACCTCTACTGTGCAGTGTGGTGGACTGATTTTCCTTTCCATGTCCATCCACTGCTTTTCTTAATGTTGATATTACAGGAGCCACATCGGATTTTCCGGACAATTTTGTGTTTATCTCATTACCAAGACCAGCTGCAGGGTTTTCTACAGCAATGGCAATAACTTCAGGCCGTTTACCACTGTACTTCCTCACCATCTTCCTCAACACCTCAGACACAGTTCTTTCCATGTGAGCCAGTGGACTGTTAACAGGACAGCTTAAAAGAGTGGCATGGGCGGCTTTATATAGTGCATCCATCAGCTTCCCTTTGTCAAGCCATAGGCATCTTGTGGTAATTCTTATCTTCCCTTTTATGGTGTTTTCAGCCAAACTGTCTAAATTTGTAGGGCGAAAGATTTCCATACTGAAAAAGATAAATATTAGGATGTCAATAAACATGTTATACTTCTTAGACTTACTTCAAAACTTGAAAAATATACCTAATCACAATGATGCCATCTAATGCAATTTTCAATCTTTCATCAATGAAGAGTTCGCTTGATGTACCAAATGCTTTGTCACCATCACTATATTTCAACTGCATGAAAAAGGAAACCAAAAAGAAAAAAAAAAGAATCTCATAAATTATTACATAACTTCTAACAGAGGCCAACAGAATACTGAGGGCCACCAACCTGTAAATTCTCTTTTCCAAGGGAAATGAAACCATTAGAAAGGACTCTTCTATTTCTCAAATGTGAAACACCAAGCATTTCTCCATTCTTAATAACCTGGTGCATAAAGATCATCAGTTCCTTCAACATTTCATGTAACAATCGATATGATACATTAATATAAATCTAATTGTTAAAAGCCACTAGTCTCTGCTATATTATATTGCAACAACTGATAAGGGGGCAATGACTCACGGCAGTGTGCCGAATGCCAGTTGATTTTCCAAGTAATTCATGCTCCTTCAGGAACAAGAGTTCTCCATGTATGGGGAGAAAATGTTGTGGCTTCACTATTCTAAGTACTTCCTCCTGCAAAAATATATATGATTTACTCTTTAATAACATGTCATATCAGACAAAAGCATATATAGAAATCATATTAAAAGGAAAATCACATGAATGAGTAAACTGAAAAGGCATCAGGACAAAAACTATAGTTCGACAAGGCATGATCATTTACGTGATCTTTGAAATCTCACTATCTGGATATCTAACCTGGAAAAGAGGACAATCACATAATTTTTCTTTCCCAAATACTAACCAGAACATTGAAGACTTTGGAAGATGAAATTAAAATGTAACCATGTCCAGTTTCTTCCAAAATATTTTTTGAACTCTCCTTGGTTAGTAGAATAGTAATAATGATATGGCCATTGCTGTGATTCTTAAAAAATATTGAATAGACAAGGATGATAGAATTAAAAAAAAAATTGATAAAATGAATTGAAAAGGAACAAAGAAACATTGTCATGCAATAAAAAACTTACCAATTCTCCACGATATGCATGACCAGATGTGTGCAAACCTTCATTTTTCCCCATAACTATTGTTGATCCAATTTCTGATATGCGGTTTAGCATTTTCATCACACGAGACTCATTACCAGGGATAACCTAACAGTTTGATTTTGAATCAGAGGACAAATTACAAAACACAAGTTGATTATTTTTTAGAATTTTTTTTAGTAGAAAAAATTTTAGAAATTAACATGAGAAAGGTCATGCAGAAAAATCCATAAGTTGTCAGTAGGAAGGATTGAAAGTAAAAATAGTATACTGCAAATTCAAACACTGATCAATCCATTAGCAACAGGTTCATTTAATTATCCTACACATACTAAGCTTTTAGATAAAGTAAATCTCAAATAACTAATACAATATTTTATCATACCTTAGCTGAATACAAAACAATATCATCCTTGGTTAGTTTGAAAGCGTGACTACTTCCATAAGATGCAAGATTCAAAGCAGCACGTGGTTCTGCCTGACACAATAGCACATATTTGGTCACATGCCTTAAACTTGTCCAATGTTTATATCTCATGAAATTAGGCAATATTTTAATGATCTTGAAAGTAACTTACTTGAGAGCCTGTTGTTACAATTAGCAGATCCTTTGGAGCATAAGAATCAATATCCTCTGCTTTCACCTATGTAAAATTAGAAATAACGAAATAACAGACATGAGACTCACAAAAGCTGTTATAAATACAATGAAGAAAAGATGAATGAATAGGTTCCATTGTAAATTTAGAAACATAAATGGTGCACAAATAATGAATTAAGCAGTTAATTATCTAAATAGCATGAAGATTGAAGATAAATAAGGAATATACAGTTAGACAAATAGTTACAAGTTGTTAAAGTAGTGAGTAAATATTGCCCGGAAATCCTAAAAAAGCTGTGAAGACTGAAATATGATAAGAAACCACTTGAGCACAAAGTTCAAGCTGGTAAACAAGCCCCAAGAATAATACTATTTATAATTGTAACATGCCATCAACACGAAAGTCATTGGTCCTGAAAGCAGATGCTTAACTCTAGCTTGAGCTGAAAGTCCATATTGCATATACAGAAAGATGAGTTTTGATGCTCTAATAAGGAAGCCAAAGTAGTTAACAGATAAGACAAAAATACTGTATTTAAAGAAAGCCAAGTAGTCAAAGCCTCAAAGGCACTGAGGCAAGACATCAGAAAGGGCTCATAAGTTAAAATAAATTGGCAAAATTCATTAGTGGTGACTGGTGATTTATCTACTTGCAAAGATTTTCCTCTAACAGCCAAATTAATAAATCAATCTAATCAGAACTAGACTTCTCTATATTCCAGTCACCAAGTACAACAAGGCAGGATTCTGGAGTAAAGTCTCCAAACATTTATTACCAGTGTGGATGGATCAAATGGAGCTTTTCCATCCTTCCAAGCTGCATCTAAATATGTCCTTAAAGACATGCCAACAAATACCTGATATAATAATCATACAATTACAATCACTCGATGATTTTGTCATTCTAAACAAGAAAACCACTATCAACTGCATTGAAGTATACTAGCTAGGGTGAACATTACCAACTTTCTGCCAGTTAAATCAGCAGCAGCTTTCACACTTCCAATCCTATGTAGATTTGATGCAAACTGGGTTGTAATAACCCTTCCTTTAGAAGCTGAAATGTGCCTCAATAGTGCATCTGCCACAACAGATTCACTGGTTGTCCTTCCAGGAGAGAGTACATTTGTTGAATCACTCATCATCTGAAAAGCAATGTCCGAAGCAAAATTTGCTTCTAACTTTTGTCAATATTCACGGAAAAGGTGGGAAAGGATACATATTTGATTTTAAAAAAACAAAAAAGAAGAAACAAACATTTTATATGATCATGTTAAACATCTGGTATCTAGGACTAATTTTTTGTATATCTCACAGGCTCATAGCAATAATGAAGTATCTGAAAACAGAGCCGAACAAAAACATTTTTGCTAACGATACTGAGGGGGAAAACCTGTTGAAATGAATATCCACTAACCAAAGTTGAGATTGCATATTTAAAATGTATATCACCAAAGAAAAATAATACTTGAAATTTTGGAAAAGTAGAAACGTAATATCCTTTGAGAAGTTCTACCAGCACTGGCCATGAAAGCCATATTCCGCTCAATAGGGACTATTTAGGTAACACTCGGGGAAAATCACCATAATTGAAAATATACACATCAAGGAAACTGTTAGTTACTAGCCCATGAAATCCTTATGGTCTTCAAAATGCATCAAGCATATCCCTTCCCTAATGTTAAACCTAATGAATAAGCTCAAGATAAACTATCTACACCCTGGAATAAGTAGAAAAGATCCAGCTGACTTACCAGTGTTACTCCTTCTTTAGAGAGTTCCTCTAAAGCCTCACGATCAAAAACCTTCCCATCCAGTGGTGTCTCATCAATCTATTTAATCAATTTCGTTAGCAACAGGAGATTCAAGGTAAATGAAAGGGACGGTGCACTGTGAAATAAAAGTAAAATTCTGACCTTCCAGTCCCCAGTGTGAAGAATAGTACCATCAGAGCAGCGAAGAACTAGTCCGCAACAATCAGGAATGGAATGGGTCACCGTGATAGGTTCTATCTCAAATGGCCCAGCCAGAAACTTCTTCCTAGTTCTAAATACTTTGAGTCTGGATGGAACAAAAATACCATGCTCCTTCAAACGTTTTCTTATAAGCTGTTAAAAAGAAAAAGGTTCACGTTCTCTGGACTGCAATAAAGAAAAGGGTTTAATAGAAATACATTGTCAATGTAAAAAAGTTTTACACTGACGTCCAATGATGTGCTACCACATCATGTTTTGAGTTTAATATCACATGAGGTGTCATATTCATTAAATGATGTGGCAACATATTGAATGACAGTGTAAATTTTTTTTACATCGACAGTGTATATTCATTAAATCTCAAACAAAATAAGCAATGCAAAGAACAGATATTTGATTACAAAATTGTGAAAACAAAATTTTAGTAACAGTGACAAAAAATGATGAATTCAAGAGTTGTCAGCTTCAAGGTATGTTGACTCTGACATCTAACTTCTATCACTTCCTACTTAACAATATTGTTGATACACATAACAATTGAACAAATCAAAAAGTGGCATTTATATAAATAACTTTTCTTGCCAAATACCTCCATTGTAAAGGAAGATGCAAAAATTGGTGTATTGGAATCCAATGCCGGGATGACCTGATGAACCAAGGCAAGTAATGTTAAGAATAGATAAAGAGAAAAGACAAAACACATTGTTATGAATAATCAATTAGAATAAAACATATAAGAGGGAAAAAATGATATTAGAAGGCATGAAGTAAATGCAAAAGATTTTCATGTAAAAGAATAATGATTCATTAAATTTCAAGAGAATACACACATAGAAAGAGAGAGAGAGATGAAGGACTATAAAGCATACCTATTCCGCAGAATTTTAAGAGGCGTGACTGAGACTCAACCAGTGCAGATAAGCAATAGAACCACAACATTATGTACAGAGCAAAGTACTTATCTTTCTTGAACAAGCCTAATTTCAACCTTAAAGGCACCATACCCATATTAGCTTCCTTCATAAATGTCAAAGAATTAGGGCCTACTTGGTATGCCTTGTTGGAGAGTCTCACATTGACTAGAGATAAGGCCAATTAAAAGTATGAAAGTCTTGGACAATCCTCACCCTACAAGCTAGCTTTTGGGGTTGAGTTAGGCCTAGGTCCAAAATTTAAGATGGTATTAGAGTCTATCCTAGATCCATTATTGGGCCCCCACCCATAGATGTCTAGTCCTACAAACTTCATGCTCCAGATGCCTAGCCCTGGGCATGAGGAGTGTGTGTTGGAGAGTCACACATTGACTAGAGATAAGGCCAAATAAAAGTATATAAGTCTAGGGCAATCCTCATTCTACAAGCTAGCTTTTGGGTTGAGTTAGGCCCGGTCCAAAATCTAAGATGCCTAATGAGATAAGGCCTGATAGTATAAGACCTAATAATATAAGGTTATAAAATTTAATGCTACAAAGTGTTTCATGTGACATCGTACAAGATATTGTACTATGTAAGAAAGTACCATCCAATATTTAGTGATGCATTGACATAAATCAACTATCCCAAAAGCTTAAGCTATTAGGTGGAGGACACATGAATGGTTTTATATTATATATTCTAACACACTCCCTCACGCAAGAGCCCTTTGGGCTTGAAGCGCGGACAATGCACTGGCCACCTACCTTGTGCTGAAATTAAACCTTTATTATTGGAATAATGGGGTCAGTAAGGATCGAATTCTTAAACCTTTATGCTTCAAAAGCCTCTAAACTGAATGGATAGATAATGATCCAGGGAATCTGGACACTCCATTGCTATTAAAAAATGCAAAAATTCAATTTGAAATTGAAAATTGAACCGTGGTTGGTAATCTATGGACTCCAAAATCACATAACACAAGCTTCAGCAGAAATAGCCATGTGACTTGTTGTGAGGCCTACAATTTTGTAACATATCATTTGTATTAATTATATCTTAGAGGGAATCTTAACCTTAAAAAAAAACTCAAAAAAACAGAAAAGTTTGAAACATTTAGATTTCAAATCAGAAAGATAAAGGAAGATGGGAGTCATTTGTGGGTTCTTAAATGGGACTTGCTAGTTATAAAGAAAAGGATCCATCTGCCCGCAACTTTGCAAGTGGCAGGCTTTGAAAATACAGAGAAGTCCCAAGCAAGGAAACAGCAATACACAGTGGAAGAAACTAAGGAGGTACACTCAACTATTCCATTAGACACATGTTAAACTGTTGAAGCTTGTAAAAGAGTGTTCCATATGTAGCCACAAATATATTAAAGATCCCTATGTCTAAAACATTCTTCATCCCCAAAGCCACCAAGGCACCAATTAGAGAAGTAAGTTATCTAATAGCTGTAATTCAGTAAATGTAAATCTTCGTCAAAGCCTACTGCCTTTTAATTAAAAGCGCAATAACAACACTAGAGATAGGTTTCTTCACCAGACACTTAAGAGTTAGATGTTTCTTTTAGTTCACGCTCAGTTTATCATGATACAATATTACAGTGTGTCAAACACTGAGCATTGTAATATCCAATAAAAAATACTTCCAGACAGTTTATGTCAAAGAGAACTAATAGCATTGACAAAAGGTGCATTTGTGTTTCTGTCATTAACAGGTCAAACCAGAAGTCCCAAAGAGAAGGAAGCATTACCCAAGGCAACGCACCGATATGATCCTCATGACCATGTGTTATAACAAGTGCTTCAATTTTGTGGCTCCATTTTCTTATAAATGTTGTATCAGGTATGATCTTTTGTACTCCAAGTTCATCATAGCTGAAATAAGTGTCCCACACATAATCCAGCATCAGTTAACCAAGTAAAATCAAAGGAAACCATAGCAAACAGCAATTTTGACAATGAATTATAAAGTGCATTTCTGATTTTTAGAATGCAATGACAAGTATTAGGAACTTACTCTGGAAACATGACACCGGCATCAATGAGGATATAGCGGTCATAGTTTCCTACAAGCATGCAATTCATTCCAATTTCACCCAAACCACCAATAGGGAGAACGCGTAAGGGTGGTCCATCGGATCCTTCGTAAAATTGCTCCATCTTGCGTTGAACAGAATCTTCCATGCTTTTTCGAGGACCTTCTATTCTTCTCGTTCTTCTGCGCGGTGCTTTAGAATTAGCTCCATCAGTGCCTAGCCATGCAAATTGCACAATACAATGCACATGAATAATTGTCAAATTACATCACAATAATGTGTATGCGAAGTGATAGAAAAGGATGGAGTGAAATTGGTTCTTCGAATGCAGTAACTATGAATGTGAAAATGGCAGGGTTGTTTCACCTGGGAGCGCGGAAACTGAAACGGAAAGCCTGGTTGGTTTTGGGCGGAGATAGGGAGTGTAAGGAGAGAGGGAGAAAGAAGTAAAAGCAGCCATTAACCCTATGCTATTGCTATGATTCTATTCTATAACTTGAAGAACTCAAAGAAGCTAATGCTACTGCTACTGCTACTTGATAGATAGCGGGAAATGGAGACTCTTGATTGATTGAGGTTCAGAAATATCTTTCTTATCAGTTTCTGCTAACGACACTCAAATGGAACGTGCCTCCCACACGTGTGGGAAAGCCTTTCTTTCATTTCCCTGCACCGTTGCGTGGAAATTTTTATTAAAAAAAAATATTTAACGAAATTATAATATTTAATAAATAAAATTTACAATTTTTATTTTAAAATCGATAATAAGTACTTTAAATACATTCATCAATATTTATCATAAAAACGAATGTCATGTTTGAAATTTTAATTTATTTTAATTTTTATAACTATTTTAAATTAAAAATATTAATTATTTTAATTCTCTTTTTTGTATTTATATTAAGTGAAATAAGAGGAATTAATAAATTTAAAGTTGGATACAGTTAATCAATATTTTCTTAGAATGAAGAGTATTTAATAATTTTCTTAATTATTATGAATGACTTTGGATAATTAAATATACTTTCAAATTTTAAATTTTTATAATGGAATTAAAATTATTTAATTTATTATTGATTTAATTCATTGTTTTACAATTTAACGGCACGCATTTTCTCATGACTCTTACCGTTTAAAATGAAAAAAAAAAAAAAGAATAAACTAGCAAATTTGTCCATGACTTTTATAGGGTCACGCAGATTAATCCTTAAATAGAAAAACCAAATATAATCCATGACTTTTTACTTTGTCTGTCACTATAGTCTGACTGTGCGTTTTCCGTTAATTTTTTTAATTATGTGTCACGTTTAACAACACTGTGTCACACTGTTTGTCACTATAGCGTCCACTGTGACACAAAAATAACGTGGTTTTATCAAGTTTATAGCTTGGAAGATCTCAACTCCAACAATCAAGTGCTTCCTTGTTCTCTCTTTTTCTCTCTTCTTCCCCTTCTTTCATTGGAAGGACCCAATAACGTTTTTGTGTCCCGATGGCAAATAATGTGATATAGTGTCACTAAGTGTGACAAAAAAATTAATGAGAAAAACATAGTTGGACTATAGTGACAAACGAAATAAGAATTCATGGATTATATTGAGTTTTTCTATTTCTTATGAATTAAACTGCATGACCCTAAGAAAGTGAGGAACGAATTTGTTAGTTCACTTAAAATAAAAATACTAGTTGAGAAAACTAAAAGAGTAACTTGCATTTCTTAGTGTAGATAAATAACAACTTAGGTTTTGAATTTGATAGCTAATTAAACGATTGCTAGTTAGTTATGATTGTGTCATGATAATGTTATTTCTTTTCCTTTTTATTGGTTATATGAATATCTTCTTTGTATCCGACTCAAGCATGATTATCTTCATAAAGAATATTTGTGGTTTTGCACAGAAAAATCCTTTATGTACTAGCAATGAAATACTTATTGTCACTATGTGATTATGCCATCACTAAGATGTTATTAAAGCTTTGGAAAGGTTTGTGCACTCATGTTTCATTGCTACAATTCTCTTTCACAATTCCTTCTTGCATTCTTCTTTTATGGAAAACTAGAGTTTTTTTTTAATCTATGATTTGCCTCTTTTTAAGTGTCAGAGAATAGAGTGCAAAATAATAATCATTGATTAAAAAAAATCAATGATTGGGATTTTTAAGACCCCGTAATTTGTTATACATGTATCTTATCACAATTTCAACCACTGATTTTCAATCAATAGTTATCTTTTTACTTTATCCTTTAAAGTGTATCCTTAAACTGGAGAAGTCAAATCCTTCAAACTAAGTACACAACCATTCCATCAAACACATGTTACCTACATTCGAATAAGAATCCATCCCAAGTCCTAATATCACTTTTGTTGAGTGGTAGAAACTACAATATGTAGGCCTGAGCAATGAAATTAGCTTTGTTAACCAATAACAAGACAAAGTTGATGGATAGAAGCATAAATCCACTAATGGAGTTAGATTCAGTATAAAGCATAAGAATTATGTAAACGTCATCATTCTTGATTGGATGCAACATTTCCCCTCAAGATCAATTGTGCAATTGATTTTATGAACTTAACAAATGTTAAAAGTTTAGAAAGATCTTTAAGACAAGTTCTCTCTAAAGTAATGTGTGTTTAAGTCTTTGAATAACAAAAAAAATCTCTATCAACTTCACCAAGGAGATTTCTTAGTCTTTAGACACTTCCTAGTTAAAGATGACATGGGATGAATTAGAAAATAACAAATTCATTCCCTAATGTAAATGTTTTATTCCATGTTCTTGTGGTGTATAAAAGTTGGTACGTTCACACAAGGATCAAAGTAAAGTTATGTGATTCGATTCCTTAATGATATCAATGAGTAGTATGCTCATGTTCACTCTTAAATCATATTATTTGAGCCTATCCATTAAGTTACCAAATCATTTTCACCAGTGACTCATTAAGAGAGGCAATTGAACATACCTATACTTGCAGATTATAAGGCCCTTGTTGTTAACTCAAACCAACACAATTTGGGAAGATAGAGTAAAAGAGAAGATCCATCTAACAAGTGGTGGCTAATTATGACCTAATAAGACATGTACTTATCATAGAAAAAACAACCACATAGTTAACACTTGCAATTACAAACATGGGTTCCCCTAAGCACAAACCCAAGAACTCGAAGGCTACCAATACGAACAACAATAACATTTTTCCTATGAACACTCAATTTGACCAAGGTCACGGAGAATGAGGTATTGAATATACTCAAATTAATATCAACACATTATGGATCTTGTACTACAATCCAAGCAAAGCACCTCCAATGTGCATAACTCAAGCTTGGTTCAAACCATAGTTTCTTACAATCATTGGATACTATACAAGTGCCATAGATCAAACAACCTTCCACTTGAATAAATACAATAGCCATCACCAAATCAATCTAATTTCAATCACTTTAGCATATAGATTCCAAGTTTTAGCCTTAACTTCTAGCATCGTACAAATTTTAAATTCATGAGTTATATATGATGTTTTATATGTTCATAAATTTCAAGTAAATCTAATTTTAGCGAATAAGTTACTCCACGCCTTACAATTTATCCTATTTTTTTTTCAATACTAATTGTCTCATTAAACATAAACTTATTGAGAGGCTAATTAATTTAGTTGAGATGTATGATTAACCCTTTATGGTTATGCCTCTAATGCTCTGAGGAATGACTCAACTTGTTTCAATCTTGTAATTCACCTACTTGTAATCAAAATAGACTTGTTCATTTACAGCTAAGATTATGTCGCATATTTATTTCTAAACTCAAACTTATTTCTATACAATCTATTATAATATATAAAAGCTGAACGACAAACTATTACATTGACACCTCACCTCCAAAATTGCCACGTATGTCTAATTTTGCCACATCAAGAATAATATGAGGTGGCACCTTTAGATTTTGTCTTTGCTTGCAATATAGAGATAGGAACCCACACACATTACCCACAAGACCACCTACTCCAAAATAATAGATCTATTTTCTTTGACTTCACAACCCTTTTTCCTCCAATTCCACCATCTCGAGGCAATAACACATGTCTCCTCCACCCATATGGATGTTGTTTCTCTCATCTAGACCACATTCATTTTCCTTCTCTCGTGCTTCGCCCTCTCCCTCGTTGCCGCAATTTCGTACATTGATGTCACATTCATAGTCGTCGACGTCAAGAACAGTTGGAAGTATCCCTTTCATCTTTTTCTCAGTCGCACCAAAGGTCTTTTCTCCCTAATCTCCTTCTCCCTTTTCATTACTGTCATAGCCTCCTTTGTCCAAACCACCATTTACACCATTAGTGCCATGTCTGCCACCACGACTTCTGTAGGCGCCACCATCTTGGACTACTTGAAGAGTAGTATAGATTTGGAAGAAGCGTAATATAGAAACTAAGCTTAATAGCTTTCACCAAGATTTGTAATGAAGAGAGGGTGAAAATAAATTCAAGATCATGGCCTAGAACAATTGGTATCCCACCACTTTAAGGGTGTGTTTGAGAGTTTGGAGGGAAGGCAAAGGAAAGAGTTAGGAGGAAAAGAAAGGGGAAGGAAAGAGGGGGAAAGCTTTGTAAGTTAAAGAAGGAGGAAACTAAACTCACAAACACATGGGAGGGAAGGATGTCCTACAAACCTTCCCTTCCCCTTCATTTTCCAACTCACAAACATACCATAAGCTATTTTTTTTAATTCGGAACAGCACAAGCCCAAAAGCAACTCAAAGCAAACACATCCACAACATCAACAACAATTAATTTGAGTAAATCGGTGCTGCAAAATCGAGCTTTAGTAGTAGATTTGAATAAAGGAAGCATATATGGGTAAAAAACAGTGTTGCAAAAATGCTAAGAGGGACTCTACCAAACTGCTAAACAATAGAACAAAGATTAACTGGAAAATATGGTGACTGGAAAGGTGACTGGAAAATATGGTGAAGAAGGTGGCTATAAACATGAAAAAGAAGAAGATAAAACTCTCATCATTAAGAGAGAAAAACCCACCTATAGTGGGTAGAAGGTCTCCCATGAAGGGAGAAAAGCTCTCCATGGAGGGAGAGGATTCCCAAAGGGGTGGAGCGACTCTCTGTTCTTTCTCTTTTCTTTCGTGCGGTGCTAGGGTTCAACACCAAATCGTTAGTCTATTCCTTCAAGAAAACCAAGTCCATTTTCTTCCACTTATTCCAACCCAATTGACTCAACTAATTTATGGATTACTATTCACATCACCCCTTTTGCTAACCACACCACTTTTGTTTTTATTTTGATCTAAACCCTAAAATACCCTTGTCAAATACCCACTCATTCCACCATATTTTTCTCCCTTCCCTTCCCTTTCCCCTTATCGCTGCAACCCCCCATTCTCCGTATTCTTCAACTATTCCCTTTCCCAACCTTAAGAAATCTAGCCACATTATACAATCATCCTTTCTCGTGGTCAAAGTTGAAGCTATCATCCCCGCACCGTTAAAAAAGTAAGTCATTGTAATTTTTTATTTTTTTATTTTGACATTCGAAAACCTATTTTTGACAACAATTTTGAATTATATTATGAAAATTAGATTTTCAATATACAATTTTAGAAAATTGTAATTATATATCGGAAATTGAATTTCCGGAAATAAAAAAAAGCTTAAAGTGGTGGGACCGGAGATTTAGGAGTATTTTTGGTAGTGTTTTTAAAAGAAAGGTGGTGTGATTGGCAAAAATGGGTGGTGCCAAATGCAATTCAGTTTATTTTTGCTATGTCACTTGGTTAATCATATATTTTAATCATATACTATCGGCAAACATGATTTTGTAATCATTTTTAGCTAATTTCCTGATTGCTTTTTGTTTCACACATGTTCGGTGTGTGAGTTTTCAATTTTTTTATTTTAAAATATTTTAAATCAAGTTTTTATCTTTCAAAATAAAAAACTGAAAAATTTCTTTTTGTAATTTTTAAAAAAGTCTGTTTTAAAAATACAACATAAAAAAAGTTTTTAGTTTTTTTATTTTAAGTGATAATTTTTTTTGGTACATAAAAATCTAGGGTGGGGGATGGTTCCAAGACAGGGAAAGCCTCCAGGCTCGAAAAGCATTTACAGCGAAAAATAAAAATAAGAAATTGGATTGTCATTAATTTCAATTTTAAAAATTTTAAAAATAAAAAATTGAAAACTCACAACCATCCATTAACCTAAGCCTAGTTTCAAACTTAGAGAAAAATAATGCAGAAAGTGTCGGGGCTAAGAAATTGGATTGTCATTAATTTCAGAAGGCATAATAATAATAATAATAATAATTAAGCAACCTGCGTTGACTACTTGATACAACATCAGAGCATTACAAACACAACATCGATCTAATCAGAAATTTGGCAGTGCAAGCATTAGTACAAGGATTGTCCAAGCTTGGTTTCTTCTACAGATTCTCAACAGATCGACATTTTGGATTGCATTGGTGTGAAATGGAAACCATACTCTTTCCATTTTGTGAGTTCTATTCATGTCAGGTTAGATTGGCGTGTCTGGAAAACCAGGGTAATCCCACTTGAGGACACTGTTTTGCTTCCGGGATTGGAACAATAGGCCCCAGAAAGATGCGCCACAAATCAAGTATAATTGTGACCAGCATTGCAGCACCCAAAGCATCAACAGCCACTCTGGGCAAGTCCCATTTATTGCCAGGTTTCTCATCAATCCTGCATATTCACATGTATCACCATCAATAAGATTAGTACAACATTGATATGTTTCCATTCCCTGTGATAGGGTATGCAACTACCCCAAAAACAGAATGAGGCAACTCAAAAACTGCTAGTTAAAAAAATTACCTTATAAACATTGGGAAGCTTACAAAAAAGTAGATGGCATAAAACAAAGATCCAACTTTGTACATAGATTCTCGATCCACAATTGATAATAAGGGAACTGCATACATCCAATACATAATATTATTCTCAAAAATATGCATTTCATATTGAAGATTAACAGCAATGCTAAAAATAAAACTTCGTATTTTACCAAGGCTATTTCACATAAAAGGACAACAACACTAAATCTTGCAAAAAAAAAAAAAAAACTCAAAGGCATATCATCCTTAGAATATATTGCTTTCCCAAACTAACAAGTTGTTAGCAAAAAGGTGATGGAGCAAATTTTAAAAATAGAAGAAGTGATCACAGATGAAGGTAGGGGAATTTTCAATTAAGAAGGAGGAGACAAATAAAGCTATAAGAACAACCAATTGGAAAAATAAACTGATGCAAAAGCTAAATACAGATTACAGAGTGAGGTTCTCAATAAAGAATGGCCAAATCAACTTGTGTGGATTCCAAAAAGAAATTGTTTTTATACATCTCCAAACTTGAATAAGAAGTTTAGGCTTTGGGATTATTTTATCATAGATATAACCTGATAGAAACTTGAACACAGGAATAAGGAACATCCAAATACTATGATACCTAAAACTGTTACAATCAACATAAATATTCAAAATAATTTGAGTCCCTACTAAACAAAGTATCTTAGAGCTATCAAAAAACAATGGTGTCTTATGATTCATTTAGCTGATCTTATCTCATAGGAAAAGACTTTTGTTGTCGTTGTTGTAACAAAACAGGTATAAAATGTCTAACAAATCATAACAATTCAATAAATTTGGGATGGGAATTCAGGATAGACTTTAAGGTAGGGAAAATTTCAATTAAAAAAAACAATGTGGGAGAATTGTATAAGATGGTTTAACACAATGCAGAGATGGAGGACCGTGATGCCAAAAAGGCAAGAAAAATTTACGCATCACATGAGGACTTCCTTGAATTGTACAAAATGCATTAGGACTATGCATTTTTCAAATAAAATGATAGATAAACTTGAATAACAAAGAATAAGGCATATATTAATGCTTTGATACCTAAAAATTATAAATTGCAATCCATGAAAACACAAAAAAAAAATGCACAATTAAACAAAGATCATAATAATAAAAAACAAGCAGAATGGTTTGTTACAACGTACATTGGAAATAGCTAACGTCTCAAGGTATGCTATAAAATAAGCAAGAGCAAGAATCCATGCAGCTTCAGTAGCCCATCGAATTTTTTCTGGCAAATCAGCAATAGAATGTCGTATTCGGCGCAGTGTCATGTTCGATGCAACATGATAAAAGAGGAAGCAAACATGAGTGAGCAGAAATGTTGTGTGTGGTACCTGCCACCAACAAATAAAGCAAATCAATAGACAGTATGTGGCCTCACTAAGAGATAATTTATAGGTCCTTGGCTTACATCATTCATTCTCCATGATGGAAAGGTATAAGATGCACCCAGAACTGTGAAGAAGTAATGAGTCCAGAAATAATTCCCAACATAACTGAAGATTATTATCCAGAGACTGGCCTGTCAGCATTATATATATGTAAATGTTAGGTTGTGAGGAGGTCAACAGATTAAAACAATAAGTTATATATAATCTGATGGACCCAGTAGATCCATAATAAGGATTGTAGGGCAGTATGCATCATTCTTTTTCAGGATAACACCAAAAAAAAAGGCATATATAAGCATTGAAATCCATTTTAAGATGCAGAACAAAATATAAAACAAAAAGGAAACTGTGAAGTGCAAAGCCATCAATCACAATCCAAGTCATCCCACTTTTTTAGTAGGAGGGGCTACCTTCCCTTCGTTTTTGGATCTTGGCTTGAAGAATAAGGTACTGAATACTGATAAGTGAAGTCCAACAGGCTTTTCATGTGGAGGGAATCATTCTGTTTTCAATCAAGAATGCCTCAAATGGATAAATTTACAGAATTCTTATGGTCATGCTCATGCCCTTTCTATTGTTTCCTTTTTGTATTATCGAGATTGAAAAGGGGGTTTCAAGCCAAAACCTAACTTTCAACTTTATTATTTAGGATTCAAATTGGTTTTATCATTTTACTAAGATTAAGAAGCAAATACAAGATGAATGTCAACAAGAAAATGAGAAATATGTATTTGAAGAATATCCAACTCGTCAGTTGCAAAACATCAATGACTTTAATGGGTACCAGCTAGTTCTGGTCCTAGAGAGGCCCCTGTTGGGACGTAAGGGGGTAAGGGGAATGAGATTTTGGGGGATTGAATCCCACAAGCACGTCTCGTGGTCTAAGACTGGAAGAGCTAACAGCTGAGCTGGGCACAGCCGGTAATGGCTAGTTCTATTATGTCTAAGATAACCAACTTTTTTATTAAGAAATAGACTATTAATTAATCAAAATAAGAAGTATGGTTAAAAATACAGCAAAATACAGCACAATCCACAAAATAGCACTCCAATATAACTGAATAATATTTCAAGGTTCACACTACATAATTCTTATTTAGCTGATAACACAATACAACATTTGTCATACAACAATGGTACAGATTTGGAAAATTTTACCCCATAAAAACACTTGCCTTGACCCAATAACGGTCGCTCCAAGACATGCCTCGATCAGCCTGCAAAATTTGATATTATTAAAGAAAAATCACACCACTATCAGCTCACATTGACTGTATCAGCAGGAAGAGAAGATAATTCTTTTTGGGTATGTCAGTACTAAAGATTACACTAGAATAACTTAATTGTTCTTGTCAAGCAAGGATAAATAGCACAAAGTGAGGCACAACGGAAGAAGCATGTAACTGTTTAGGCTTCATCTCATAAATTACTACAGAAGTGAAAGGGGTATCATATCAAGTCACACACACGTAACACAGACCAACTATGAAGCAATAAGCATGGACTCAAACACCTTCTATTTTGAGGGAAAACAATTTCTTTCTTTTGTTTTTTAGAAGGGGAAAGGTTGTGGCATAAGATATTTGAGCATACCTTTCCAACGAGCAGCATTGGAATGGCAAAAGAAGGAACAGCCGAGACCAATCCAATAAGCAAATACTCCAATTCCGTGAAGTTCTGCCAAGTACCATGATGTTGTTTTACTCAAACCCATAATCAATAAATGGAATTATTATTAATATTCTTAGTTTGTTTGCTATTAAAAAATTGAATTTGGATTGGATAAATAGAAAAAAGGGAGAAAGGGGGAACCTCGTAAAGATTGAAGGGAATAACAATGCCGAGACAGAGGGTGAGCCAGAAGGGGGTGTAGAGAAGGAAAAAGATTTCACCCCATCTTTTACTGGGATTTGGAGCAAACCACAAGCTGGGACTGGGAGTAGCAGAAGCTGAAGCTGAAGATGTAAATGCCAAACACAGAGAAACAGGGATTAGATTCAAGAAACCCTTATTATGAATGAATCGAAGATTTTGAGAGAAATGGAAATGGAAATGGAGTTACCCCTCATTTTGGAATTCGGATCTGGTTCAGCACAACGGATGCGAGATAGATGAGATATGCAATCGAATACCTCTTTGGTTTGACTCTTCACACTTCACACTTCACACTTCGCACTTCACTAGTGCCAATCCATAGCATGTGATGTAAAATGCAGTGTGATTTATAAAACGACAGTTAACTTAGTCAGTTTCATTGTTTTTATTATTTAATTAAAAGTATCACGAAATGAAATCAAACATTATAAAACACCTTATTTCATTGTATCTCACTATTTCACCTTTTTTTGGTAAAGGTAGACAAAGGAACCAAAAGAACCAAAAAAAAAAAAACTAAGTAAACGAGTAAACTAGCACTTTGGTCCCTGATTTTGTCAGCGTCTTTCACTTTGGTACCTGAGATTATAAAAACCCTTCGTTAGTCCCTCATTTTGACCTTCGTTTTTCACTTAGGTCCAAACCACTAACGTCTGTTAAATCTATGCTGAGATGTCACTCAATAGGGACTAAAGTGCAAGATTTTTGACAATGTCAGTGACCAAACTGCATGATGGTCCCTTATCTTCTTTTCTTCCCTCTTCTCTGCAGAATTCTCATTCTTCTTCGCTCTTCTCTTCTTCTTCGTTCTTCTCTTCTTCTCCGCTCTTTTGCTTCTTTATGCAAATTAGAGGGTTTGAAACAGAAGTCTTCAAGTTCTCCCATATGGTTTTCCTTTGCTTTAATCTCAGTGTTTCATAATTGGGTGGTTTTAACCTCACACAAATCTGCAACATATAAAACTGATGATTTCATATATTTACCTTTCTTTTTCTTCTACAGTGTTCACTCCATGATTATTATATAGAAGGTAGAATTAAACAAGTTACATAAGCTTTTGCTTGTAAACAGAGTTCCTTGTTTATGAAATGGTACTTAAATAGAATTGTACAAAGGGGTCACGAAAAACAAATTCTCATCCTTCTTAAAACAAAAGAGGCCTACTCTACAACATATTTTCAACACAAGAAACCATCATAATCGGGTGCAAGTTATATGATAACCAATGTCGTGAAGGTTTCTGGTATATACTTACTTTGTCTAAGGCATACGCGTTGAATTGAACATAGTAGCAACAATTTTACTCCTAACAGAAGCATGGTAACAGGATACAATAATGACTTATTATTATTACTCGCGCTCTCCTTGTAGTAATGTAGGCTTTCCTGTGGGAGAAAACATGAGAAGGACAATTTGAATATCACATATCACATAATATTTCATTTGAAAGAATTTATCAATTATCAAGTATAAACTCAACTCCGTGAGGTTAAAACCACACAATTATGAAACTCTGAGATTGAAGAAAAGGAAAACCATATGGGAGAACTTGAAGGCTTCTGTTTCAATCCTTTAATTACATAAAGAAGCAAAAGAGCAAAGAAGAAGAAGAGAAGAGCAAAGAAGAAGAAGAAGAAGAATGGGAATTCTTCAGATAGAATAAGAAGAAGAATAAGAGAAGAAGAAGAAGAAGAAGAAGAAGAAGAAGAATAAGAAGAATAAGAAGAAGAAGAAGAAGAAGAAGAAGAAGAAGAAGAAGAAGAAGAAGAAGATAAGGGACCACCATGCAGTTTGGTCCCTGACATTGTCAAAAATCTTGCACTTTAGTCCCTATTGAGTGACACCTCAGCAAAGATTTAACAGACGTTAGTGGTTTGGACCTAAGTGAAAGACGGGGGTCAAAGTGAGGGACTAACGAAGGGTTTTTATAATCTCAGGGACCAAAGTGAAAGATGTTGACAAAGTCAGGGACTAAAGTGCTAGTTTACTCCTAAGTAAACTCTTGTAAAAGAAACTCCCAAGGACAACATGTCACATGTGCGATAAATCAGGTGATTTTAGGGTACACCCTCTTAAGTTTGGATCTACCGTAGACCCTTAATTTTATTACTATAAAAGGTAAATTTATTTTTATAATATATATTATTAATTATTTTAATATTAAATTTATTTATAGTATTTATAGTAAAGGTCTATCATAGACCACTTTTTTTGTGGTCTATCATAAAATTCCCCCGATCAGTCCACACGAGGTTCATGCAACATTGTAACAAAGTGCATGTTTGAGAACCCATCCAAATCCATGTTTACCCAAATGCAAGTATTTGTTGCATCTCGGTAAACAGAGCATTGGAATTTGTGAAATCTAGTTTCTAAGGTCATCTTTATCCTAGCACCCCATTTTTTCACTATTCACAGATTTTAAATGGGTTCCACCAAAACACATCAGTAAGTTCTTATTAAGCACCTCTTTTCTCTAACCCAACACTTCACTTTTTTACTATTCACAAATCTTAAATGGGTCCCACCAATACACACATATCACCCATTTTTTTATTTCCAAATATTTTAATTAATAAACAATAAAATAATTTTAATTAATAATAAAATAAAAATTGACTTTTAAAAACAAATGTTGTTTTCCGGCGGTTTAAACCGTCGATAACTTAAAAAAAAAAGTTACCCGGGTTGCAACTCCCGGAAAAGCTATATAAAAAATTAAAAAAGTTATCAGGGGTTTAAACCCCCGGGAAAGACAAAACAAAAAATAATTAAAGCACTGGTGCTCAATTGAGCACCAGTGCTCATAAAGCACCCACCTCTGTCAGAAGAATAAACGCGAAATGCTTATACAACATCGTTGCTTATTGAGCAAATGCTTAATAAGCAGCTCATTAAAGATGCCCTAACGGATTCACAAACACGCTAAAAGCCAATTGAGTAGTGCCCTTTTTAGCCAGACGTCAATAGCAGCTTGGTTGCCTTCGCGATAGATGTACTTAAGAGTGACATTCCAATCTCTTAAAAGCAAGCAGTTGGAAACACCCCAATGAGCCAGAATGCCCCTTGTTGGCCTTATTCGATGAAGCTAATTTAGAATTAATACGATCATAAGTACTTGGCAGAGAAAGACCCAATCTACTTTGTCATGGGTTTTCTCTAAATCCAATTTGAAAATAATATCTTCTTTCCTCTTCTTGGAAGTGTGCATGTGGTGAAGGACTTCTTAGAGAATAATTACATTATCTATTGTCCCTCATCCAGGGATGAAACTACTTTGGAGGGGGCTAATTAGATTATTTAAAAAAAGGTCTTAGTCTATTAACTAGAACCTTAGTAATAATCTTATAGATCACATTACACAAGCTGATAGGTCTAAAATCCTTGAATGATAACAGATGATCAATCTTCGAAATCAAACTAAAAGAGTATCAGCCACACTAGGATCGATCCTACCTAACTGAAAAGGTTCATTGACCATTGTTGAGAATCTGACAAGCGTACCAAAATCCTAGTAGTATAATAGTAAGTAAGAGTCTTGTATCCACAGGGAACAGTTCAATTTATAAAGATCAGTGGTCACAACTATCAAGTAGAGAGTATGGTTATTGATTGTTGAGAATTGTGAAAGTAAATAAAAACAGAAAATAGATTGAGATAGGTAGAGCAAGTTACTTGGACTAGGATTGAACTTCGTCTATCGCACCCCTTTCGTATGTGAACCCCAATAATATTTATGAATATGTAATTATGATACCTTAGCCAAACTAAATTATTCCACGTAGGTTCCCCGGATCGCGAAATACTCAGAAATAATTCATGCGGGTTCTCCCAGCGACAAATTACCCTGACTTTAAATATCTGTTTTCGGTTTGTTAACACTATCAATTCGCCCTGATTCCTCAGCAACTACTATGAGTATTCTTACTAATCAGAGTTCAAGTTTCTTATTCCTAGGCTCCCCCAAACTCGCTATTGATTTATAAAACCATTTTCCAATGCGCCCCATAAAATCAACCTATAACTCCGACACACCGGCGGAAGCTAAGCATTAAGCATAGAATAAAAATACCAATATCATAAAAACAAGGATTCATAAATAGTAAAGAGAATTCACATACAACTGGGGATTGAATCGACTACATTCAATCCTATTGAAGAGTTTAGCTACGCATGGTAGCCATTACAAACCAACGAAGAAACTGTCACACTTTTCTCCAACCCTAGCTCTGCTCTGTCGTCTCTCGACTCTCCAAGCCTTCTTTTGGTCTGTGCAAATGGTTTGTTTAAATAGAGATTGGAAAGCTATCTGAAATCTGGAAGGAATCTGATTTGAAATCCTTTGAAAAACTGATCCCGTATTTCTGCGCTTCAACCTGCGCTCAACGCAGATGAAGCGCAGGAAACAGAGAGCTAATTAAATGTTGCGCTCCACTTGCGCTCAGTGCAGGTGGAGCGTATTTCTCGTTCTAGCTTTCCTAATTTCCTCTTTTTTCAGCTTGATCTCTTCCTGATCTTATCCTTGTTTGCTTTGTTTTCCTTATTTCCCTCTTTTTAGCTTGATCTTGTGTTGATTTGATCTTCAAATTTAAATTGAGAATTTTATCTTCAGAATCCTTGTTTAAATGACTGCGGATTTTATCTTGATCTGCTGCCATTTAGAATCTCA
This sequence comes from Sesbania bispinosa, assembly GCA_026901365.1. Taxonomy (NCBI): domain Eukaryota; kingdom Viridiplantae; phylum Streptophyta; class Magnoliopsida; order Fabales; family Fabaceae; genus Sesbania; species Sesbania bispinosa. Next base: position 465,738 of record QLOH01000380.1, read on the forward strand.
TCTGTAGATTTTCTCTTCAAATAGATGTTATCTTATTTCTCCATTTAAAACTTTCCTTTTTATATGCAAAATCAACAGATTTTCTATTAAAATAGCATCAAATTCAAATTTGAATTAAATAATCACAAAATATGCATTTATTACTAAAAAGAAGTAATTTGGGGAATAAATTTACTATTTTACCCTTGATAAGTGTTGTAATTATACAAGAATTTATCATATATTTAGCACTTATCAACCATCTTCCAAACACTATCCCCAACAATATTCCAGTAAATTTTGAAGAATATAGGTTGAAACCCATCCGATCATGGGGCCTTATAGGATTTCATGCTGAATAAAGCATTATGAACTTCCTCCTTAGCTACTAGCATTAATAGTTGATCAATACAATCGCCACTTATCGAGGCATAGAAGGAGTAGGGAGATTAGAGCTTATAGCTTCCTTGGCTCCAAACAACTTTTTGAAAAAGTCAACCGCTTCCTCTCTTAACAACTCTGCATCAGTACACCACACACCAGAAGGGAGGTGCAGGTCATGATGTATCATATTTCTCTTCCTCCGGACAATTGTTTGAGTACGGAAGAAAGTTGTGTTTCTATTACCAAATCTGGCTCATTATTCTCTTGATTTCTGAAACCACAATATCTCCTCATGAAAAAGTATTTGATCATATTCCTGCTGGAGATTGGTCTGGGTCCGAAGCAAATCAGCAGAGTCCACCCTCTCAAGAGCTCTTTAAATACCTTTTAGTTTGGATTCAATAGATCTCTTTCTAGTGAATATATTTCCAAACTTTTCTTTATTGAATTTAGAGAGTCGCCTCCACCTGTCGAAGGGATAAAAGAGCATTACCATTATTAGCCTCCCAAACATTTGATATCAAGAAATCATATTCTTGATGAGTCACCTCCACCTGACGTTCCTTCATTCTCTATTACAACCTTTGATCCATCCTGCACATCTTCAGCGAGTTTTTGAGGATGTTTTGGCAGGTTCAGCTTATCCAATATTCTCGCATACACGTCATTAGTAACATCTTTGGAGTAGGTATTATTGGCTCCTTCCGTTGGTGCTCCTTCTACGTCCAAATCTTGGGACCCTCGGAAGAATGAGGTGTTGATTCCTTGACCCGCTTGACTTTATTACCATCATTTTTGTTATTAATAATTTGTTGTCCTGATTATTCTCACCACTCAGAGCCTCAAATCGATATGATCTATCATTCTTGCTACTTTCCATATATGTTTTAGAACCAATCTTGCCACGTGATTTTTGGGATCGTTTCATCTGTGTAACGACCAACCAGTCATCATGTGGGACCTCTGTTAGAACCACATGAAACACGGGGGTTGAATAGTGTTTTAAAAATTTATGCAAATTTATGAAACCTTTTTCTCAAATGATATCAAATGAACTTAAGCAAGATATTATGAAAAACTCAGTTGAAAGACAAAACAATTATCAGAGTTATGCAGAAAATATGAAAACTTCGTTTTTCAGAAACTTGCTGATTTTAATAAAAACAAATAAGTGTTTTATGAATACTTCAAATGGTTAAAAAGACATTTCTCAACACTTTGTTTTAAATATCAATTTCAATCGTATTAAGCAAATTGTTCAGAAATGTTTCTTATTGGCGTTCAATTGATTTGGTTACTTGCTGAAAATTAAGTTGATAGAGAACTTGCTGAACCATATTGGAAGGTTCGGTAAATACTCCTTTTTCAAAACAATTCTGTTTAGTAAAGTAAGTTTTACTGATCAAAATGAAAATTTAGTTTTCAGACCCTCCCTTGGTTAGAAATAAATAAGTAATAACATAATGTAAAGAGTTAAGGGTAGAGAGAAATTTACACAGAGAATTTATCTTGGTTCACCCACTAACTCAATGAGCTACATCCAGTCCCAGGGCAAATCACCACTGGATTTTCCATTATCTGAACACAGATACAAGTATTCTTTTATCCCATCCTCTTCAGGCTTACCAAACATTCTTTGTTATCAACTGCCTCTCCAGGCAACTCATTGCAGTATTATTCTTCTCAACCTCTCCAGGCTGAACAAGTATTCTTTGTCCCAGCCTCTCTAGGCTAAACAAGTATTCTTTTCTATCAAGCCTCTTTAGGCTCTACCCGAGTATTCTTTTCTCCCAGCTTCTCCAGGCTTCCCAAGTATTCTTTGTTTTTCAATTGCCTCTCCAGGAAACTCATACAGTATTATTTCTTTCTCCAAGCCTCTTCAGGCTCTCAAAGTATTCTTTCTTCCACCAAGCCTCTCCAGGCTCTCCAGAGTATTATTTCTACCACTGAGCCTCTCCAGGCTCTCATACACTTAATGTGTTTACAATTAAGAATAGAATTTAAGTTTCAGCGAAACTTAAATTTCAGTTTTCTTGTACATAGGGATTACTGAGTGAAACTCAGAATACAAACATTAAGTGCTAAGTATAAGGAATGACAGAGATATGAATATGTAATTCTAAGTTCTATTTCATCTCTGTAGGTGTCAGCACCCAATTTTGTCCGGAAGTTTTCTTTCATTTCTTTCTTTATATTTCATGTACGTATATATGTGTGGTACGTAATCATTTCCTACTCACCTTATTAAAAATTAAAAAAAATTAAAACATGAAAAAATTAAAATGGATTAATTAATTAGTCAATCAATTAATTATTGGATAATTAATGGATTGAATGATTAATTAAACATTTGTAACAAAAAGATTTTTTTTCCTTTTTCTTTCTTCTTCTTTCTTTTCCTTTATTTTTGTTGTTGTTTTTGTTTTTTTTTTGTTCAGCTTGAGTTTTTTTTTCCTTTCTTTTTCAAAAATCTTTCGGACTTAATTTTATTTTTCTTCTTTTTTCTCATTCGAGCTGGGCCTTTAGCAAGCCCATTTGGTGTAGTTATTTACCCGCAGAAAAGAAAAAAAAACAAACAAAAGGCAAATGTACATGCTATTGCCAGTACAATCCTTTGAACGAAATTCTCAAGAGATGATGGTTCCTCCCGCCGTATGTCCATATAACCATCCCCAAGCAACCCTTCCAACACCTTTTCCTTCCCATCAATGCACTGCCACAACCCCAAACACATTCATATCCCCTACCACATCGTCCAATGGTGTCTCACCATCCTCCATGTCCCATCCATTCACAACAGATATTCCAAGCTCCTAACATGCCATACGCGGCTACACCTTCTCAAATGACGCCACCCCATCCTTATAATCCAATGACACCATACTCCACACCATATTGCCCGCCACTTCCCACCCCATATCATGCTTATAATCCAAACACACCACGCTCCGCGCCATATTGCCTGCCACTTCCCACTCCATATCATCCTAATAATCCAACCACTCCATACTTCCCACCGCATCCCACCCCACCACGAGCAATGTTTACCACATCACCTCGGCCAAATCAATCACCAATCCCTGTTCCTAACTCCAACTCGAACCAACAGAAGCGAGGAAAGAAGCAGGTCCAGCCTGACCCAATCCCCATGTCTTACACAGAGTTGTTGCCGCATCTGATTCGTGGTTCGTTGGTTGTCCCTCGCCCTTTACCTCCAGTTGAACCACCTTACCCAAGGGGCTATGATCCCAATGCTAAATGTGATTATCATGCTGGGGCACCAGGACATTCCACTGAAGATTGCAGGACTTTAAAGCGCAAGGTTCAAGAGTGATTAAGGTGAAGTGGTTGAGCTTTGAAGGAAATGATCCTAATCCTGTGATTAAAAATGGAAGTCCCGCTGATGGTGTTGTTGCAAGAGAACTAAAGGATGGCCGTTGATCTGGCTCATTCATGTTATGCCAAATTTAAGCTCAATTGTTGCGACATTGTCAAGTTTCATGTGTTTTTGTTTTTTTTTTGTACTGTTAATCACATCGCTCTACCTAGGGCTTTTGTGACAACCAATATGCTTAGCAAGTGCACAATTCTCTTTCAAAATATGTAATCAATGAAATGCATGCTGAATTTGCCAACAACTTTTTGTTCTTTACCTCCGACCTTAACTTTGTTCATGTCATTTCATTTCCCAAGTCCATTGTAAATAATGTTGACCCTCACGAGTCTCTCACACCAAAGTGTTAGTGTCACATCCTAAAATTTTGGTAATCCATCAATCATGCTAATAAGGATTGTGAAAATGATAAGGAATTCTTGGGAGTTGCGGAGTTAGAAGTTGTTGGAATCCAAATCGCTTGAAGGAGTTGTGGGTGACCTAGGGTAGACACCATGGTAAAAGAAGGAAATTGCCTTTAAAATCTGAAATAAGGGAAATAAATGCCATTTTTATTAAATGTATCGGTGTCATGGACCCTTTAGATGATTCCTCTTCAAGGAAGAAGCTTGTTTTGGAGGGTTAAAAAAGATGAGTTTGAGATTTTGATCTCAGAATTAAAGTATGAAAATGGGCAATTATGATTTGAAATGATGATGGCCATCTTTCTCTATCCCGAAAATATCAAATCATCATCCCTAGTTGTCCCCATTGAGCCTAGATTTTTTTCTTTCAAATAACCATGGACAAGGATCACCCCCACATTGGGGTTGCGCAAAATGAAAGTCAACTTTCACTCATGTTGTTTCATAGTTTGAAATGTAAAAAAAATGTTAAAAAAAAAATAGAGAAGAAAAGGAAAAAGAAATCGGTGAAAAGAAAAAGACAAGCAAAAGCATGAATGAACAAAGTGACAAAAAAGAAATAATCGTTGACTTCAAAACTCCCCACTTGAACATTTGTTTCCATTAAAAGAACGGAGTTATCGATCCTTGATCCTTTGAACCCTTAAAACACTTATTTGGGCCTGATATACCCTTTCTTTCCTAGCCATTAGCCCTGACCCCGTTACAAGCCTTACAAAGTCCGTTCTGATCAATGAAATGATTGCCATCATTTTCACAACTTTAATTCTGAGAACAAATATTATTCAAACATGCAGTCAATAGCCAAAAAAGAAAGAAAAATGATAAGGAAGATATAAGGGTCCGTTAGGTTAAAACCTGTAAGGGAAACCTGAGCAAAAGTTAGGGCAAGCAAATGGGGCAACCATGACCAACACTGGGGTAAAAACAGGATACAGGAGATGAAAGTCATTCTAAGAACCAAACTGAGGCAAAAATGATACTGGGGCAGATAAGATGTTGAAGTGTATTCAAACAGGGGCAAACAAAGTATTCAAAATACAATAGATTAGAGTCATTATGAGGCACTGGGGCAAATGTAACATTTGAAGCGTGTGCAACCAGTGAAATTCATATCCTTAGAAATTGGCTGATAGGGGCAACTCACAATCCCTAGAAACCGAATGATGGGCTCCCAAAAATTTTAGATATGAGAGACTAACTCTGTTGATTGAAAGAATACCATACAAAAAAAACAAAAAAAAGGAAAAGAAAAAGAAAAAACAAAAGAAAAAGCTTACCCTTGTTACTACCTCTTGTAAATTCTTGATCCCAACGTAGCAGATGTAAAAAGAAAAAGAAAAAAACCAAAAAAAGTCCTTACCTTTGTTGCTACCTCTTGTAAATTCCTTGATCACCAGATAGCAGATGTAAAAGAAAAGCCAAAAATAGTCCTTACCTTTGTCACTACCCTCTTGTGAATCCTTGACCTCCATGCGACAAACATGACCCTCTTCTTTGTAAATGTGCAATCTCATTCGGCAAATTCATATTGCATTTATTGACATACATATATTGAAAGAAAACAGTGTCAACACTTGAAAAGCATTTTGATCATTTTTATGACTTCAAAGACACATGGAATTTGATGAACTCCCAACAAAAATAAGGAATGACCAAATCACAAGCTCAAATGATAAAACTGCAACATGCGCTTACTTCATAATATACTCGATTAGGCATCAAGAGCATCAATTGATTAAAGGACCCAAGCTTGATTCAGAGATATTTCATTGCTCATCCATGAACCTTGTGTGGCACCTAAGTCTATAAGGATCGAGGATTCAAGAAAATCAGGATTAATTTGGCCCAAATTTGGTGAAGACAATAAAAATGATCAAACCAAAAGGAAAAGTTCTAGGGAGTATCCAATGCTCTTGCATCAACAGTCATCCTTGTAGCATTACTCCTTTCATCATGCACCACATTTGCGTCATGCATTGCCAATCAATCTCATCTTTCATGTTGAACATAATCTTTGTATTTGACACTATTTGTTAATCTGATTCTTTACATTGTGGATCACTCATGTGGCACACTCCACTCACTCTTTGTTGCTCATGCTATTATAATTTGGGATTTCCTGGGTTCTTGTACCCACACATCTCGGTTCCTGGGGCACATTGCTTCCCTTGGGTCCTTGAACCCACCATACTTTAACTTTAAGGTCCCTATGGCCCACTCCATACTCACTATTGGGCCCTTATGTTCATCATGGCCATATTCTTGGGCCTTTATACCTAGGACACTCTTGTTTGATTTCCTCCTACCCAATGTAACTCCATTCTTGGGTCCATGTACCCATTACATTCTCAACATCGGCCCCCTATGGGCCCTCTAACCCATTTCCTCTTCATTGAGGATCTTTGTATCTCTCTCATACATTTTGTGAGGCTCACACGACTGTTGTCGCCCTCAATCAATGATTCTGGTGCCCATTGCACTCCCATTCTCGGGTTCTCATACCCAATACGCATAGATCCATGCCCACCAAAAGTTGATGTCAAAGTCCTCATACCTGATGCGTCTTCAGTTCCTTGAGTCCTTATACTCATGGCTTCTTTCGGTTCTGAAACCCAGCAGATCCCGGTTTCAGGGTCCACATACCCGTCAAAGTCAATTCTTTGGGTTCATATGCCCAATTCATCCTCAGGGTCCACGTACCCGTCAAAGTCAATTTCTTGGGTTCATGTGCCCAATTCATCCTCAGGGTCCACGTCCCCGTCAAGGTTGATCCCTTGGGTTCGCATGCCCAATTCATCCTCAGGGTCCACGTACCCGTTAAGGTCAATCCCTTGGGTTCACATGCCCAATTCATCCTTGGGGTCCACATACCCATCAAGGTCAACTCTTTGGGCTCACATGCCCAATTCATCCTCAGGGTCCACGTACCCGTCAACTTTGACTCTTTGGGTTCACATACCCATTGAATCCTTAGGGTTCACGTACCCGTCAAGTTCTTTGGGTTCATATACCCATTGAGTCACTTGGGTCCTTTTACCCATTGCATTTCAATTTCTTGGGCTCTAGCGCCCTTTACAAAGGTCTGCACACCCATTCTCTGAGATCATCATGATCAAATCATTGGGTTCTCATACCTTTTGTACCTTCGGTGTTGGGCCCATGTGTCCATCACGTACTCTTTGGGCCACTTCGCCCATGACATCATCCACTTTGGGCCCTTGTATCAATGACTTACTCACCTTGGGTCCTCGAACCCATTTTGCTTTGGGCCACTTTCCCATCTTCATTTTCCATCTTGGGCCCATGTGCCCGTTACACACTCGCTTTGGGTCTTTATACCCATGGCATGCTCATCATGGGTCCTCATACCCGTTTCAATGCCTACTCTGGGCCACCATGCCATCACAATTTTCCATCTTGGGCCCATGTGCTCGTTACACACTCGCTCTGGGTCTCCATACCCACAGAATGCTTACCTTGGGTCCTCGCACCCATTTCTATTTTTGCTTTGGGCCATTTTTCCATTGCAATCTCCATCTTGGGCCCATGCGCCCGTTACACACTCACTTGGGTTTTTATACCCATGACATGCTTATCTTGGGTCCTCGTACCCATTTCAATGCTTACTTTGGGCTACTTTGCCCATTTAATCCTCCATCTTGGGCCCATGTGCCCATGACACACTCATTAAGGGTCCTTAGGTCCATTGAATCTCTCTTTCAGATTCCTGCAACCAGTTTGTGAGCCCTCACTCCCATTACAGTCCTATCTTGGGTCGTCATGTCCATTACACCACCATTCTTGGGTTCATGTGCACATTGCATCCTCAGTCTGGGGTAGTGAACTCATTTGATCTTCATTTTGGGTCCCTATGCCTATGACATCTCCTCGAGCCCATGTGCCCACTACATGTCCTACTTAGCTCACCTTGATCCATTAAATCATCATTTTTGGATCTCAAAATCTCCAATACTTGTTTAATCTCCTTTTCACTCTGATCAGAATGTCCAGAGTCGGTCTGGTGCCATCAGAGTTTCAGCCCACCTAATCTCCTTTTCACTCTGATTAGAACGTCCAGAGTCGGTCTGGTGCCATCAGAGTTTTAACCCACCTAATCCCTTTTCACTCTGATCAGAACGTCCAGAGTTGGTCTGGTGCCATCAGAGTTTTAACCCCACCTAATCTCCTTTTCACTCTGATCGGAATGTCCAGAGTCAGTCTGGTGCCATCAGAGTTTCAGCCCACCCTAATCCCATTTAACTCTGATCAAAACGTCCAGAGTCAGTCTGGTGCCATTAGAGTTTCAGTCTCAAAACCCGGGCATCGACCCGACGTCGACCCGACAACCTTGTTACCTTTTTTTCCCTCTCTAAGCCCAGCATCGGCCTGACATCCTTCATCCAAAGCCCAGTATCAGCCTGGCTCCCTTTCCGTTTCCGCAAATTCTGGTCCCGGTCCAGCATTTTTAAAATTCCTGTTTAAGCCTAGCACATGTCTGACATCCTTTCCGTTTCCGCAAAGTCTAGTCCTGGTCCAGCATTTTTAAAAATTCCTGTTTAAGCCTAGCATATGTCTGGCATCCTTTCCGTTTCCGTAAAGTCTGGTCCCTATCCAGCACCTTTAAAATCCCTGTTTAAGCCCAATACATGTCTATCATCCTTTATGTTTCCGTTAAGTCTGGTCCCGGTCCAGCACCTTCAAATTCTTGTTCAAGCCTAATATTTGTCCATCACTTTTTGCTTTTTCGTAAAGTCTGGTCCCAATCCAGTGCTTATAATTTTTGGTCAAATCCCATCATCTGTGTCCCAAATTTCAAACCCAATCTAAGTCTGGTCTCGATCTAGCGCCTTTTAATTAGTGTCAGTCCAACACTTTTGTCTTCCGGCCAAAATAGGAGCTTTTATCTTTACTTAATTTTTACTGTGAGAATATGAAAAAGCGTACTTATTTATATTCTCTAGTAAAAATATAAGTAAAGAGGGGCAGCTGTCAGCACCCAATTTTGTCCGGAAGTTTTCTTTCATTTCTTTCTTTATATTTTCATGTACGTATATATGTGTGGTACGTAATCATTTCCTACTCACCTTATTAAAAATTTAAAACAAATTAAAACATGAAAAATTAAAATGGATTAATTAATTAGTCAATCAATTAATTATTGGATAATTAATGGATTGAATGATTAATTAAACATTTGTAACAAAAAGATTTTTTTTCCTTTTTCTTTCTTCTTCTTTCTTTTTCCTTTATTTTTGTTGTTGTTTTGTTTTTTTTTTCAGCTTGAGTTTTTTTTCCTTTCTTTTTCAAAAATCTTTCGGGCTTAATTTTATTTTTCTTCTTTTTTCTCATTCGAGCTGGGCCTTTAGCAAGCCCATTTGGTTTAGTTATTTACCCCCAGAAAAGAAAAAAAACAAACAAAACAAAATAAAGAAAAGAAAACAGAAAAAGGGGAGGAAGAGTGTAAACAGTACCACTCGCAGAGCAGAGCAACTTGCTCTGTTGCTCTGTGAGCGCCTCATAGTCAGACAAGGCATGGGCACAACAAATTTTTTTTTTAGGCGGTGCAGCAGGGGTATTGATTGCAACTTGCACTGCTGAAGGTGAGGCGGTTTCTTTCCATTATATATAGTACATGACACAAACAAAAGGAAAGGAGGCGATTACAGAGAAAAAATACAGAAGAGGGTCTCATTTTTCCTAAGCGATTTTGAAAGAAAAAACAAAGAGGGGGACACAAATTGAAGGTAGAAAAATACAGAGGGAGAGTTACAAAACATTTCAGGAGAATTTGTAGATCTTGAAACCGAAAAAACAAAAGAAAATCAGCATTTGAAAGAGAGATTCAAAAGGAAAAGAGCTTACATAATCATATTGGAAGCCAAAGGGAAAAGGGAAGAACAAATAGAAATAAATTTCCATCAGGTACATATCTACGAATGCATAAAGTCATATGTGTGTGCTTGATGAAATTGTTATGAATATGGTTAATCGCTGTGTATACAAATTCATATTGGTTGCAAACATCTATGTTTAAATAAGAATATTGCACAAACAAATCACATGACTCTCCTACACCATTTCCGTTTTTTTCACAATCAGGCACAAAAGAGAACTATAAATCACACAGTAATTTCATCAAACCATCCAGCAACACACAGTCTTTATTAATACACAGTCCCATTACAAAAAACAGAGAGGAGAAAAAAGCCAAAGCAGAACCATATTCTTTGCTCAGTAAGAGGCTCCTATCTCCTCCATGATCCCTTCCTTCCTCAGCCATCACCACGACGCCACCATGGTGTTGCTGCCCTTAAAATACCCCTCAGTCCCAATAGTCTCCTTATTCAGCCAATCAAGGGATAAAGGTAATCAGAAATCTAACAAATAGGAAAATCAGAGTATGAGAGAAAGAAAGAAAGAGAACCCTCACCACTTCCTAGCTGCGGCCCAAAACGGCCGTCGTCTGTACCACCGCGGCCACCACGGGGCCGCCGCGCATCTCCGCTGCGAGACGCAGCCAAACGCCCCTGCAGCCGCACAAAATCGCCCGTCCCTCTACCAGCCGCTCCGTCGCGCGGCGTCCGTCGCCGCAGGGTTGCCACGCGTGTTTGCCCTTGCTGCAGCGCCGTCGTCCAAGGCAGCCTCTCTCTCCGCGCGCCCATTGCTGCGCGCGGTTACCACCGTGAGCCCCTCCGTGTGCTGCTGCGGCGTCGTCATCAGAGGTGGCTACTCCTCCACCATGCCCGGCCGCCTCCTCCCTCGCGCTGCCACTGTGCGGCCTTCTCCGCTGCTCCATGCAACTGCCGTCCTCCTCTGTCCCGCGGCCGTCCTCGCCGAGCCACAAGCGGCCGTCCTTGCCGAGCCACCAGCGGCCGCGGCTGCATCCTCCTTGGCCATGCAAGGGGGCGGCCGCTCCCCTTTCCTTTTCCCCTCTTTCAATTTTACCAACCCTAGAATGAAAAATTAGAAAGTGAGAAAGTGAGGGTGAGATGAGAGAATGTGTAGAACCTTCTGTTGAGAGGAGACAAAACCGATTCACTTTCCTTTTCTTTTTTTTTCTTTTTTCTTTTTTTTCTTTTTCCTTTAATTATTGGTTTTCTTTTATTTTTTACTATGATTATTTTAGAAGCCGATGCAACTTGGGCTGCATATTGCACGCCCCTCCCTTTTTTGTGACTGCAAGTTGGGCCGATGATGCAACCTGAGGCCCAACTTTATTTGAGTGCGTGGAAGTTCTTTTAATTTTTATTTTCTGAGTTATTGTTTATCTCACATTTTTTTTATAATTTCCTTTTGACCCACCATCTTGTATTATTTGTAAATATTTATTACTTTTATTTTGCCTGCTTTAAATAATTGTGAATATTTGTCTGGTGTGCATTTTAGCTGCCGTTGTAAATAATACTCGTTTATAACTTAGGACACGTGTAAATACAGTTAGTTGAATTTACTCTTTTTCAAAAAATAAAAATAAAATAATAATATTTTCTAAAAAATAATCGATCACGTTAATGGAATAGCATTTCTATCCTTTAACGTATTCTTTTTTAAGAAAAAGGAAGTAATTGAGTATAGTCATTTACTAGCTCAATTATGTGTTTTTCTAAAAATAATCCCTTTTCAAAAAATTACGTTAATTGAATAGCATTTCTATCAATAACGTAAAAAGGAAAATATTGAGTATAGTCATTTACTAGCTCAATAACGCGCTTAATCACAAATCTCTTCCAAAAATAATTTTTTCAAAAACTACGTTAATTGAATAGCATTTCTATCAATAACGTAAAAAGGAAAATATTGAGTATAGTCATTTACTAGCTCAATAACGCGTGAAATTTCAAATTCATTTTAAAAAAAATGATTCTTTTCAAAAAAATTACGTTAATTGAATAGCATTTCTATCAATAACGTAAAAAGCAAAATATTGAGTATAGCCACTTGCTAACTCAATAATGCAGAATTTTAAATCTTTTCTCAAAAAATGTTTTCTTCTCAAAATAAAGGACGTTTATCGAATAACATTTCTATCAATAATGTCGTCTAAACAATTTCAAGGGTTCGTTGTATAGCCATTTGCTAGCATCAACTCTGCTAAAAATAAATTTTCTTCTTTCTTTGAATTAAAAAAAAACTTCCAAAACAATTTCCTCATTTTCCTTTATTTTAAAAATAAAAAAAAATTAATTTCTTTCAAAAACAAAGTCAATCTTTTTTCCAACACGTTTTCAGAACTACGTAGCTTTGATTTCTCCATTGCACCTGGGGATACGTAGGAGCGGGAACCGGACCCGTCAAGCCAAAGTAAACAAAAAAAATGTTTTTTCCTCTTTTAATCCAAATTCAATTCTTTTTAACTTAGGTTATTTATTTTAAAAAAATACAAAAAAATAAAAATAAAAAAAGGGAAACAAAAAATAATTTTCATTTTAAAAAAAGGGGGTAAAATGAATATTTTCAAAGTTAACAAGTTTTGCACAATTAATTAGAGGTAACCATTTTTAAAACGGATGTTGTAGGGTGATAATACATTCCCTACACATAAATGACTCCCGAACCCAAATCTGGTTTTGAAGACCATTTTTCTTTTTTAAAGGGTTTTTCCAAATGTTTTCCCTTAAAATAAACTTTGGTGGCGACTCCAATGAAACTCAATTTTTCCAATATGTTTCGCCGACCCGTCGTGACCCCGGTTTCGACAGTTGGTTCAGAAGGTTGGCGGTGTATGAACTGTATTGAGCTTGGCCAATTTCTTCTATGAGTTTTATAGATGCCATGATTCAAGGATAGATGATTTTATATCCATGGCTGCCTCCTTTTTGTCAATGCCTTATGAATATATCATTTTCATGTTAAGGCTGACTTCCCTCTTTCTTCTTCTTCTTCATTTTTTTTCTCTCTTGGAGATTCTCTGGGTTCTCCCCAGTTTTTATCTGTTCTCTCTCTTTCTCCAAAGACCAGAGGATTGAGGCTACAAGCTCTTTGGCTTCGAAAAGCTCTTCTCAATTTCACATTTCAGGCTATTTATATATGTCTTGATAAAATATAGCCGTTGAGAAGTGTTTTGATTTTACCGTTGAGAAAGTATGAGTGACATTCTTCAGACTGTTGTGACAGTAGCTTTCTCATGCGGTCACTTCTGAGATTAGGCAGATTAGGTGTGTAGATAAATTAATTCTGACACACTGCAGATAAGCTTTTATCTGAGAGATTTTCCTTGATCTTCAGCAGGTTGGTGTTCTCTCTCTTCTTCTTCTTTTTTTTTCCTTTATATTTTCTCCGAGAGTGAGATTGTTTCTTCAGCAAGTTGGCTTAGCCTCTCTCTCCTTTCTTTTCACTTTGTGAAGTATGTGGAAACAATAGAGATAATTTTTAGCTCCTGTGCTTCTTCTTTATCCATAGTGAAGTTAACTTTTCTTCTTGAAAAGACTTCCGACTTCTGATAGCGTGTTGCAGTGTTTGTACAGAAGTAGGTGTACAGCAGTGCTGACCTATCTCTGATCATTATTTGCTTTTCTACCTTTTTCTGCTTTCTTTTTCTCCAACAAAGCTTCTTGAATTAAGGAAAATAGCTTTTGCGACTATTTCCTTTCTGGATGAAGGCATAAGACATTTAGACAATTTTCTAATTGTTAATCAAATTGTCTTTGCCTTTGTTGAGACTTCTTTGACGTTTGAGATTTGTCCACGTAGTCAGAGAGTTAATAATCTTCATATCTTCAGAATGTTATATGATATGTTTGGCTTCTTCTTCTTCTGATAATCTGAAATGCCAATACATTTCAGAGAGTTGATTTACTCCAGAAATTTTCTTCTTCAGATTGCTTCTTCTAGATTTGTTTTCTTTATTCTTCATATTGTTGCTTCGTCGTTCTTCCTTGTTCTTGATGATTTTCCATGAGCTTGATTCTGTCCTTCATTTGTTGATTTAGCATGTTTGTCATTCCAGCATGATTATCCTTTTGGCATGCTTATTACCTTCAGCGTGTTTGACTTTTCCTAGTCTTTCTTGATGACTTCCAAGTTGTTTATCTTTCAGATAGTTGCTGTGATTGAAGATTGCTTTCCTTCTAACTGAATTTCTTTCTTTAGCATTTCCACTTTAGAGTGATTGAATTCAACTTTTGCATTCTTTCTGATTTGCAATCTTCTTGAAGCAAGTCTTCATTTCATCTTGCAGATGTACTTCTTTTCTTCAGTCTGTATGCTTTCAGCAGGTTGATCAATTCTTCAGATAGTTTGTTGTGTTGTTCTTCTCTTGAGCTTGTTGTTTCTTTCTTCTTCCACTTCCAAGCCTTCTAGTCTTTTGTCGGTCATCTTCAGAGAGTTGCTCCAATGCTTTTCTCTTCTTCTTGATCTTCGGTTCTCCTTCAGCAGGTTTCTTTACTAAGTTCCTGAAATACACAGACAAATACCTTTCTCAGTAGCACCCATTTTCTTATAGTATAATCTAATTTGTTACTCATTAAAACCAAGGATAATAAGTCTTGAACTTAATTTAAATACTTAAATTAATTCTGAGACTTCACAACCTCACCTCCTACAATCTTGCTATTAATCACGCTAGAGTTTGCATGTTGAGGACTCATAGCAAATGATTTCATGTGTGTCATCTTGGAGTGTTCATGGTTCCCATTTTGAGGTTGCGATGCTTGTTGAATCTGGGTGCAATTCCTTGAGACATGGCCATAGCATCCACAATGAAACAAAGGAGGTGGACGTTGGTGTATGCCCAAAAGGCCAATGGTATATTGACCCATTTTAGCATACAATATATGTCATGTTAATTATAAAAGGTATTATTTATTTTATTAATTAATTAATATGATAAAGTCCTTAGAATAACTTGTTCGTGGCTGTAAGATATCAAGTTTGACTTGATAGTGAAATTCTATAGGTTACTTCAGAACGTCATTCTCAAATCATCCCTAGTCCAAGTATTATTGTGAAAAGGGACAACAATAATACATCGAGACCAATATGTGAGTAGATTGATAACTATATCTCACTAGTCATGGATATGTGATATCAAATCTTTCACATGTGTACACATTAAAGGGTTTTTGATGGTGTACCAGACTGACCCACCATGGGAGTGTTACATGGGTTCACTACAACATTTTTATTTTTGTCCAACAGTTCAAAAGTGTAGGCAGAAATACGAAACTGTAGCATAAAACTATAGGGAACAGTTTTCAACTGTAGACTATTTCAGTGTATCCTATTTGTTTAGGCAACAGTTTTCAACATGTTTTGGCCACACTTCAAAAAATTGTTGCCTATAAGCGGGGAAAAGACAATAGTTATAGGTCAAGACTAGTGCAACAATTTTCAACTGTTGACATTTTTAAATACAATTTATAACTGTAGCCCAAAACGTCAAACACAACAGTTGAAATTTGTAAACTATAATCTATAGGCAACATTTATTAATTGTAAATAAACATATTTAGCATGACAAATATTTTAAAATTATAAAATTCCAAATTTAATGTGAAATCAAATTTTATATTTAAATAAAAAAAAATATTTAAATAAAATTTTAATATTTTATCTTTTAACTCGAATTTTATTTTAATTAAACCTGATTTCAAGTACTTAAGCCAAACACAAAACATTTCCTTAAAGTCATTAAGCAAATTGCAATAAGATATATAACATCACCATTGTATACAAATACAAATTAGCTATGAGCTACCATTTTGATAACACAATTTTTTTAATGAAGCTGCTAAAGAAATGAATTTCACGGCCAAGTTTAATATGCATCATCATCATAATAATACATACATACATTACATAGCGAAGGAGAATCAAAATGAAATTCAGAAAGTATGTACAGAGAGGTAATAATGAATAAAATGGCGAACTAGAGAGAAATGTGGAGATTGAGAGAAATGCATTGGCAATGGTCCTTCTTAAACACAGATGGAGTTGGGAAAATCAAAGGTGGCCTTCAAAACTCAACGCGTTTGTAAAATCTCCCCCCTCAAACGATGGCACACAATTGGGCTGCTCTATTTTCAGTTTCCTCTCGTTGCTCTCCAACTCCTCCAATTCCTTTCGTCTTCGATTACTTGTGTCTCAGAAGCTTCGCAACAACAGGTGATGTTCCGAAGGGACGAGCGACTCAGATGCAGACCGTGAAGAGTTCTAGCGTGGGACGAGCAGCACAGTCGTACGACTCGTGCGGGACTAGCGGCACAAGCAGGTGAAATCGCAACCATGTGAGACGAGGAGATGATGGTGAGGCGCAATGAGTCGCTCCATTTTCAGACGCTCACCTCACAAGACTAGCATGTTTATGTCGTTGCAATGAGCTTTATGCTGCAAGACAAGCAGGGACGGCGGCTACAAGTGGTTGTGTGAGATTTCGGATTTCGGAGGGAGAAAAGCCATCTCTCTGATTGTGGGTTAGGTTTTTTTTTTTTTGCCTTGTCCAGTTTTTATTTTGTTTGATTGAATTTTTTTAATTTAATATTGTATTTTAATTTTGTTTAATTGAAATAAAATTTTTATTTTTGTTGCTATTATGTTTAAGGCAAGTTTTTGTTTTGTCAAAATTTTATTTTTCTTTCAACCAACCAAATTTTCTTTTAAACTAGTTTTGGAGGGAAGGACTAAGTTGGCACCAATGATAAAAGTTATAAAGAACAAAGTTTTTAAATGTTGGGTTTTGTAGAAAATATCATTGCTACTGTTTAAAACTGTAGCTACATGTTAAATTTGAAAAGCAACAGTTTAAAAATGTTGCTTGTTATTAAAAATTCAATATTATAGTTTAAAACTGTTCCTAGATGAAGATAAGGGAACAATTATCCAGTGTTGCAAAATATGTGTTGTATAAAATATGCATTTTCAGACAACAACTACGAACTATTGCCTATAATATGTTTAGGCTACATTTATTACCTGTTGGAAAAAAATGTGTTGCCAGAGGCCAAAATTGTTGTAGTGGTTATTATGTATGTCATTAGCGATTCTCATAGTGACAATGGTGTATGTGGTCCGTTGACCTGATACCATTATGGTTCCCAACATGAGGAGTCATATGTTCTGGTGTGTCATCAAACATCATGTCTAATTTGGAAATGAAATTGTTTTGCCCATCAAAGAAATACCTGAATGGATTTTGATGTGATAAACAAAAATCTGTATATCGAAATTTGGGAAAAGAAGAATGGTGCAATGGTAACCATCTCTGATGAGTGACATATGATGATTTGGTGTCGTTAGTAATATCCTCCATAATAGCAACATGTGCTCTTACACCTGTAGTTGCGCGTCCAAATGAGTAAAGCCGGAAAAAATTATGAAAAAGAAAAACAGAAAAAGCAAAAAAAGTAAAGAGAAAATAAAAAGATCGATACCATAGGAACCAAATGAAGCACTTGGTGTTCAACGAAGTTGGCAATTCATAAAGAGACACAATCTCTTATTTTACATCCACCTTTTTTGCGGTGCCACTTTATACTGTTCATACGACCGGATTTAAACTGCATGAGGGTGAGTCATTTTGTCATGCCACCATGTTGGATACTTGTATGACACGTGTATAGTGTTATTCCTTGCGCGTGGTGAGAACAACGTGTTGAATGTAGATACAGGGTATCAAAGCTGGCAGCTCGAAGCTTCTATCAGGTTATTAGGCAGACCAATATAATCTTTACGATCTTGGAATTGCGCCAGATTTTTTGAATTTCAAATTCAAAAATGTTGGAGCCAGATTATATTTTGGGGGGAAACAAGCCATGTAGAGTGGCTATAAATTAGGTAGTGTTTCACGAATTTTATTGTGCTTAGTTTGGCTTGCAAATAGATCCGATAACAACTACGTATTTTCGTTTCACATTGTTCTGCTTAATGGCTGGTGTGTATGATCAGGTGGGAAATGTCTTTTCTGTGAGGCAGAACTGGAGACTGAAGGTGAGGGTAGTACGGGTTTGGGAGATGTACCCCATTGACGATATTCATGGGGTAGTATAAGCCAAGCTACTCAAAAGGTGTAGAACCAAAAGCACTAATCATACCTCTTGGTGTGTTGGTCATTCTATTTGCTTTGTGATGCTCTTTAGCAAATATAATTGGAGTCAGATGCCATAGTATATTGAAATTCGACACAATAAATGAAACTGAGAAATTTGGTTTATAAGAAAAGTTTGAGAAGTTTACTTTTGCGGGTTCTCTGTGTTTGCAGAATTCGGTGCTTGCTTGATTGATCTTAGCAATGTGATTGTTGAATTTACATATTTGAAAAATAGTCAGTGCTCAAACAAAAAAATGGACACTGATAGGAAAGTAGTATGGAAACAGAATATTAATTATGGCTTCATAAAAAGATAGTTTTAATTTATAATTCAACTTAAATATATGAAGTTGATTTTTTAAGTCCGTGATGAATTCATCCTTTTGCTAGCATTTTCATTTCCATAAAATGGAAATTGAATGCAAGCATTTATGTTTCTTGGATTTGTGAAGTATGTATATATTTTTCTGCTTTGTATATGGTCACAGTCAAAATATAATTATTACTAACAATATAATTGTTGGATATTGAGCCCAAAATAGGAAAGCCCATTTCGACAGATTCCTAAAATAGAAGAGCAGAATTTTTGATTAATTGTATATTATTAGGATAGCTGAAATTAAGGGATTAATATCCCTGATTGTAAATGGTTGTTTGAATTATTTCCTTTTCTGTAAATTAGATCTTTTGTAATCCCTAATTAGGATCCTAATTTGTTGTTCCCTAAAGGCTATTTATGCCTTCTGTAACACCCACCTTTTTGGTAAGGGGAATAAACAATTTTACATGGTATCAGAGCGGGTGCCTGATCCGTGATAAAAAAAGTCCCCATGGCGAACGAGCACAGCAGCTCGACAATTATCGCAGATTTTGCGCAAAAATCGGTAACTGGAATACCCAGTCTGACCGAAACAAACATCCTTCCAATCACTAGCCACAAACTCGATGGCCAGAACTATATTCAGTGGGCAAGATCAGTTTGCATCTTCCTTCAAGGAAAATGGAAGGAAGACTACATTACCGACAACGCAAAGGAACCGGAGAAGGAGGATCCAACCCACCAGAAATGGAAGCTTGAGAACAGCTTGGTAATGTCCTGGCTGCTAAGTTCCATGACACAAGAAACTGGTGAAAACTTCATGTACTACAGGTTTGCTGTACAAATTTGGAATGCAGCAAAGGAAACCTGCTCAAATGTAGACAACACTTCAGCCATTTTCGAGATCAAGAGCCTTCTACACGACCTGTGACAAGGAGATTCCTCTGTTACTGAATACTACCACTCTCTCACAAGGTATTGGCAGTAGCTGGATATTTATGAGGACATTGACTGGAAGTTTACTGAAGACCGCAAACAGTACAAGACTCTAGTGGAGAAGGATCGAATATATCAATTCTTGTTGGAGCTGAACAAGAACCTAGATGAAGTCAGGGGAAGAATACTTTGCACTAAGCCACTCCTTAGCATCTGTGAGGCCTTTGCAGAAGTTAGAAGAGAGGAAAGAAAAAGGAAAATCATGCTAGGCGGGCAGATTAACAATGTTAACACTGAAAGTTTTGCACTTGCCGCAAGAGGACCCCAAAAGAAAAATAGGGGATGGTGTGACCACTGCAGAAAAACACGACACACAAGGGAGACTTGCTGGTTACTCCATGGGAAGCCTGCTGATTGGAAGCCAAGGCACAAGGAGAATAGAGCCCATGCTGCAATTGGTGGAGAAAGGAGACCCATATATGAATCTGAACCCAGTCCATTCAACAAGGAGCAGATGGAGATGATACAAACAATACTGCGATAAACTCTCTAAAACACGAGTACTAATTCTCCTGCTGCTACACTTGCTCAAAAAGGTAATCTCTCCACTATTTTTCATGTCAGCTGCCAGAAAACAGGACCATGGATTATTGATTCTGGAGCCTCAGATCATATGACTGGGGATATTAAAGTATTTAGTCAATACACCCCTTGTCATGATGACTGTCGTTCGCATAACTGATGGTGGAACCACTTCCAATGTGGCTGGGAAAGGTGTTGTAATCATTTCTGAAGACATAATATTGAAATCTGTGTTACATGTCCCAAATTTGGATTGCAACTTATTGTCCATAAGCAAACTAACACAGGATCTAAAGTGTGTTACTAAATTTCTCCCACACATGTGTGAATTTCAGGATTTGGACTTGGGGAAGAAGATTGACAATGCTAAAGAATGTGCAGGGCTCTACCTTCTAAGAGTAGAAGATCACAAGAGAAGACATGCAAAAGTTGCGCAAGTATGTTTCTCCAAGGATGATGTAATGGTGTGGCATTATCGCCTTGGACACCCTAATTTTATGTACTTGGAGAAAATGTTTCCTACTTTATTTAATAAAAAATCAAGAGAGATCAAGTGTGAAATTTGTGAGTTGGCCAAGCATACTAAATCCCATTATCTTATTTAGTCCTACAAACCCTCTTTCCCATTTTCTTTAATTCATAGTGATATATGGGGACCATCTCAGGTTAACAATGTCACAGGCTCAAAGTGGTTTGTAACTTTCATAGATGATCACACAAGGGTTACATGGGTATTTCTCATGAAGGAAAAGTCAGAAGTAGGAAAAATCTTTGAAATTTTTCACAAAATGATACAAACTCAGTTTCAAGCCTCTATTCAAATCCTTAGAACCGACAATGGGCGAGAGTACTTCCACAAGTCTCTTGGTGATTACCTTCTCAAACATGGTATTGTGCATTAAACTTCATGTGTGGATTCCCCACAGCAGAACGGGATTGCAGAAATAAAAAATAGACACCTCTTGGAGGTAACTAGATCCCTCATGCTCTCAACAAATGTCCCAAACCATTTTTGGGGTGAAGCTTTTCTTTCCTCAGCCTACCTAATAAACAGAATGCCATCTAAACCTCTCAACTTCAAGACCCCTCATCAAACACTTCTATCCTTCTACCCAAACACCAAACTTATTACCAATCTTCCACCCAAAATATTTGGATGCACTGCCTTTGTTCATGACCATAAACCAAATTTAAGCAAACTTGACCCTAGAGCCTTAAAATGCATATTCTTAGGATATACTTCCAACAAGAAAGCATACAAGTGCTACTGCCCTTCTAACAAAAAATTTTACCATACTTTGGATGTCACTTTCTTTGAGAACCAACCCTTCTACCCCAAAGTTGGCATTCAGGGGGAGAAAATGAGTGAATACCAATCTTGGGAGCAGATTCACAACCCTTCTGTACAGAATTCTGCACATGTACCTACTGCAGAAAACTTTGAACTTGGGGCAGAAAATGTCCAACCAAGAGAGGTGGAACCAGAAGAAGCTGAAATTTTAGCAAGCTTGGCACCAGAATTTGTTACCACTACGATACAAGAAAATGAAGCTTCTGGTCATGAAATAAAGGAGCTGCATGTATACTCCAGAAAGAATAAAAGTCAGAAGCCTCAAATGGAGGTAGAAAACTGCACATTTCCAAGGCAAAACCAAGTTTCTAACCCAAGTTCAGAACCAGAAAATGCTCACACAGGTAACACATCTTCTCTTGATTCTTCCTTAAATTTAATTGATGACAATTCAGACCTGGACTTGCCTATTGCTCTGAGAAAAGGGGTGAGGTCATGTACCCAACACCCAATTGGAAATTATGTGTCTTTTGAGAAATTGTCACAGGATTATAGGGCCTTTGTCACAAATCTGGAAAACATCAAAATTCCCCAGAATTTTTATGAGGCAGTCCAGCAACCTCAATGGAAGGCAGCAGTAGATGAAGAAATCAATGAAGGGAATCAAGCATATGGTCAGGGTGCAGCGGAAATAAATGGATTCCCTCCCTTGTTATGATCGTTATGCGAAAACACAAATCAAGGCATAAAAGGGTATAAAACAAAAGGTCATACCTTTTGAGGATTGCGAACGAGGCAATAGTAGCCACGTCTCTAGTGGTGTCCACGCCAACAGCCGAACTAGGAAACCTTCCTCAACTCTGCTAGTAGTGTTTAGAGAGTAAAAGTGACTACTCATGTTGTAGAAACACAGGGAAACACTAAAAGGGGGGGTTGAATAGTGTTTCTTAATAATTTATGGAAGCTTTTTACAAACGGTTAAGTTCAAAGCAGTTTCAGAAAGGTTTAGAAAGCTGTCTGAAGTTAAGAAGACTTCTGAAAGTAATTTTAAATAGGTTTTCTTGCTTCTTTTAAAATTATTGAAACAATCTTCAATACCCTTGGGTTAGTATAAATAAATTGACAAGAGATAAGGGATAGAAAACTTAGCCAAGAAATTTATCTTGGTTCACCCACTAACACAGTGAGCTAAGTCCAGTCCCAATGGCAAACAACCACTGGATTTCCACTATATGAATATTCAGATTATAAACTTAAATATGAGTACAGTCTCTCCAGACACAACGAGTACAGTCTCTCCAGACACAACGAGTACAATCTCTCCAGACACCACGAGTACAGTCTCTCCAGACACCACGAGTACAGTCTCTCCAGACACCACGAGTACAGTCTCTCCAGACACCAACAAGTATTCTTTTTTAGTCTAGCCTCTCCAGGCTCTTCAACTAAGTATTCTTTGTTTCAGACAAGCCTCTCCAGGCTCTTCAACTAAGTATTCTTTGTTTCAAACAAGCCTCTTCAGGCTCAATATGCAGTATTACAACGAAATGTGTCTAAGCTTTTTAACTACACAAGTTTCAAGCTTAAGCAGACACAATGCACAATAATAATTGAGGTATACTCAGGATATACAGATGATGTGCAAAGAAGATGAATCAGAGGGTTTTTCAAAGTAAAGCTTGCAGCGGAATATTTCTTAGGCTTTCTTGCAATAATTTCTCTATCTGCTTGATGGTCTTTATGGAGGGGTATTTATACCCAATCTTCAATCCGTTGAAATACCACTGTTTAGAGATAGCATTAAATGCTATTTAATCCGTTGTGATACATGCTTCTGAGAGCTCTGATATTTCTGACACGGTACAAGGTTGCTCCTGCCATAAAGCTGCTACATATGTTGCTGCAGAGGCTGCGTTGCAGAGATTTCCTCAATGGTGTATGAAATTCAAAAATACCAGGAAAGGTCTCTGTGTTCCTTGCTATAAACATGTTATGTGCAGCAGAGGTTCAGAAAAGTCTTCACAAGCTTCAGCAAAGGGTGCCACGTCATTAATGAGGCTTCAGACAACTTCAACACTTCAGACGGGTTGTGCACTTCAGACGGCTTCAACGCTTCAGACGGGTTGAACCTTCAGAAGGCTTAACTCCTCAAACAGGTTTAAAGCACTTCACATAGTCTTTATATAAGCTTACAGTGGCTTGCTGAAATCATAGATAAATCATTAAAACATATATGTACCTATGACAAATATTTTAACTCAAATTTGTTAAGCATTAAAACTTAGGAATTGTGCTGTCTTAAACATCATATTTTCTCTTATGATATTTTCGAGACTCAACACATGTGTCATGGGTAATGCATCTCATGCTCTATTTATAGAGTGGTGGCTAGGGTTTTACCCTCACTCACTTATCCCTAACACATATGGGCCTGGCCCATTAGGTTATAATTCTAATCAAATTAGAATTATTATCTTTTCCTAGTGGCATGTTGTATGCGTGTGACCCAATAGACTTTTAATATTTGGTTATGATATTAAAATAAAAACCCTTTTATATTTAATATCATAAATAGTGAGCGGTATCTAGCAATACGTCACTATCCAAATATTGAGATTATCAACAACTTTGATCAATCCTATTTTATGATAATTTATATGATCTGTCCCTTTGTCCAAATATCTAATTGAACACAAGGTCATGGATTGTGTCAACCTTGTATAGTTCAATTTATGTTTTTCTTGATCCCCAAGTAGACTGTTCAGAAAATAAACATCTCATGTTTATCCTCCTGAGCATGGCCATGCATTTTGCAGTCTCACTTTATCAAGAGGCCTACAGATATAATTCCTGTTACATAGGAGGGACAAATCCCATCTAGGGCACTCACATTCCACCACATAATTTATTATATGTCCAAAAACCAACTTTATGATTACCCCGTTACAGGTAACGTTTGATGATAATTAAAACATATAATACCTTATGTAGGAATCGTAGTGATTTCAGGTCGAAGGACTTCATATAACACTTATCAATTTAAGAAACGTTCATGACACTTATGTAACAATCCATGCAACGTTCTTAAGGTGGGTCTGTCCAGTACACCATTACTCTTAATGTGTACCTATGTGAGCACATGATATCTCATATCCATGATCCATGAGATGTGATCATCAATGAACTCACATACTAGTCTAAATGCATCTTTGTCCTAAGATGATACTTGACTAGGGACTATTTAAGAATAGTTCTTCATAAGATCTCACGATCAAGTCATCTACTTGATTTCTTATGAAATTTGAGCTTACTATTCTAAGGACATTAATTATATCTAAAAGAATAAGTTGCCTTTATAAAATAACATGATACAAGTGATGGATGTTCATAAACATATAAGTCTCTAGTGCATATTCCTAACAATCAAGGCCTTAGAAAAGAATGGCACGTGGGAGTACTCTTAACTTCCACAAGGAAAGCAACCTGTGGGATGCAAATGGATCTTTTCAGTCAAATATAATACAAATGGCAGCATCAACCGATACAAAGCTCGATTGGTAGCACAAGGATTCACTCAGTCATATGGATTAGATTATGAGGAGACCTTCGCACCAGTGGCAAAATTGAATTCTGTTCGGGTTTTGTTGCCCATTGTAGTAAATCTGGATTGGGTTTTACATCAATTGGATATCAAGAATGCTTTTCTAAATGGAGAACTCGAGGAAAAAGTTTATATGAAGATCCCTCCAGGACTAGAATCATCAGAGAACTCAGGGAAGGTTTGCAAATTATGGAAATCACTCTATCGTCTTAAGCAGACTCCTAGGGCCTGGTTTAATAGGCTAACGAGGGTTGTGAAGGGGCATGGATTCTTCCAATGCCAAACAGACCACACCATGTTTGTAAAATGCTCCCAGGAGGGCAAGCTTGCTGTTTTCATAGTCTATGTTGATGATATCATCATCACCGGAGATGATAATGAAGAAATTAGAAATTTGAAGCAGTTCTTAGCCAAAGAATTTGAGGTTAAAGATCTGGGCAACTTGAGGTACTTTCTTGGGATGGAAGTGGCTAGATCTAAACATGGGATATCCATATCCCAGAGGAAGTATATTTTGGATTTACTACAAGAAACTGGAATGTTAGGGTGTAAACCAGCTGATACACCTATGGAACCTAATGTGAAACTTGGCATTGAGGAAGAGAGTCCTCAAACCAACAAGGAGAGATATCAAAGACTAGTTGGAAGACTGATTTATCTAACTCACACTCGTCCAGACATTGGGTACTCTGTAAGTTTGGTTAGTCGATTCATGAATGACCCCAGGGAAACCCACATGAAAGCGGTTAATCGTATATTGCAGTACCTGAAGAAAACTCTTGGCAGGGGGCTTTACTTCAAAAAGAACACAGAAAGAAATGTTGAAATCTTCGTAGATGCAGACTGGGCAGGATCTATATGTGACAGAAAATCAACTAGTGGGTATTGTTCTTTTGTTTGGGGAAATTTAGTCACTTGGAGAAGTAAAAAACATTCAGTGGTAGCAAGGAGCAGTGCAGAAGCTGAATTTAGAGCTATGGCACATGGAATTTGTGAAGGAATATGGTTGCAACGGCTGCTGCAGGAACTCAAGGTCTCATCCCATCTTCCTATGAGATTATTATGTGATAATAAGGCTGCTATTAGCATTGTTAAGAACCTTGTTCATCATGATAGAACTAAACATGTAGAAATTGATCGTCACTTCATCAAGGAAAAGGTTGATGGTGGAACGGTGAAGCTAGAACACACATCCTCAAGCACCCAAACTGCTGACATCTTGACCAAGGGATTGCCCAAAGCTCAATATGAAAATCTAAGGTGCAAGCTGGGCATGATTGACATCTATGACCTAGCTTGAGGGGGAGTGTTGGATATTGAGCTCAAAATAGGAAAGCCCATTTCGGCAGATTCCTAAAATAGAAGAGCAGAATTTCTGATTAATTGTATATTATTAGGATAGTTGAAATTAAGGGATTAATATCCCTGATTGTAAATGGCTGTTTGGATTATTTCCTTTTCTGTAAATTAGATCTTTTGTAATCCCTAATTAGGATCCTAATTTGTTGTTCCTTAAAGGCTATTTATGCCTTCTGTAACACCCACCTTTTTGGTAAGGGGAATAAACATTTTTACAATAATTAATATACTTTTACAAAATTAACAAATGGTCTTTACCTTGACAAAATTCTCCCTCTAAATCTAAATAATAGTCTTTTATATATAGTTTAATCAATTTGACATAAAAATATATTTATAATAATGAAGAGTAATAGTAGCCGTTGGGGATATATGTATGGTCCGTTTGGTTTACAATTGAGTAGAATTGATTATAGAAATGAATGGTTGAGATGGATGATGCACGCTTTACGAAATACGTTGGACGGTAATGATTTAAAATTAATTCTGCAAAACCATGATTTTGTACTTTGCAAATTTAAAACAAACGGGGCAATAATTGTTAAATAATGTTATTATTCTACAATTTATATCTCAGTGATATAAAAAATACAATAAATTTTATTAATATTCAAATAACAAGATGTAATGGGAATGAAAAATTTACAAGAAAATTATCTAAAATAAACCACTTGAAATGAATATTGTCTAAAAGCATGTAAATATTTACATGAGTGAATATTTATATATTAATGAAAGTGTATAAATATGTATATCATTACATGAGTGCATATTTATATATTTTGTTGTTATAAATTATATATAAAAATTTATTACAAGAAGTGAACATATATCATATGGTAATGGACAATTTATAATTTTATATAGAGAAGTATTGAGATTTAAATTTGAATTACAGTGTAAAGTACTCACATCACATAAGAATAAAAACTTAACATAAAAGCGAAGGAGGCTAGCTAATGTTTTGTGATAACCTCAAATTGTTCTAATGTTAAAATATCTATTATAAAAGCAATTATACCTATTGTTAATGACTTTAAAATATTTGCAAAAGTCATAGAAAGATCGTTGATCTGAAAAAAAAAAATCAAATTGTGAATTGTCCGCATTTATAATCATATATTGACATTTATACATGTTTTACTTTAGATGAATGTTTAATTATATATATATACATAAATGGTTTAATAAAAAAAGACCAATGCGACAATCCATGTTATAGAGGTGAAAACAATCCTTTTACATTAGAATTTATATCCTTATTATCACTAATATACCTATTGATGAAAATTAGACAATCCATCTCCATGCTTTAAGGATGCTAAACATGGTTATCAATTTCTTTCTTATTTTTAATTTGATTCCTCTGATATATCTGTATGAAGATTGGTTAACATTCATACTTAAAATTGAAGGATGCATTAGTCCCATATGATCTAGACATCTATGTGGTGTTTTTGTTTTCGGATTTTGGTAATTACAGATAAGAGGTCATCTTAAGCCTTGGCAGGGGCGAAGCCAGAAACCGAGTGTAAGGGATGTCAATATTATAATTTTTTTTAATCAATTAGCTCATCCCTAATGTAATTTTATTATTTTATATGTAAGCCAAATATGAAATAATGAATTAAGATAAATAATTATAATTTTTATGAATTATTTTAATTATTATTTTATTTTTATTGTTCATTTTATATTGTTTACTTTCATTATTTCACTATTTATTTTGATTTTTAATAGAATATTTATCACTAAAAAATCATAATAATTTAAAATATATAAAAAATATAAAATTAAAATTATCAAACATTGTAATTTTTTATCTCGACAATAAAAATAGAATTTATATACAAAACCTAGGTAAATATGTCTTTTATGTTATTTTACATTAATCAATTATTTAAATCAAATACCTTTAATTGAATAAGCTACCTTATCAGTTACAAATTAACTTAATTATCAACCGGCTAATTTTATCAAACATATATAGCATAATATCTCTTTCTAATTAATTTGACTTCCACTATAAAAATTTATCCAACAAATATATATGTATAATATAATTTTTTTTAAAAAAATCAAGGGGGCAGCCTTGCTTTCATGTTCTTGCCTTTACAAAGTATAATGTATCTCTTGAACACAAGGGGAAAGTAAAGACTAGACATTACTAATATTGTTGAAAACTTGAAAAGGATATTGACTTTTGTTAAGGGTAAGTCATTACTCCTCCCGTTTCTTATTATATGTCGTTTTAGAGTCTCAAATTTATTTCTAAATAAGTGTCGTTTTTATATACCAATGCAATAATAATGTTATTTTTCTAATTTTACCCCTTTCTTAATCTGATTCTTTTTATTTTTAATTTATTATAAAGTTATATCATAAATGTTCCACAAGTTCAAAGTCTTGATAAATGTATTATTTAAGTTTCCAATAAAAATTTTATAGTATAGAGGTAAAACAAGTTTGAAAAAGGAATTCATTTCATTGTAAAAAGAGAGATATTAAATGCATTAATGAGAGAAAGAGAAATGATATATTTGAAAAAAAAATGGGCTAAAAAGACATAGTTATTATATTTCTTAATACTTGTGCAAAAACCTTAAATAACATAAAAAGAAATAGAGGTAGTATTATATTAGCTACATAAAATGAATTCTATAAAGATATTATTGAGTTATTTTAAATTTCAAATATTTATCATACAGAAGTCGTAGTATCCATTTACCTGTGTGAAAGCACGGGTATCTTACTAGTTTTATTCAATGAGAGAAGCCATGATTGTCTGATGTTCACTTTAGAAAAGTGTGTTGAAATTCCATGCATGTTTGTTTTTTTTTTTTAATTTTTAAAACCAAAAAACTTGTTTAACAGTTGTCACGACGGGCCCATGAATTAAAAAAAATGGAATCGCCATAAATTTATTTTGGAAAAATTAAAATCCCAAAAATGATTTTAAATTAAGATTTATTTTGATATATTTTATTATTTTATTTTAGTAACTAAATTAAAACTGTTGACAAATAATATAGTTCGTTTTGCTTTTTTTTTTTTATAATGGGCGGGGCCAAAGGCCCTATGCTATTTTTATTTTATATAATTATTTTATATATTTGATTTTCGTTTAACCAATAAAGTTGCTGACTCTTTGGCAGCTGTAGCAAATATTTATTTGGACCATGTTTGGTGGACTGAAGTCCCATCACATTATGTTATCTGTGGCTTCAAAAGATTCTAATATATGTTAGTTTATCTCAGGTTTAAAAAAAAAAAAAAAGTGGACAAACGTGTCGGTCCTTTCTGCTAGAATGTTAGCAATATATTTTAGATTGTTAATTTAAATTAATTTTATATATTGTATATGATTACACTTTTGTTTACACATGTGTGTATAAAGTATGTCTTATCTAAAAGTAAAATAATTTATAACTTTTTTTAAATAAATAAAAAATATTATATCTAGCATATGGTTTAATTAATCAATAATATATATATATATAGAGGGCCGGATATTCAACAAGGCAATTAAGGCCACTGCCTAGAGCCCCCAAATTTATAAGGTCCCCAAATTTTTTTTTAATAATAGTATTATTGATCTAAATTATTTTTAAAAAAAATAATAATGTTTGAGATAAGTCCCGATATTTTATAAGGCACATATTTTACATTTTTTATATCTCTTTTTTTCTTATCATTTAAACTACTTAAGTCCACACCCATTTATTAGTTTTTGCAAATGAAAAGTCACACAACACTCAATAGTGAGTTTCCTTGTATCAGTAGTATTGTTGAGCCTATGATCTATTGGCTATATGTATGGTTACCACATTAATACAATTTACTTTTCTTTGATAAAAGATTGGCTATATGTATGGTTACCACATTAAGGTAATTTACTTTTCTTTGACAAAATATTTTGAGTTTTGAGGACCATTCTGATATTGATGGTCTTGATTTGTTTTCAGAATGGCTTAAATATCATTTTGGTCCCTACATTTTTTCGTGTTTTTTTGTTTTAGTCCCTGCTAACTTTTTTTTTTAAATTTAGTCCCCGCTTTTTCAAATGTGTGTTATTTTAGTCCCTGCCAACTTTTTTTTTTAAATTTAGTCGAGTAAATCGTCAATTTGGTCCTTGAAAGTGTTGCTCGCTGTCAAGTTAGTCCCTGAATTGGCATAAACTAAAAATTAGTCCCGAAAACTGTATTTCATCCGTTAAAATAGTCCCTCTATTAATAGAAGTATAATTTAGTCCTTGTAAGTTGATACTTACTGTCATTTTAATCCTTCAAATTTTAGTACGTTAATTCAAATAAGTTCTTAAAACTAACAAACCACTATTAAAGTAGTCCCTGAAAGATTTGTTTTTGTTAACAGAGGGACTGCTTTGACGGACAAATATAGTTTCAGGGACTAATTTTTAGTTTCTGCCAATTCAGGAACTAACTTGACAGCGAACAACACTTTCAGGAACCAAATTAACGATTTACTCAATTTAGTCCCTGCCAAAAACACAAAAAGTTGGCAGGGACTAAAACCAAAAGTTGGTAGGGACTGAAATTATATTTGAAAAAATCGGGACTAGATTTAAAAAAAAATTGACAGGGACTAAAATAAAAAATACGAAAAAATGTAGGGACCAAAATGATATTTAAGCCTTTCAGAATTAAAGTCATTGAAAGAAATTCTAACAAATGAAATTAACACACCATTAAAAATATTGAACTATATAAAAAGATTAGGTTCTTTTCCAAATATATACATCGCTTATACAATATTATTAAAATTACCAGTAACTGTTGCGACTGCTAAAAGTTTTTCAAAATTAAAATTGATTAAATCATATTTAAGATCAACTATGCTACAAGATAGATTGAATGAGTTAGCTATATTATCTATTGAGAGTGAGATGTTAGAATTACTTGATTATAAAACTTTAATAAATAATTTTGCAGCTCAAAAAGCCAGAAAAATAACATAAAAATTATGTATATATTAACGTGGGCCCCTGTCTTAATTTTTGCCTAAGGCCCCGAAATTCCTAGATACGACCCCGTATATATATTTACATCTTTCACAAAAAAAAAAAGGACAAATAAGCCGGAGAAATGCTTGTCTACCCGCTAGTTTTAGATAACAGCAGTTAATACCAAATATAAAGGTTGTGAACTCCTAATGACCATGGTTGACCTTTGAAAATGAATGATAATCTTTCACGTAATAATTATAGAGTGATATTGTTAAATACTTAAAAACAAGCATCATTCATATTAAGAGTGTACGCAGCCACGCAATATGCACAAAGCGAAAATTCATATTAAGAGATTTGATGAGATCAACAAATTAACTTTTAGCTTATTTAATTAATTTATAAGCCAGTTTAATCAATAATATAAGAGTGTCTATAAGACACAAAATTTTAACTTATTTTAGAATTGTCTGTAAACTAATTTATAAGTTCAGCAACTTATCCGTTGAGACCTAATTTATAAGTTAAAAAGCTAGTTTATCAGCTAGTTTTTGAACTATCAAATCAAATATATTTAAATTTAATTTGATGATTTTCTTAAAGCAAATTAAATCAATTTAATTTCATCTAAATTTTAAATTTATCTTAAACATGTTTGAAAATTTTGATATATTTGATAATAAATGTGCGTTTTTTAATATAACTTAATTAAGTGCTTATAACATAAGTTCTTATTTGATAAACACTCATTGAATCTCTTTAAAAAATGGGTGAAAATTGAAAAGGGAACATGATACTTACACTCTGCATAAGTTATTCTGAGGAATTTATTAAAATAAGCTGAAAATAGCTTGTAATAAATATGTCATAAACTTTTTTTATAAGTTTACTCAAACACTTATATAAAGAGGAAACTAGCAAATTGGTCCATGACTTTTTTAGGGTCATGCAGTTTAGTCCCTAAAAAATAGAAAACCCCAATATAGTCCCTGACTTCTTGTTTTTTCTTTCACTATAGTCCAACTGTGTGTTTCACGTTAATTTTTTTACGACGTGTCATGTTTAGTGACACTCTGTCTCACTGATTGTCACTATAGTGTCCACTATGATACAAAAATGATGTGGTTTTGTCAAATTTATAACTTGAAAGACTTCAACTCTAATCGTTGCGTGCTTCCCTATTCTCCCTTTTTCTCTCTTCTCCCTCTTTTTCATTGGAAAGTCTCAACTCCAATGATGTTATTTTTGTGCCCCGATGGCAAATAATATGACACAGTGTCACAAAATGTGACATATCATAAAAAAATTAATGGGAAACACATAGTTGGATTATAGTGAAAGAAAAAATAAAAAGTCAGGAACTATATAGGATTTTTTATTTCTTAAGGACTAAACTGCATGATCCTAAAAAAGCCAGGGACCAATTTACTAGTTTACTCCTTATATAAATGTTTACGTGATAAATAAACTCTAAGCTTTTCCAAACACTCAATTCCAAACACTCAATGTGACTAATGGTACGTATAAGAAAGTTTTTATTATCTCAAAATAAACTCTTTTAAAGATAACTAACTAATTATTCAATTCAGTTCTTCCTTTAGTTAGGAGTCTTTTTCATCTTGATGGACCACGTTCCAATCAAAAGATGCTATAGATTCGACCACATATTTGAAAGGGATTGATATTTGGCAGAACCATAGGCCATTAAGACAGGACCGGCTCTTAGGTCATTGGAGCCTAACCACTTTGAAAGGAAATATAAAAATTCATCAAGGTAACGTTTGATATATATATAGGAGGGATTATATCAATGGTGAAAAACTGCAATTTCATTCAGTTTAATACTAGAAGTCTAGAACAACTGATTAATTCTCCTTCATAGGAAAAAAGAAATTAATTAATGTTGAGTAAGTGATTTGAAAATAAACAAATAAAAATACATGATTATGGTTAATAAATTAAAAGTGAAAAATCCATTAAGAAGTATATAAAAATTAAGAACTAGTCTAAGGAAGTTTAATTATATTTTTAGTCCTTTTACTTTCATCAATATGTATTTTGGTTTCTCAAGATTGTTTTTAATAAATTTAGTCTTTCAATTTTTTAATTGTTACAACCAAATACCCCCATCATATTCTTTCTATTTAAATCACTCAAAATATCATTTTCTTTTCAATTTTTTTACAAATTAAATCAATTCACTCATTTTAAACATTCTTTCATGTAAACTAACAAATAAAAAAGTCAAAATTCATTCAAAATAAAGAAAATCTCAATTTCTTCTTTTAAATCATAACTTTACATACTACAAAACGCTTTCAATTTTAAATTACTTTAATTTTTACTATTTTTTAACTTTTAAACCTCTAAAATTATTGTATATCCCAATTTTTTTATAAAGAGACTGTTTTTTAAAATTATTTCTTAAAAGAATCACTTCTTTTAAAAAAATCACTTATAAAAACTTTTAAGATGTTTGTCTAAACTTTTTTCAAGAAGTAAAATCAGAAAATAATCAGTTTTCTATTTTTTTAAGAAGCAACTCAGAATTGCTTCTTGAAAAAAGTAGTTAAAATAGAAAAGAGATAAAACTTTTTAATAATGTGAAAACATTTATTGTGGTAAATAAAGTGTTTTTTATATTATTGTAGCCAAACAAAAATTTATTTCCGATTATACAAGAATCTCTAAAATAAAATCAATTTTTTTAAATAATTTAAAAAGTACTTTTTTTAAACACAAACAAACTGGCATATTTGAATTTAAAGTACAAATTTGAGGATATTAAGTAGCATAAAATATATTATATTCAAGGGATTGAATTTGCTTAATTTTAAAATAAAGACATTAATTGACTAAAAAAATTTAAAAAACTGAAATTACACAAAATCAAAATTAAAGGAAGTAAAAGTAAAATTAAACAATTAAATCACCTAAGTCATGGATCCTTTCCTTCTCTATTGTTTTCTCATCTCTCATTTGCAAAGTTTATAATACTTAAAAAAATAATTTTTATTCATATATAAAATGCTTCATATTGTATTAAAATGTTGCAAATGATATCAACTAACAAGTATCTTAATGCTAAAAATTAAATTAAAATATAAAAATATAAATGTTCAAAACTTAATTTTGAAAAATATCTAAAATCAGTTTAACTGATATAAATATTTCAATGATATTTTTCAGATGTCTCATTAAGTTCAATATTAATTAAGGAAATTAAACTGTTAATTAAAATTTTATTAAATTAAAATATCCTTTAATTTTATAATTATATAATTAAAAATAAAATTAATAATAATTTAATATAAATATTTAATTATAATACGCGTCACAACGAATCATTTCTTTGCGTGAAAGAGTAGTAGAGTACAAGTGCAACACAGCTTTATAAAAAGTAAAAACGATAATTATGTATTTAAACTATATATGGTAGATTAATGTTTATTTAATTTTTGTCGTTAATATTTAAATAATATTTTTGGTTAAATACTTAAATATTTTATCACTTCAATTTAACACTCAGCCTTACTTATGATATTATCTTTTATGTACCTTTACTTTAATATAATTATATCATTATAGATAGATAGATGTCTAATTAAGCACAATATTAAGATTTATTTATTTATTTATTACCTTATTATTTTATTTTTTTTTTTGAAATCTCCTTCATATTTTTTAGATTTCCTGAAACAGAACATATATAATGTTTTCCCTAAAAAAGACATATATAATGTAACCTACAAAGGATGTCAGTTTCGAATTTCGTCACATGCTTATAGCCCTTGGGACAGGACCAACTCATAGGTCGCTAATGCTATTAAAATATTGGCTTCCCAACTACTTTGAAAAGAAATGTAACTATTCAAGAAAACAACTGATATATAAATTATTTATACAAATGATGTAAATATGTAATTGGGTAATTTTTTTAAAAGAAATTGGGTAAATTACTTAAACCTGTCTTTTATTTTATTTTTTTTATATAAAGCTCTATATAATATGAGTTTAATATATATACATCGACAGTATAAAAAAGTACCATAAACATCTAAATGATGTGCTGCTCATTCATTTATTGAATTTCATAACATATGAGGTGTCAAATTCATTAAATGAAGTGGCGACACGTCATTAAATGTCTGTGTAAAACTTCCTTACACTGATAGTGCATATTAATTAAATCCATAATATAAATCTTATATTATACAAAAATTGATGATATTGATAAATATACAATACTCAAATTTAATTTTGATGATATATTTTACAAAATTGCTAGTCAATAGTTTACTATTTTTATGCAAAAATAATAAAAATATCCTTTTTAATTATAAAATTTAATTTATTATACGAAGCTTCACCTAATCTTTAAATTTTACAAAAATACTTTATACCTTATGAAGATATTATAATTAAATGTATTGCAATAAAATTTTTAAAATTAAAAGTTACTTCTACTACACAAATTTATAGAAAATAATATTAAAATATTTTAATAAATAAATTATAATTTTATATCCTAAAAAACTATAAAATAAATGCAACAATTTTGCCTCTATTTGGATTATAGTTGGAATAATGTAAAATCATGATTACACGGAATTAATTTTAAATCACTTACATCTAATATGTTTATAAAATATGTATCATTTATTTCAACCATTGATTTATATATAAAATCAATTCTAAAAAAAAAGCACGTATGCCTTGGTTATTGACTAATCAGTGGATCTATTATATATATTAAAGTTGAGTCGCAGGCTTGTACGCTGCCACGTCATTTATATTATTGCCATATATCTTCATTTGTGCCACATCAAGAATAATACGATGTGTCATGCCTCTCCTTGCAATTCACTCACTCATTCTAAACCATAAAAAAACTCCAAATACACACATCAATGCTCTCTTTCCAGATTAATAACACATATTAATAAATTAATATGTCATAAAATAGTTACATATGTGATATTCCAAAAGACACTCATCATATTACAAATTCATCATTTATCACATTTATATTCCTATTATTGATATTACTTATACACTATAGACATTAAATCTAATTTAATATCTTTAATCTTATTAATTTAATATAAAATTTAATATCTTTAATCTTATTAATTTAATCTTATAATTTAATATAAATCTACATACACATTCATAAAGCCAAATATAAAAATTTCAACAAGAAAACTAACATTCTACTATCCTGCTCTAATAAATAAATTTTTATTTTTCAAGAACTAAAAAAAATCTCATCAGTTTTTTAAATTTCTATTATACTTATACTTTAAATAAGATGAAAAAACAAAAAAATAGACAATTATATTATAATTATTTAATAATTAAGTCAAAACCATTTCAAATATCATGAAATGAGTAAAAATAAAAAAAGAAATTCAAATCATGATTTGTAAATTTAATAAACAATAAAATTTTAATCATAATCTAAACCCATTATAAATTATTATACTTCTATTATAATTCAGTTGTTTAAATTATTTGTAGAAAAATATACTAATAATCAACTTTAAGTGTAATTATTATTTTATAATTAATCAATTAAATTGAGTTTATATATGCTAAATATGTTAATTGAAAAAGAAATTTAAGATAATCAATTTTGTTTGGATTGTGTGAAAACTTAAACACTCTAACCCAATTAATTACTAAGGAGCCTTGGAAAAGGTACTAAAATTATAATTTTAAACAAATCATTATAAAAATACTTTTAAAAAAGCTTTTCAAAATATTTGTTTTTAGTATAACAAAAATGTTGCTTATATTATAATTAACATAATCGATTATTCCTTAACATTTCACAACATATTGCACTTTTATCGGTGAAAGTTTATTATTAGGGAAAATTAATCTTACTTGAGTAATCATATAAACTCGATGTATACATTATATATGAATGTGTTTTAACTTTGGGGAATTAATTATATGTTTTAACCAACTAATCATTGACTTCAATATGGCATTTCCATTTTAAAATTAAAACGAATGCATTTCTAATATTTTTTTTGTGAAAATATCAACTAATAATTAATATACACACACACTAACTTATCAAGAGATTCATAACTACAGAAATAATATTAGAGTATTTTTTATTTATAATTTCATGTGACAATTTTATTGAATTTCATTAATTAATTTATATTTAACAAAAAAACAAGTATAATTAATTATTTTATTTTTTATAATTACATATTTTAAAAACAAAGTAACAAACAAAATCATTTCTAATGTCAGTATCAAATTTAACACAAACTATTTTATTCTTAAATAGTACCAAATCAAATTTAGTGTTGTTGATTTCACAAGCAGAATTATGGGCACACAATAATATTTTTGTTATATTTCATTTTTCCAATTAATATATTACTGTTCTCTTCCACTATATATTATATTTATATCATACCCCATATTATTAAACAACAATACATTTCAAATGTAAATTTTTTAACCTATGATAATTACTATAACTTTTCTCAAATATGACCAATTAAATTCATTGACTCTAACACTCTATTCATATTTAATATTATCACCACAAATAAATATTTTCTTCTAACCAATTCAACTTGTGTTATTTTTATTTGTTTTTCCATGGGACTCCACTTTGTGTAGTTGTTCTGAATTTTATTTTTCCAATTTCAAGCACGTCTTACAACAAAGAAACATATACATAATATGGAATTTGAAAATTAACCCAAGAAATTATACATTTAAATCGGTCAATAATTCTTACATATACTTTGATTAAAATCAATGACCGATGTCTCATAATTTACAGTATCTATGCAACAATACTAATATCCATATTTTATAACATCAATACTTCTATATACTATATTAAAATCGATTTTGGGCGGGTCACAATCTAATTATGAATTAATCAAGCAAGTGGCCAAGTGGGCCTCGGAGGCGGCAAGTTGAATACCTTGATTGTACTTGCACAACAAAACACGTGGTCTTATTCTTCTCTTTTTATTTTGGGAGAGTTTCTTTGAAGTTATAGAATTATAAATGAATTTGGGAATGTTAGTTTCTCACCTTTATTATAAGTTTTAAAAATTATATTTCCCCGAGTACTATTGATTTTTTGGAAAGTGATTTATCCATGTTTTAGTTACATTTTATTCCTATGATGAGGAGTGGGATCTTACATTTACATGAAAATGGAAATTAATTTTAAAATAACTTCTCACTCTCACTTCGTTCTATTATATTTTTTTCTATTTTTTTAAATTTTTTAAATAAATAGATTTTAAAAATATTCCCAGAAATATTAAATATCTACCAAACATGTTTAGAAATTTTACTCGGGAATAACATTCCTGATATTAAGATTCCCGGGAATTCCCCTTAGAAAAATTATTAACATACACTTCAATTTGAGGTGTATTTTTTTTTTTTTGCTACAAGATCACATGTATATTCCACTATAGCCAATCATGTTCGAGCCAGGTTGGACCTCTATGGACGGTAAAAATCTCCCTCCGAATATTTAACACAACGCTACATACTTCGGGCTCAAACTCGAAACCACCGAATAAGCTGGAACGTGTTTGGTGGTCAATTTGAGGTGTATGAGATAGAGTGAAGGGAGATTAAAAAATAAAGAAAAAATGAAAGTGAATGATAATCATGATTGATTTATGGAAAAAAAACATGAAATATGGATTGTTTTTCCATGTCATATTAGCATCTCCCTTATCACTTAAATCACCCTGTTAACTCACTTGAAGGTCCACCACTCCCGCATGAACCCAAAATCCACAATTGCTTGAAGAAGGCAAATCGAATGTAGAAACACTACTATTGCCTCAAGGACTCTCGCTTGAAGGGCACCAAAGATGGGTATAGGAAAAAGGGGAATTGTTACTGCTCATTTATTTTGCCAAATTTTTGCCAATAATTTCGATGGATCATGTGCACAACCAACCTAATCTTCACTAATAATGAAGCTTCCCAAGATGTCATTTAAACAGGAATCATGATGTAATAAAGTCATATCAACATATTTTCCAACTAATTAATAGTATTGGATTGTGTTCTGCATGGAGCACCATGCAACAAAGATGGTGCTCTTCATAAGGCACTTGATCTCTGTGTGATGTAGCATATGTCATGTTTTGAAGTGGAGAACAATGTCACTTATGCTTTGTTTGATGTAAGGAAATAAATAGGGAAGAGATAGAGAAACATAGAAGAGAGAAATATGAAAGAGAGAAATAAGGAAGATATTAGGGGCACAGAAAGCGAGAAGGGATACTTGAAAAGAAAGGGAGAAACAGATGAAATATCAGAGGGAGAAAATGATTGAATAATATCTTTGTTGCTTTCTAATCATTTCCTAGTGTCTATATATGCACCAATAATTTACAACCGAAAATACAAAACGAAAAAGTTGTCACTACAAAACAAAAGGCTGCTATCCTCACATGACAATAACAGAATTCCCTTCCTTCTAGAACCAAAGGCATGACACCTATTAAATAGCAGATTCTAGAACCGGAGACATGTCACCTAATTAGACAAATTCCTTGAGGTACAGGGGTCTCTGGGTTGTTCTCTTTGGTCTTCCTCTTGGTCACTCAGTATTGGTACTCGGGCCTGAGCTTGGCAGCTTGTTCTCTTCTCCTATATTATTGGGCTATATAGGGATAAGTCCAGTAATCCTAACATCTCCGTCGGGCTCGATAAGTACCTTGTCCTCAAGGTGAAATTGGGTTTAATTTGTTTCCAAGGTTCCCAAGAAGCCTCGTCAAGTGGTGGACCCTTCCAATGGATGAGCACTGATACTTAAGGGCGGATCAATAGAATTATCCCATTTCCAATCCAAGATTGCAGCAGGTTACAGAATAGGTTGATGGTCTTCAATATCAAGAGGCAAACTGAAGAGAGTTGGTGGAGGAGAACCAATATGAGGGCGTAGGAGATTGATGTGGAAAACATTGTGTATTTTAGAAGTCGGTGGAAGACCAATTTGTAGGCAAGCTGTCCAATTTTCTCTACAATTTTGAAAGGACCAAAGAAGCGCTTTTGAAGCTTGTTGGAATAAGGTCTGGAAACAGAGACCTGACGTTGAGGTCGGAGATGAACATAGACCTAATGACCTATATTTAGTTGTAAATCCCGTTGATAGGCATCTGCCCACTTCTTCATATTAACTTGAGCCTTTAAAAGATTGGAGTTAAGTTTACGAAGGATTTTAGCTCTTATAGAGCTGTAGCATTAGAAGTATCAGAGGAGAAGAAATGTGGTATGGATGGTGGTGGTCGACCAAACATGACTTCAAATGGGGTAAGTCCGGTGGAGGCATTGATGGTTGTGTTGAAACACCATTCAGCCCAAGGTAAAAATTTGCCCCAAAGGGAAGGGCTGTGATGGACAAAGCATCACAGGTACTGTTGGAGGACTCTGTTGGCAACCTCTGTTTGACTGTTCGTTTGTGGGTGGTAGGCAATGGAAATGCGCAAATTGGTGCCACTAAGTCGAAATAAATCACGCCAAAACTGACTGAGGAATATTGGGTCCCTATCTGAAATCAAACTGCGAGGAAGACAATGTAATTTACAAACAATGTTGACAAATAATTCTGCAACTTTGGTGGCGGAGAAGGGACGGGGAAACATGCCAAAATGCACACAGCCTTTGAGAAACGATCAACCACGACCAAAATAGTGGTATGGCCCTGATAGGGAGGTAAGCCAACAATGAAATCTAAGGATAAATCCTCCCAACATTGAGAAGGAGGTGGGATAGGATGGAGAAGACCTGAGACCTTTTGAGTGGGGACTTTGGTTTGTTGACAGATGGAACATTGGGAAACAAATGTTTGAACATCCTTGCGCATTGTGAGCCAATATAAATTAGCCTTCAATTTGCTCAAAGTACGAGTTGCCCTGGGATGTCCAGCTAAAGGAGTATCATGGTGTTCCTGTAGTAAAATAGGAATCACTGTGCAGGAAGTTGAAAGCCACAATTACCCTTTGTATAAGATGAGTCCTTGGTGTAGGGAATAATCGGGGTAAGTAGCTGGTGATGTAAGGAGGTTTTGTTGCAGTGCCAAGAAGTTTGTGTCAGAGGATAGATAAGACTTAAGGTCATCAATGAAGTCCATGTGGGAAATAGACAAAATAAGGATTGTGGCAAGACATGGGTACCTTAAAGCTGTGGTCGGAGGGTCAATGGTAACCTTCTAGTCAGATGGAGAGGGACCGGATGAAATCCAAGACAAGGCGTCTGCAGTAGGGTTAGATTTACCAGGCCGATATTGAATCTCAAAGTCGAATCCTAATAGATTAAAAAGATAAGTTTGTTGATCAGGTGTGAGGACAGTTTGAGTAAGCAATTCACAAATTGAGCGTTGATCGGTTTGAATAGTGAATCGATGACCCAACAAAAATTGGCGCCATTTCTGCACTGCAGCTGTGATAACACACATTTCGCGAATGTAGGTGGAAAAGTTACGAAGTCTGGGACAAAACTGCTTACTAAAGTATGCAACAGGGTGACCATGTTGAGAGAGGACAACACTTATACCGGTGCCAGAGGCATCCGTTTGAATTGTGAAAATAGAACCGAACCTTGGAATTGCCAAGATAGAGGCAGCTGTAAAAAACCTTCTTAAAGTTCTAAAATGCCAATGATGCTTGATCACACCAATGAAAATTGTCCTTCTTGAGAAGATTAGTGAGTGCATTGGTGATGGAAGCATAACGAGGGACGAAGCGACGATAAAAACTAGTAAGTCCCAGAAAACCACGGGGAGCTTTGATAGTAATGGGAACTGGCTAGTCGAGCAAGACTTGAAGTTTTGTAGGATCTGGTTGAACTTCCTTGTTAGAGACAATATGACCCAAATATTAGATGGATTGCTTACCAATGGAGCATTTGGATCCATTTAAATGGAAACAACTCTTTAGAAACAACTGAAAGGAAATTTCTAAATGGGCAATATGTGAATCCAGAGTAGGACTATAAATCAAAATGTCATCGAAGAAAACAATGACGAACCTACGCAAGTGGGGACGAAAAAGGTCATTCATGGTGGCCTGAAATGTGGATGGCGTGTTACACAAGCCAAAAGGCGTGATTCTGAACTCAAAGTGTCCATTGTGCGTGCGGAAGACTGTTTTCTCGGAATCAGAAGGAACCATAAGGATTTGATGAAAACAAGAGAATTAATCCGGCTTTAGAAACTAAGAAGCGTGGCCCAGTTCATCCAAAAGCTCGTCTACGGTGGGAATAGGAAATTTATCCTTCACAGTGGTAGCATTGAGAGCTTGGTAGTTTATGCAAAAGCGCCAGGTGCCATCTTTTTTCTTGACAAGTAGGACAGGGGAGGAGAATGGGCTGGTACTACGTTTGTGATGAAACTAGATTCAAGCATTTTTTGGACTTTGTTGTTCAATTTCTTTTTTCTGGAAATGAGGGTAACGGTAAGGATGAACTGAAATGGGTAGGGTATTAGGGAGGAGTGTAATGGAGTGATTAGTAAACCTAGACGGGGATAATGAAGTGGGGGATGAGAATAGGGAGGGGTAGATATGAAGGAGGTGTTGTAATTTTGAAATGGTAGTGGATGGGATATCTGGGTTCATGTATTGGTTCAGGCTTGTGGGATATGAAGAAGGGTCAAGTGTCGAGGAGTTGTGGGTGGGAAAGGTTAGTCGTGGGTTGGGTTGGAGGGTCAATTGGAAAAGAGCTTCGACACAGTTTCTATTTTGCAGGCGGCGCAGTTGGTGGCCTGAAATAGGGGTGGGATTTGGGCTATTGTCCCCACGTAATTCGACCATTTGGCCTTCCCATATGAAGCGCATGAATGGGCCATTGTAGTCCATAACAAATTGACTTATTTGGGCTAGCCACTGAACGCCGAGAATAATGTTTGTACCTATTAAGTTCAAAGTATACAAGTCAACTGGGAATTGAAGGGATGCTAGTGTGAGTGGCTCCTAGGAGCAAAAAGAGGAACAAGGCAGAAAGTCTCCATTTCCTACCATTACTCGTAGTGAAGAGAGTGTGGGCTCAAGAGATAGTTGAAGGAAATGGGCCACTCTAGATTGGATGAAGTTGTGGGTTGCACCGCTATCCACTAAAATCTGGACCTCATACCCGTTGTGGGTCATCTGGTGGTGGTAGATCTAAATCATCCAGTCGTGTCAAAGGATCATTGAGGTTAGAGGTAGTGAGAAGGAGGAATTGTGATTTGCAACAGTGGTTGCGAGTGTATCGCTCGTCACAGTTATGTTGAGTCTCAA
Source organism: Sesbania bispinosa (assembly GCA_026901365.1). Taxonomy (NCBI): domain Eukaryota; kingdom Viridiplantae; phylum Streptophyta; class Magnoliopsida; order Fabales; family Fabaceae; genus Sesbania; species Sesbania bispinosa. The sequence continues at coordinate 509,269 of QLOH01000380.1, forward strand.
TATAAATTACGTATTCAATTTAATTCAAGACTCGTTACCCTTGGTTTTAATATTTAACAAATTTGATTATATATAAACAGATTCTACTGAGAAAGGTAGTTTGTCTTTGCTTTTGCAGTAACTTTGAAATGAGAAAATCTTTAAGTTAAAGCAACTATCTGAAGAATTGATCAACCTGCTGAAAGTATGTGCGTACTAAAGAGTAAACTAGCACTTTGGTCCCTAATTTTGTTAGCGTCTTTCACTTTGGTCCCTGAGATTATAAAAACCCTTCGTTAGTCCCTCATTTTGACCTTCGTTTTTCACTTAGGTCCAAACCACTAACGTCTATTAAATCCATGCTGAGGTGTCACTCAATAGGGACTAAAGTGCAAGATTTTTGACAATGTCAGGGACCAAACTGCATGGTGGTCCCTTATCTTCTCCTTCTTCCCTCTTCTCTGCAGAATTCCCATTCTTCTTCTTCTTCTTCTCTCTTCTCTGCAGAATTCCCATTCTTCTTCTTCTTCTTCGTTCTTCTCTGCTCTTTTGCTTCTTTATGCAAATTAGAGGGTTTGAAACAGAAGCCTTCAAGTTCTCCCATATGGTTTTCCTTTGCTTTAATCTCAGTGTTTCATAATTGGGTGATTTTAACCTCATGCAAATTTGCAACATATAAAACTGATGATTTCATATATTTACCTTTCTTTTTCTTCTACAGTGTTCACTCCATGATTATTATATAGAAGGTAGAATCAAACAATTTACATAAGCTTTTGCTTGTGAGCAGAGTTCCTTGTTCATGAAATGGTACTTAAATAGAATTGTACAAAGGGGTCACGAAAAACAAATTCTCATCCTTCTTGAAACAAAAGAGGCCTACTCTACAACATATTTTCGACACAAGAAACTGTTAGAACCACGGGAAACACTAGAAAGGGGGGGGTTGAATAGTGTTTCAAACTTTTTGATAGTTTTTGGAAATCTTTGATTTAAATCATGAAAATGGGCACCGTTAAAAACAAGTCTTAAGATCAGTGATAGTTGAAACATGTGGAAGATAAGAAAAACAGAGTTTCTTCTAAGGTTTAAGATTGTTTTAAATAGAGGCTTCTCAAAGTATCTTATGAAGATTATTACAAAGAGTATTTTCAGAACGGTTTCTGAAATACTTCAGACGACTAGAGGTTGTCTAAAGTATATTCCTGATTTCTGAACTGATCTCTTTCAGACTTACTTCAGAGAATTTATTTCAGAAGTTCTTCAAGGAACATTCTTTGTAAAGCTTCAAATGATATAAGAGACATCTCATGCTTTATTCATATGAAAGATCATTTTATTGAAGTAGTTGTGTTAAGTTTATTATAGAAGATACTTTTCAATTTCCAACTTAAATATGAAAACTGGAAATAAAGAGATTAAGAAAAAAGAGAACTTAGGCATAGAGATTTCAGACAGGTTTTTAAGGGGCTGTCTGAAGTTTTCAGAGGGCTGGTAAAAACTAATTTTAAAAGATGTTTTGTGCCCTTTTTAAAATATCAGATTAAGTATTCTGACCCCTTGATTAGTATAAAAGGAATTGATAAGAGATAAGGGTAAGAAAACTTAGTCAAGGAATTAATCCTGGTTCACCCACAAACCCGTGAGCTACATCCAGTCCCAGAGGCAAACCACCACTGGATTTTCCACTATCTGAATCCACAGATACAAGTATTATTCACAGCCTCTTCAGGCTAACACAAGTATTACTTTGTTTTCAACTGCCTCTTCAGGCAACTTATGCAGTATTCTTTTTCAATCTAGCCTCTCCAGGCTAACACAAGTATTATTTTGTTTTCAACTGCCTCTTCAGGCAACATATGCAGTATTCTTTTTCAGTCTAGCCTCTCCAGGCTTTGCAACTAAGTATTCTTTCTTCCACCAAGCCTCTCCAGGCTCTCTGACACATAAAGTGTTTACAAATTAAACTAAGATTAAGTTTCCACGAAACTTAAACTTAATCTTTTCCTGTACTAGAGGTTAACTGAGTACTACTCAGGGTATAATGAATGAATTCTAAGTACAAGTTTAAGACAGTGATACAAGAGTATAAGTTTAAGCACAATCTCTGTCTCTTGATAAGAGGAACAACATCCTCTGAGAATTGGCTCGGTAGATACTTGACTTTAAGCTCCAGCTTGGTTGGTTGTTAAGCTGAACAACTACAATTTTGACTAACTGATCAATAGATCAGCAACATGATTGATTCAAGTAAGCATGGTCAACAACCAATAAGATTTTTCTGATACATCTTAATCAACTGATTGAACCAAGTGAATGAGTTCAACATCTTCAAATTCTTCCTTGAGGCTATTTATATGTTCTGTTGGAATATAGCCGTTTGAAGATGATTCATAATACCGTTGAGATGTTGATGATGTGGCTCATATAGCCGTTGTGTAATAGTGTCTCAAACGGTTGCTTCTTCTTTAGCAGATATGTGTTCAGACAGTCCTGTTCTGACACTTCTGTAGATGAGCTCTTTAGAGAGATTTTCTTGATATTATTTTGCATGTTCTCTCTCTTGATATCCTTTTACTTTTCTTCAGCTGACTTCTGATTTCCTCTGCTTTTCTTAGGAGTGTATATGAGGAGGTATCCGTTGGATTTGTCCTCTTGCTTATTTTGTATATGCTCCTTTTCTGTTTGCTTCCTGACACCATTTCTTCTTTCTTCTTTGAGTGAGGTGTCTTGTTCAATGGTTGTTTCTTGCAGGTGATAAAATATGTTTGAATTAAAATATTTCATACAAACATTTCTCTTTGTTGCTTCTGCTTAGTCTCCTGAGCTTTTCTTGTGCTTTCAATGGATTGGTGATGATGATATTTCCGTTGTGATACCACCGTTTAGAGATAGCATTGAATGCTATTCAATCCGTTGTGAGTCATGCTTCTGGGTGTTCTGACAATTCTGACAGAGTACAACGTTGGTGCTGCTATAAAGCTGCCATCGTTGTTGCTGCAATTTCTGCGTTGCAGAGATTTCCTCAATGGTGTATGAAGTTCAAAATCACCAGGAAAGGTCTCTGTGTTCCTTGCTATAAACGTGTTTGAAAAGATACGTGCAGCAGAGGTTCAGAAAAGTCTTCACAAACTTCAGCAGAGGGTGCCACGTCATAAGTGAGACTTCAGACAGCACTGATACTTCAGACGGGTTGAATTACTTCAGACAGCTTCAACTCTTCATACGAGTTCTGCTTCTTCAGACAGCTTCGTTGGTTCAAAAAGCTTCTTTTCTTCAGATAAGTTCAATCTTCAGACTGCTTTATGTTGTCTTCATTCCTTCGAGTCTTTATGTCTTCAGATGGTCTTCACGTCTTCAGACAGTCTTCACGTCTTCAGACGGTTTGCGCACTTCAGACGCGTTGCATTCTTCAGACAACTTCTTTATATTAAATCCTGCATTTGTTCTTCTGATCCTAATCTTCTGATTCTGATAAATATTTCATCCTGAAACACAATCAACAAACCAATACCTTTCTTAGTAGAATCTGTTTCTATAATCTTATTTGTTAATCATTAAAACTAAAGGATATTAAGTCTTTGAGTCAAGTTTGAATGCTCAAACTGATTAATAGACTTCACAATCTCCCCCTTTTTAATGGTGACAAATAAGATATGTATAACTTACAAAATGTTTTAAGGAAAGATGGTTAAGTATATAAAAGGCTCCCCCTAACTATAATACTCCCCTGAGAAGAACATTTATTCTTTAGTTTGTTAAATGTTGCCAATTGTTATTATTATTCTAATTGTTAACAAGAGATGAGTTAATCTTTTTAGACACCAATTATGATTGTTTGTTATTCATTGAAAACTAATATTACTGCATATTATTAACTTATCACAGATACTGATTGTTATATAATTACATATACCAATTGTCATTTTCTGACATACATTATTTTATTATTTATATTTTCCCTTATTTTTCCCTTTTAAATCATTTTTCCCTTTTAAATCATTTTGTGTCATTTTGTGAGTTTTATATTTCTCCCCCTTTTGTCATTAATTAAAAAGGTTCATGGTTTCATATAGTTGAGTTTCATATATATATATATATATATATATATGTTTTTATCAATTATTTTTAGCCGTATTTCTTCACTATTATATTTCTCCCCCTTTTTAGTTTACAGTAACTTCTTATACCAAATAAATAATACAACTTTTGATAAACAAAATAAACTGAAATAAAAACAGAAATACACAAGTTTAAATTTTCTCAAAGCATTTGATAAATACAAAAAGCAGGCTTTCACAAAAAGAAAAGAGGTTACATTCCAAAAATAGAATGTATCCATCCATTGCTTCCTCCGGAGATTCCTTCGAAGGCCTGAGGCATAGCCTTATAGACTTCATCTCTTTCAAAGCTATCACCACTCCTTCTGCTGTAGAAGCTTCAGGAGTTGCCTCAGAGCCCCAGACTTCATCCCAACCTTGCCGTGTTGCACGCATTTTCTTTCTAGCCGCTGGGACGATGGAGGTGCATCATGTAAGACTGTGTCTCGATCATTAGTCACCACCTTACTTCCAAGAACCACTTTGTCAGTAGTTCTTTTAATAAGATTGACTATTCTGGGATCTCCCAGTGATCTTCCAGTCCACCTGTGATGCAGCAAGATCACCATGGTCCAAGTATAGAGAAACGGGTTTTCAGATGAACCCTTTCCCTTACTCTTCATTCCATACATCATCCAAGATGACTTGATCTTTGCCTCAACATGTTTTAGAGGTCCTTCTTCTGTTTTCCTTTGCTTCTTCATCATCCTTTTGGGAGCCACTTACTCAGAACCTTAGACAAAGCTATAGAGGAGCTTTAAAGATGTGAGTTTGTGTGAGGGGCTCTTGTGAATTTATAGGACTTTGAAGCAAGGGTAAAATAGAGAAGTAAGGAAAATGAATCCATTGGATTGTTGTTCACGCGATGTATATGGGCTCAGATAGCTTTTGATGATGACAATTTCAAATCTTGAAAGTATCGAAACGTGCATCATTGATTGGTCATAGATGAAGCCCTATAGGAAACTGAGTCATTCGCATGGATAAAGTAAGTTTTGGAAAACGTTTTTGAAAAACATTTAAGAAGAGACATAAAAACGTATTAGAAGATATTACTTTTTTGAAAACACCTTTTTAAAACCAGAAAGAGAAATAGAATGGAATATGTGAGAAAACATTTAAGAAGAAAATTTTTGAAAACAGATTTTTACGGTATCAAACCAAAGGATTTTATGATTATTATTATCTGAGAAGCTTTTAATATGTTGAGTCTTTTATGTTATTAATTAAAATATTATTTGTTGATTAAAAATCTTTTACTAGAGAACAATTTTTCACGGATATTAAAGTTTTAAGGTGAAGTGATGTTACCATTAGATTTCCTCATTATTCTCTAGATGGAAGAAAGCTTTTCTGACATTGCACCTTTCTTTGAAGACTTTTCTTCTTCTGAGGTCGCTTGATGTCTGCAAGTTATATGATAACCAATGTCGTGAAGATTTCTGGTATATACTTACTTTGTCTAAGGCATACGCGTTGAATTGAACATAGTAGCAATAATTTTACTCCTAACAGAAGCAGGGTAACAGGATACAATAATGACTTATTATTATTACTCACGCTCTTCTTGTAGTAATGTAGGCTTTCCTGTGGGAGAAAACATGAGAAGGACAATTTGAATATCACATATCACATAATATTTCATTTGAAAGAATTTATCAATTATCAAGTATAAACTCAACTCCCTGAGGTTAAAACCACACAATTATGAAACTCTGAGATTGAAGAAAAGGAAAACCATATGGGAGAACTTGAAGGTTTCTGTTTCAATCCCTCTAATTTAAATAAAGAAGCAAAAGAGCAAAGAAGAAGAAGAGAAGAGCGAAGAAGAAGAAGAAGAATGGGAATTCTTCAGAGAAGAAGAAGAAGAAGAAGAAGATGGACTACCATGCAGTTTGGTCCCTGACATTGTCAAAAATCTTGCACTTTAGTCCCTATTGAGTGACACCTCAACAAGGATTTAACAGACGTTAGTGGTTTGGACCTAAGTGAAAGACGGGGGTCAAAGTGAGGGACTAACGAAGGGTTTTTATAATCTCAGGGACCAAAGTGAAAGATGTTGACAAAGTCAGGGACCAAAGTGCTAGTTTACTCACGTACTAAATCTGTACCTGTTGAACACATACTCTCTGAACTATCACTCGATGACGTGGCAATTCGAGCTCACTGAAATGAAGAAATCTCTGAAGTGCTTGAATCCGCTGAAGACTCTTTCAACCCTCTGATGACACGTACCATTCTTTATGCTGAGAAGTCTTACTAATTCATGCAACAAAGTATCTGTCAAAGTCAGAAGGCTTTCTGTGCAAAGACTTAAAGGTCTCTAAACGTCTTCTGCCATCATCTACAAAAGGAAGCTTTTACAGAGTTCTTTCCGCATCTCATGGAACATCGTACACGAAAAAGGAACCTCTGAACCTGCTGTGTGTCAGAGCAGTGCTATCTCTGCACACCTACTCTACTCAAGTCAAAAGCTTTCACGAACTTATCTCTCAACGTCTATTTTCTCAACGGCTACTTTTCTGGACGCTATATATAGCTCAATGAAAGGCCTTGAAGAAGAGAGAGAGCCACATAGAAGACTCCAAAGAGAGATGAAATGCTCAAGAGAAAAGATCAAGAAAGCGTGAAAAATAAAACAAGCTCTCCAGAAATAAAAAGAGAAGAATTTTAAGAAAAAAGAGTGAAAGGCCAAATCAAGGGAAAAATTCATCAAGCCAAAACACTCTATTTTAGTTCGTTTCCTTGTACTTAGAATTATCCTTTGTGTTCTGAGTTTTACTCAGTCATTCCATTGTACAAGAGAACCTGTGTTTAAGTTTCTCACAAACTTAAACTTATCTTTTATTGTAAACACTGAAAAGTTTCTGAGAGCCTGGAGAGGCATGGAGGAACAAAGAATACTTGGTTTAGCCTGGAGAGGCTGTGTCCAAAGAATACTTAGTTTAGCCTGGAGAGGTTGTGTCCAGAGAATACTCGATTTAGCCTGGAGAGGCTGTGTCCAAAGAATACTTTGTTTAGCCTGGAGAGGTGATGAGATTCTGGCAAGCGTACCAAAATTTCAGCAGTATAATAGTAAGTATGAGTTTATCGTATCCACAGGGAACAATTCACTTCGTATTTACTCGTGATCAGATTATCAAGTAGAAAACGGTATTTGAGAGTTTGTGGTGAGTAAAGTAAATTTGCATAAAAGAAAGAGACGATTGAGAGAAGATAAAATACTTTACTTGGATTAGGATTGAACTTCGTATCATCGCACCCCTTTATGCATGAGAATCCCTATATTATTTATGAATATATTTCTATAATATCCTAGCCAAACTATATTGCTTTACCCTGAGTTACCATGTAGTAAACCACTCGAAGATAATTCATGCGGGTTCTCCTAGGAGACAAATTACCCCGACTTGATTGCTCTACCTTTCCGTTTGTTTAATACTATCAATTCGCCCTATAGACCTATAGTGTCAGCTATGAAGAGATTGCCTAGTTCTTCTTCAATGGTCACTTTCTCCTATAACCCTATAGTAACTACTATGAGTACTTTTACCAATCAGACTTTTAGTTTCCTAAGTATCGGTTCCCCCAAATTCACTGTTAATTTTATAGAAACATCTGTCACCTGAATCCTAAAATTAACCTATAACTCCGGTTCACAGGAGGAAGCTACGGATTAAGCAAAGATAAAAATACCAATATTATAGAATAGGGATTCATAAATAAATACGAGAATTCACATACACTTTGGGGATTGAATCAACTACATTCAATCCTATTGAGACGTTTAGCTACGCATGGTAGCCATTACAACCCAATGGAGAAGCTGTCACCTTGCTCCAATCCTAGCTCTGCCTTTGTCGTCTCTCTAATCTCCTTTGTGACACCCTTCTACCCCATAATATTATATGTTTCGTAAATAGAAGTTTAGAAAAGGGAAAGTCCCACGTTAGGTAAAAAGGTTCACAATCACTCTTATAATAACTCATAGTTCAAAAATGACTTTATTAAAGAAATTAAACTTCCAAATATAATTCTAATGTAAAGCAGCGGAAATCTCCATAGGAATTAAAACAATTAATAATCTCCTGCCCTACAAGGCACCCAGAAGTTCATAAAAATACTCCTAATCTAGGAACATGGTAAAACCCCCAAGCACACCCTGATGTCACATCTATCAGAGCATACCCTTTTATTCATAATCGACACCAGTTGTGTCCTCATCAACACCTGTAAAATATATCCACAGAATACGGTGAGGAAAAGGAATACTACCCATACATACACATAGAGAATACCCATCCTCACCCACAACATCATTACATCATACCATCAATACATTAAAATCACCAATCAATAACATTCATCTAAAACTCAACATATAATTAATCATCTATATCAACATATACATGTCATACCATCATTCCTATTCACAACACATAAATCTATCCATTATACATTCACCAAGCTCATCATCATCATAATCTCATTCATATATCATCATACTCATTATTGTCGTAACATCATTCCTATATCATCATACTCATTATCATCATAACATCATTCATATATCATCATACTCATTATCATCATAACATCATTCATATATCATCATACTCATTATCATCATACATCATTCATATATTATCATACTCATTATCATCATACATCATTCATATATCATCATACTCATTATCATCAAGCATCAACACTCCTCTCATCATCTACCCAAAGATCATGACTTGGAACTCCACACAATGGGCGCACCTCGTCAATCACTCTAGTTAGTACCAAGGTGGTCTACCGGTGTTACCACACACTATCCGATAGGTTGTACCCCCTCTATGGGCCCGCACAACGACATTCGACCCTAGGTTGTACCCCCTCTATGGGCCCGTACAATCACTCCTAGGTTGCACCCCCTCTATGGGCCCGTGCATCGAACGCCCCATCTTGATCCCCTGAGTTGTATCCCCTCTATGGGCCTGCACAACTCAGTTCACCTCCCGAATTGTACCCCCTCTATGGACCCACACAATTCAGGTCTCATCACATATGCTCAAGGCATCTCTCCTAAGTTGTACCCCCTCTATGGGCCCGCACAACTTAGATAACATCATCATCAAAAGGTGATATACACCATCATCATAAATCATCATTATCATTCCTAAGTTGTACCCCCTCTATGGGCCCGCACAACTTAGATAACATCATCATCAAAAGGTGATATACACCATCATCATAAATCATCACTATCATTCCTAAGTTGTACCCCCTCTATGGGCCCGCACAACTTAGATAACATCATCATCAAAGGTGACATACACCATCATCATAAATCATCATTATCATGCATTAACATGCTCATCATCAAACATCATCATTATAAAGTGATATACACTTATCATCATCATCATTCACCAATATGCTTATCATCAAACATCATCATAATAAAGTGATCTACACTTATCATCATTCGCATCATCATCATAAGTGACATGCACTATCATCAATAACATCATCATCATAAGTGACATGCACTATCATCAATAACATCATCATCATCATAAGTGATACACATTATCATCATTTACATCATCATCATAGTCATCATAAACAACATCAAACATCGTCAATCATCATCATTATACATCATCACACTCATCATCAAATATCATCATAATACATCATCACACTCATCATCAAATATCATCATTATTCATCATCATAAGCATCGCAATCCTCATCAAACATCATTAATCATCAACACAAAACTCATTATAAAGTACTCTCAAACACATCAATCATCATCAAACAGTTAGGATCTCAAAATCCACTCTGGTAATCGATTACCAAACTTTTGTAATCGATTACCCGCAAACAAGGTCTCTGGTAATCGATTACAACCCTCTTGTAATCGATTACCTGCAAGCAAGCTCTCTGGTAATCGATTACCAAACTTCTGTAATCGATTACCTGCGAGCAAACAACCCTCCTGGTTGCCCAGAACCCTCTGGTAATCGATTACCACTCCTGGTAATCGATTACCCACGACGCAGATCGCAGTTCTTGCGATCTCCACCAATTCCAAACCTCTCTAATCAATCTCTAATCAATCCTTTTCATCAAAACATCATTTATATACGTTTATATTCATCAAACCCCACCAAAGTATCAATCTTTAACAGTTTTACAAGGTTTTCCCATCAAAACCCCAATTCATAAAACCCTTATTAATCCATTTTTTCTCTATTCATATTATTTCATTCATTCCATATTAATTCATCAAGAATCATACAATCAATCATCAATCTACACTTTTCATCATCCATACTCAATATATCAATTATTAATACGAATTTAAATCTTAGGTTACTACCCAAACTTCCTCCACATGCATATACAGGCAATACCCTCTCCCCCACCGTACCTTAAGCGAAGCTTGATCACAGCAAGGAAGTCCTTTCTTGAATTCTTGGCGTTCACTCCACAACAGCTCTCTCTTGAGACTCCGTTTCTTCCCTCCTTAGCGTTTCGCCTACTGACGAATGATACGAATAAGGATTAGGGTGCTCTATTACCCCTCCTTACAGAAATACTAATTGGGCTTGGGCCCACTCTCACCCCCTTATTCTATTTTCAATTAAAATTACCTTTACGAAACAAAACTAATAATAATGACACTCCTATTATTTATTTCCCATTAAATTAATTATTTTCTTAATTAATCTATTTAATTTAATTAATATTTATCCTAATAAAATTTAGGATGTTACATCCTTCCTAAATGCTCCTTTGCTAACCTCTGGAGACTGTGTAAAAGCCTCTTTTATCTGTACAAAGGGTCCTATTTATAGACTAAAGAAAGCTATTTTAAATCTGGAAGAAATCTGTTTTGAAAATAGAGCTAAAAACAAATCTAAAACTAATTCGCGTAGCTGTGCTTCATCTGCGCTCAACGCATTTGTAGCGCAGGAAACAGAAACAAGTTCTGATACTTACGCTTCACTTGCGCTTAGTGCAAGTGAAGCGTGGAGCGCGTAACTGATTGCTCTGTTTCCTCTTTTAACAGTTTGATCTCTTCCTGATCTTTTCCTTATTTGCTTGGCTTTTCTTGTTTCTCTCTTTTTGATCTGATTCTGTGATTATTCTGCTCTTTGACTTTAAATTGGGAAGTTATCCGCAAAATCCTTGTTTAAATTGCAGTTGATCCTATCTTTATTTGCTCTGATTTAAACTTCAAATCTGCAGATCCTTTCCTCAAATAATGCTATCTTCTTTCCTCATTCAAATCTTCCCATAAATCTGCAATATTAACAGATTTTCTATTAAAATAGCATCAAATTCAAATTCAAATCAAATAATCACAATTATTAAAATTATTACTAAAAATGGATTATTTTGGGGCATAAATGACTATTTTACCCTTGATAAATGCAGTAAAAATACAAGAATATATCATATAATTTGCACTTATCAAGAGGCTGTGTCCAAAGAATACTTGGTTTAGCCTGAAGAGGCTGGGTTCAAATAATACTTGTAATCTTGCGGGATTAATGGAAAATCCAGTGGAGTGTTTGCCCTAGGACTGGACGTAACTCACTGTGTTAGTGGGTGAACCAGGATAAATTTTTGTGGTCAAGTTCTCTCTACCCTTAATTCTTTATATTCTGTTTTAACTAACCAATGAGGGTTTAAGCAAAGTTGTTTTATTAATCCAAGCATAAAATAATCTTTTCTTTACAAGAAAAACATTTCAAAAGCTTTTTATCCAACCTTCTGAGTTGCATCAGCAAGTTGCTGAACTCCCAATTTCGGAAGGTTGCTTAAACATTTCCAAATCAGTTTTGCTTGTTAAAATGTTTTCAGAGAAATTTGCAAAGAATTTTAAAACACTATTCAACTCCTCTTCTAGTGTTTCCTGTGGTTCTAACAGTTGGTATCAGAGCTTAACCTCGGGTTGAGCATCTAACAAATGCCGAGGGAGAAGATCCAGATGGAAACCTCAACAAGCTATGGTGTTTACATCTCAGAAGGAGCATCTGTATCCAGACCACCAATCTTCAATAGAAAAGATTATTCTTTTTGGAAAGAACATATGAAGCTATTCATGGAGAGATCAATCTTGATCTCTGGGATATAGTTACCGATGGTAATTATGTTCCCATGAGAAATGGAATGACCATTTCCAAAATAAAGTGGTCCCATGAGCAAAAACTTAAAGTTCAACTAAATGCTCAAGCTAAACTTTACTTGATTTGTTCTCTGAACAAGGGTGAGTATGGTTTGTTTAAAGGATTCCACTCAGCTAAGGAAATATGGGATTGGCTGGCTTCATATGCTCTTAATAGAGGTGAAGATTTTGAGCTATCAGAAGAACAATCCACTGAAGGTGAAGAAGACTCATCAGAAGAGGAGAATCTATGCTTCATGGCAAATCAATCAAAAGATTATGACTCTAAGGTAACTTTCTTAACTCTTCTTGATGAATATGATGATTTAGTTGCAGGTACTAAGGAACTCTTCAGAAAGTATAAGAAGCTTTCTAGTTCCTATGCTGCTGCATGCACTAAAAATAAGGATTTTGAAAAAGAAAACCTTATACTTAAAGAAGAGCTTATGAAGCAAGATAATAGTAAGCTCAAAAGTCTAGTTGAAGAAAAACAAGGTCTTCAAGGACATATTTTAGAACTTACTGAAGACATGGCCAATTTTACTAAAGGAACCAATAATCTTGACAGATTATTGAAAACTCAGAAAAGATTGAATGATAAAAGAGGCTTAGGATTTTCTAGAAAACCATCATCTAAAACATTAAATTCTGATAAGCCTAAAAAGGAAAAAAAAAAGGTTGATGGATGTCCTCACTGTGACAAACATAGATTGTTCAAAAATGAATGTAAGCAGGATGAGGAACCCATTCCTGTAACTGACCTTGGTGGACCCAACAAGATATGGGTACCAAAATTGTCCATTTTTTTTCTTGCAGATATTCTCAACAAAGCAAAGAAAACCCCAAGAATAACCAAAGAAGAATGGATGAGTGGAGAACTAGATGGAAAGAAAGTATATATACTGAAAGCATTAAGCACAACCTGCTGAAACTAAGCATCATTCCTTCAGAAAGCAATGTTGAGTCTCAATCTTATAAAGATCCCATTTTGTGGTAACATCTTTCCTATCTCAGACTCTCTGAAATTATATGCATTGCTTATGTGAACTCTCTGAAATGTCTCTGTGATGATCTTGCTGAACATCGCATTGGTGAAAAATTATTTATTAAAATAATTATTTTATCAAATAAATATGAAAGGTCTTTAAAATCCAAACGTTTTTGAAATAACTGTGATCTGGCTCTCTGTGAATTGATGGCTCATCAACTATCCCCTCGAAGCGGCACGATGCACGACTCTCCATGTCTGCGTAGTTTTTGTAACTGTTGTCATCAATGCTTCTGATGTGCCTATTTATAGAGTTTGAGGGATCATCATGAGAACTACACTTTCTCTCTGCAATCAAGAAATCCTCAGAGCATCTAAGAGAACTTCTCCTTTCTCCAAGAACTTCAAGCTTTTCAGTTCATAATTCTCCTTTATTCAAATGGCTGCTGAGTCAGTTGCTTCATGCGCCCCTGCTCCAACTTCCTTTGATGAGAGAATCATTCCTACAAGAATGGTTCACCTATCTGATTTCGAAGAGGCAGGATACAAGATCACTGAGTACTTTGATGCAGTAGACTGGACTCCTTTTTTCGATAACATCTCCTCTCCCTGGCATGAGGAGAGCGTTCTGGAATTTTGGAATAACTCTGAGGTTGTTTCCAAACCTGGTTCCACCGAGATAAAGACCACCGTGATGGATAGATCACTATTTGTGGACTACAAGCTCCTGGAAGAAGTGATTGGTGTTCCTGCCAAAGGAGATCAGTTTTGTCAAAACTGGGAAGTCTCTCATGGAGGTTTTCTAGTGTATGATCAAATGTTGTTCGGTGGCAGACGTTTCAATCCCACCAAACATTCCCAACTTCTGGAAACCCCCAGAGTCCTACTTGCTATTCTTAACTGCTGCATCCTTCCGAAGGGAAGTGATAATATTTACATCAAGGAGCTTGAAAGGTTTGTGGTGGGTCACTTGCTGATGAAGAGGAGGATTAGTCTTCCATGGGTCCTTCTATACCAAATGTTGTTCAGAAGAGAGTTGGACATTGAGGACCTCTTCCCCCATAACACCTTAATCATGAAAATTCTCATTCACGAAGGCTTTCCGATGAATGGTCTCTTTGATCAAACACCCTCTCCCTTCTTCACTCCGGTTGTGTATGAACAGTTGGACCGGACTTTAATTGAAAGAGAAGAAGCCCTAGAGAACAGGGTGGCTGAAGTCCCTCTTGTGGCATCCCCTGTCAGAGAGAGAAGGACAAGAGCCTCTGATCATCTGGGTGCTCATGGAAGGATCAAAAAGGTTTGCTGCATATAACGTGAAGAGGTTGCATGCTCGCGCAGGTTGGCTAGCCAAGAAGCTGAAGGAAACTCAAAAGGAGTTACTAAAGCTGAAGGCAGAGAAGGAGGGTGCCAGTGCTGCCGAGACCATGCCTGCTGATAGCCATTAATTTATTCAAAGAGCCATGTAACAGTTCCTTGTTCTTGTTTGTTTTGAAATATATTTGTTATAATTTATATGATTTTTTAATCAATATAAATAAACTTTTCTCTTTCCCCAAAGAATCTATCTTTGATGATATGGTTCAGTATGTGTGATTTAATTTGTTACTCTCTGAATATGCTGATATTAATAATTGGTTGCGCGCATTTATTGATCTTACGCTTAACCTTCCTATTTGAATACCTGAATGATTACTCTATTTCATGTGCTTAAGTTATTTGAACCCTTTTAAATAATGACAAAAGGGGGAGAAATATAACTAACAAATTACTGAAGCAAAGATATTTTTCAGAAATATAACCAAGAGTAACTAAGAATTTTTCAGAAGAAAAATCTCTTGTTCAGGGGGAGTTAGCAAAGTTGTTTTCAGAAGCCAAGAGTTTCTCAAGGAAAAATCTTTTATTCAGGGGGAGTTTTTCAACTCTACTTATTTATCTGAAAAAAGAAGGAAAAATTTTCTTCCCAAACTTAAATTTAAATCTTTCAGATATTTGTAAGTCATATCAAATTTGTCATCATTAAAAATGGGGAGAATGTTGATTCTCAATATAAATTAAGTATTCAATTTAATTCAAGACTCGTTACCCTTGGTTTTAATGTTTAACAAATTTGATTATATATAAACAAATTCTATTGAGAAAGGTATTTTGTCTTTGCTTTTGCTGCAACTTTGAAATGAGCAAATCTTTAAGTTAAAGCAACTATCTGAAGAATTGATCAACCTGCTGAAAGTATGTGCGCACTAAATTTGTACCTGTTGAACACATACTCTTTGAACTATCACTCGATGACGTGGCAATTCGAGCTCACTGAAATGAAGAACTCTCTAAAGTGCTTGAATCTGCTGAAGACTCTCTCAACCCTCTGATGACGAATACCATTCTTTATGCTGAGAAGTTTTACTAATTCGTGCAACAAAGTATATGTCAAAGTCAGAAGGCTTTCTGCACAAAGACTTAAAGGTCTCTAAACGTCTTCTGCCATCATCTACAAAAGGAAGCTTTTACAGAGTTCATTCCGCATCTCATGGAACATCGTACACGAAAAAGGAACCTCTGAACCTGCTGTGTGTCAGATCAGTGCTATCTCTGTACACCTACTCTACTCAAGTCAAAAGCTTTAACGAACTTGTCTCTCAACGTCTATTTTCTCAACGGCTACTTTTCTGGACGCTATATATAGCTCAATGAAAGGCCTTGAAGAAGAGAGAGAGCCACATAGAAGACTCCAAAGAGAGATGAAACGCTCAAGAGAAAAGATCAAGAAAGCGTGAAAAATAAAAGAAGCTCTCCAGAAAGAAAAAGAGAAGAATTTTAGCAAAAAGAGTGAAAGGCCAAATCAGGAGAAAAATTCATCAAGCCAAAACACTCTATTGTAGTTCATTTCCTTGTACTTAGAATTATCCTTTGTATTCTGAGTTTTACTCAGTCATTCCTTTGTACAAGAGAACTTGTGTTTAAGTTTCTCAGAAACTTAAACTTATCTTTTATTGTAAACACTAAAAAGTGTCTGAGAGCCTGGAGAGGCTTGGAGGAACAAAGAATACTTGGTTTAGCCTGGAGAGGCTGTGTCCAAAGAATACTTAGTTTAGCCTGGAGAGGTTGTGTCCAAAGAATACTCGGTTTAGCCTGAAGAGGCTGTGTCCAAAGAATACTTTGTTTAGCCTGGAGAGGCTATGTCCAAAGAATACTTGGTTTATCCTGAAGAAGCTGGGTTCAAATAATACTTGTAATCTTGCGGGATTAGTGGAAAAACCAGTGGAGTGTTTGCCCTGGGACTGGACGTAGCTCACTGTGTTAGTGGGTGAACCAGGATAAATTTCTGTGGTCAAGTTCTCTCTACCCTTAACTCGTTATATTTTGTTTTAACTAACCAATGAGGGTTTAAGAAAAGTTGTTTTATTAATCCAAGCATAAAACAATCTTTTCTTTACAAGAAAAACGTTTCAAAAGCTTTTTATCCAACCTTCTGAGTTGCATCAGCAAGTTGCTGAACTCCCAGCTTTGGAAAGTTGCTTAAACATTTCCAAATCAGTTTTGCTTGTTAAAAGGTTTTCATAAAAATCTGCAAAGAATTTTAAAACACTATTCAACCCCCCTTCTAGTGTTTCATGTGGTTCTAAAAAGTTATAGTAGAGATTCTTCTCACTACGTGCTTGCATTTCTGTCTTAGTGAGTCTTTTAATGGGAATTTTTTAGGGTGGGGTAATGGAGTAATGGTGGCAATGGTTTGGGTGGAGAGATGGTCTGATTTGGGGAGGAGGTTAATGAGGCTGGTGGGCGAGAGAAACGGGAAAAAGTTGGGGGGGGGGGGGGAGCGATTTGGTTTTATCTTCATGAAGTTTGGCATAAGTTATGGCTTTGGACAAGTCAATGGTTTGGAGGGCTAAAACCTAATGACGGAGGTGGGGTTTAAGGTCGACGATTAAATAACTAAGGTAGAAGCTATGTGGGTAGCCAGAATTGCAGTTGGAAATGGTTTCGAACTCAGAGAGGTACTCTTGCAAAGTTTGGGTTTGTGTTAGCTTGCAGATAGCAGCTATGGGGTCATCAAACTTTGATGGGGAAAACAGAGTTCCAAGGCACATAAGAAGACCTCCTAGGACGTCAATAATCTGTTATTAAACATCCATTGAAACCATGCCCGTGCTAGACCCTCAAGATAGAAGGTCGTGATTTAAGTTCGTTGGTCCGTTGGTGTTTGATGGTAGGAGAAAAATTGGTTGATCTTAAAGATCCAACCCAGAGCGTTAGAACCATTGAAAGTTGGTAGGTCGAATTTGAAAGGGCGAGAGGATGAAGTGGTTGGGGAAAATGGGTTTGGGGAATCTTGGGTAATTTTGGTTTCCAGGATAGTTGTACGTGAGGCAATGTCGTGAAGGTTGTTGGAGAAATTAGCTTGTGAGAGGAGAAGCTATTCCAATATACGGTCAAGGTTAGTAAAATCATCAGCAAGCTCAACCATGAGGAGGGAGATAAGTTCAATAAAAGCACCAAATGTTAGGGGCATAGAAAGAGAGAATGAATACTTGAAAAGAAAGGGAGAAACAGGGGAAATATCAGAGGTAGAAAATGATTGAATAATATCTTTGTTGCCTTCTAATCATTTCCTTGTGTCCATATATGCACCGATTTGTTACAACCGAAAATGCAAAACGAAAAAGTTGTCACTGCAAAACAAAAGGTTGCTATCCTCATATGACAATAACAGAATTCCCTTCCTTTTAGAACCAAGGGCACGTCATCTATTATATAGCAAATTCTAGAACCGGAGACACGTCACCTAATTAGACAAAGTCCTTGAGATACGAGGGTCTCTGGGTTGTTCTCTTTGGTCTTCCTCTTGGTGACTCGGTATTGGTACTCGGGCCTGAGCTTGGCAGCTTGTTATCTTCTACTATATTATTGGGCTCTAAAGGGACAGGTCCAGTAATCCTAACATAAGAGATATAGGTGATTTATAGATTATTTGGTGTGAGAGAAATGAATGAAAAATAGAAATTTTAGTTGTTTGGTTTGATAGTAGTGATATGAGAGAAATGTTGTTCATATGGGAGAAATGATATAATTTTTAAAAAATAACGATTAAAAGTAATAGAAAATCGATTTTCAAGCCTTGAAAATCGACTATCATTGTCCAATCAACATTTCCTCCCTATCTCTCACCTATTTAAATGAGAAATTAAAATCAGTGGGACCACACCTCTGTCTCAATCTATCCGGTATTTCTGATGTGCACCAACAACTCTCTCTTTACATTTCTCTCATTTATTTCTCCGCCCCCAATTCTTTTCTTTGAAACATCTACCGCACCAAACAAAGGCTTAAAGATGTTGTTTGTAAGTTTTGTTCTTGTTGTATTTTGAGCACGAAATAAAAAAGAAATTAAAAAAAAAAAAACTTTTGGTGTTGGATGGAATGGGATTTGGATCGCACTTGAAAAACAAAAACAGAATGGTAATTAAAAAAATTGACTTAATTATCCCCGAACTTTTATATTTGTATATTTGTGCAATCTTGGTTCCATATCTTATATTGTTGTATTATAGTGTGTTTGTCTTCCGTCCACAACGTGGATTTGTGACTTCCTGATGTCTATTTTTTCAGAAGCAACCCTTTATTGTTGTGAAGTAAACGTGGATTTGAAGTTGTGCAACGGTAATCCAAACAAAGTAATAGTCTCTGAAATTTTCAGACATTAAAACTAAACCTTTTATTAATCTTCTATCATTTTTAATAAAATTTAATTACCATATAACGAATATAAATGTATTAATAAAATTCATATTTTAAATTTAAATTTTGTGATTGCATGTAACTAATAATACTATCACGCTTAAAATATGCACTAATAAAAAATTAGTAAGTGATACAGATTCTTAAATTTATAAATATTTACTTGAAATTCATTAATATATACATATACATTTCATGGTTAACAAAATTTGTTAAAAAATGAAAGAAAGATTACCAGAGAGACAAATTGTAATGTTAAAAAGTATATCAACTAAAATTGCACATATATGATAATACGGGATTAAAAGTGTGATTAAGTTAAAAAAATTGACAACATTACTGATTTCAAGCATATAATTTTTTTTATTAAAAATATAATTATTGTATTGAAGAATATAAAAATATAATAAATACTTTATTTTTAAGTTTTTAAAACCAATCCAAAGAAATGATATTATTAAAATTAAAAAATAACACTGATTTTTTAGACATTATGTAGAAAATAAAAGATTATACAAATAAAAGAAATAAATTTACCATCTACAAAAGGTTAACCTCTTAGCATCGATCGGCCACAACCACAGGCAAAGTGGAAAGACAAGGCCAAAGGGATAGGGTGAGCGTGGGACGGGTTTTGTATGTCTTTTACTCGATCCTAATTTTTTATCAGGCTAAAATATTAGACCCGAATTCATTCACAAATCCGAAAAAAAAAACCCGATAATGTACAAGTCTAATTAAGACCTGAACCCGTCCACAACCTGAAAACCCCATCTACAAACCCTAGATCCAAATGTCTTTATTTTCTTATTAACTTTCAAATATTATTAAAAGAAAAATATCACTATACAACTTTATGTATCAAATGTGTTTTAAAAGTAGATAGAGCCTTTGTCATAAAAGAAAGGTATATTGAAAAATTCCATTAAAGTTAACATGATGTTAATTAAGCTTTTAAGTAATAGAAAATTATAAACACTAAATATTATATATATATATATATATATATATATACATATAACGAGTTGGGTAACCCAGAGATTAATCTGAACATGTCCTCAACCTGATATCGGGTTATTAAATGAGATCTGATTTTACCTAATCTTTCATGTGGGACAGGGTTTAACCCGACCCGAGTAGCTTTGATTGGTACATGTCAATGGGACGGACCTGGTTTTGCTCACCCCTACTGTCAAGTGTCAATAATTAAGTACCGGTGGAGAGAGCTTAGGTGTAACTTGAGTGTGACCAATCTTCCATTAAGATGTAATTTTGACTTATACTTTTAATGGACTAATCTTGATCTTTTTTTTGTTACAAATAAGGAAAAAAAATAGAAAAAAAGAAGAAAAAAAAGAACTAAAAGAAGCCTATGAACAAGGTCTCCAACCCCTAGGAAAAGATACACCATTAGCATCAGCAACAACTAAGTCTTGAAACCCATCATGAGAATCTAAGATTGTAATTGAAGTGGATGAACAAGATGCACCAAGTTTAGATAGAGCATCTGCGCACTGATTACCTTCTCTTGGGATATGATCAACCTCCAGAATCTAGCCCTTCCTCATCAACTTCTTAATTTCATTAATGATTGAAGCATACATATGATACCTAGGACAAGGACCCATTACAAGAGAAATTACATGTTGAGAGTCTATCCAACATTTCACAGCTCTGTATTCATTATCCCAAGCAATTAGTAAACCTACTAACATACCCATTAGCTCAGTCTTGATGATATCAGTGTGTTTCAATGAGGCATAAAACCCTTTTAACCATAATCCCGCACAATCTCGAATTAAACCCTCATACCCAGCTGGACCTGGGTTACCAATTGAACTACCATCCACATTTAATGCTACAAAATTAATAGGAGGGCACCATTTAATAAGTCTTAATTGTTTCTTATTAGCGATTGATGAAGAACTGAAAACAAAGAGGAATACATTAGCCAAAGAATTAGATTTGCAGACCGGTTGATAGGTAGACACTTCTTGCCCATCAAACACTTTAGAATTCCCTGCAAGCCAACTTTCCCACAACCCATCCAAGAAATTAGCTCCTGAATTCTAAGTCGACCAAAACAACCAATCAAAGATGCAATTAATTGTCAGAAATTGCAGATGTGAAGTAAAACCATATTTTTTCCACAACCTAATAGCATTAGGACAATTCCTCAAGCAATGAAAAGAATCTTCCTCTGCCTGCTGATAGCAAATGCACAAAGCAGATGTGATGTTCCTGTGCTGTAGCAATTTCTTTGTGGGAAGCCTTTCCTGAACAGCAAGACAGACTAACATTCTAACATATTCACTTCCAGCCAAATTCCATATTCATGTCCAAGATCTCTCTGGAGGTAAAGAAACAGTATTATTCTGCCTAATAAGTCAATCGTAACCTAACTTTGCTGAGTAGATACGTTAGATGATAAAGACCAAATAATTGAATCATCAATCCCCTCTGAAAAAACTGGTTTCAAGCTGCTGATAAATTCATAGTCTACATCAGGTAGAGCAGACCACAAAATCTGAAAGTTCCAAGCTTGACCATCCCAAATATCCTTCACCTTCAATTGTATATCATGGGTGTTTAAAAACTGAATTCTATCACACAGTGGACCCTTTGGCAGCCAAGAATCAAGCAGGAAATTTGATTCTCCATCACCAATTCTAGCAGAAAATCCATCTTGGAGAATAGTGGCAACCTTATAGAATGATTTCCAAACAAAAGAACAACCTTGCACTTTTTTAAAAACAGAACAACCAAAACCATACCTAGCTCCTAGAATCTGAACCCATAATTTACTTTGATTTTGAGTTAGAAGGTTCCAAACAAGTTTACCAAGTAAAAACACATTTTGATTGACTAAACTAGCACATTAGTCCTTGAGATTGCATGGGTCGGGCAGTTTAGTCCCTGACTTTACGAAATACGCCCGTTAGTCCTTGACATTACAAGACGTCAGACACTTTAGTCCGAGCTGCTTAACTCCGTTAACTTATGCTGACTTGTCACATTATATTGACACATAGGATTGTGGATAGCATGATAACGACGCCGTTTTGCATTAATTTTAATAATCCAAGAACCATCCCTAACGGTCATATTCATTTTCCTCTTCCTCTTCATCTCATTTCTCTCCTTTTCTACGCTGGGCACCATCATCGTTTCTGGTTGTGATTCCTTCGCTCTTCTGCGTGTGGGTAGCTGCTGTTTGTTGGTCTATTCTTCCTCTACACAAACATTTGTCAGCCATGAGCACCACAGATTGGAGATATAATGGTGGTGGTTCCAATTTTTTGCACAACTCTCAAAGGGGAAGAAATGAGCCGAAATGTAATTGCAATCATATTGCAGTTATTAGGGTTTCTAGAACTGAAAAAAACCCAGGAAGGTTGATCTATGCATGCCCTAAATTGAAGGTATTTTTGTTATTTTGCTTCTTTTTTAATTTTGGTAATTTTCTGTTCTTTGTTGTTTAGGGTTTAGCTAGGTTTTTTCTGCTTAGTTAATGTTGTGAATTTCCATTGAATGTGCAGGTTGCAAACATATGTGATTTTTTCAAGTGGGTGGAAAATGATTTTGTTGCACAAGAAATTGCAAGTCAAGCTACATCAACTATGGGATTGAGTGGAAGTGATGATGAAGTTTGGAAGAAGAATGTGTCTAGGACCTTGAAGAGACTGGAAAATCAGAATATGAGGCTTAATTGGACACTTATGGTGTCATGTATTGTGATTGGATTTTTGTTGGGGCTTTTGTGGAAAAATTAGATATGTTTCTAATTTAAGGATAATTTAAGTAGGATATGTTGATAATATTATGTAATGTTGTTATTATTTATTTTAATTGTAATGAAATTGTGTTCTCTTTTGTGATCTTTATATGTTGTCTATGATAACATTAACAACAATCCAACATAATAACCTAATAAGCAAGAGAAATAAGCAAGAGACATGTTCCAAACTGTCTCAAATATCCAATAGTGGTAAGACCACTAAGATCCAATTAGTTAATAACCTAATAAGCAATAGAAATGTTACATAAAAGCAAATTACATCCCAAAATAACAACAACATTAACAATAACTAAATATCCAAACTGTGGCAACAACCATAATCCAACATAGGAAAGGGAAACACATCCAAACAGTGTCAAATATCCAACAGTGGTAAGACCACTAAGATCCTATAAAAGCAAATTACATCCCAAAATAACAATAAAATAGTTTATCCAAAAAGCTAATTATCTCCCAAAAAGCCTAATAATTAACGTGCCAAGTTGTTAAGCCCAGGAGTTGGCATAAATTGTTGTGCCTTTGATGAATCATCCACACCATCAGTTGGAGCAGTTTGTGGTGGGCCACTCTGTCTTGTACTAGTTGCTGCAGATGAACCTTTTCCTCTTATGGGTAGCTTACTTCTTGCAAAATTGGTCTTCTTTTTTGGGCTGTGGTTTATGGGTGGGGGTTGTGATTGGGAAAGATCAATCTCATCTTGCTGTTGTGTTGTGTTTGCAGCATTAGCAATTTCAGTGGGCCCAATTTGTGTTGGGTTTGCAGCAGCTTCAGCTTCCCGTGTTGGTGCTACATTTGAAGGCCTAATGTGTCCATCAACTTCCTTGGTCTATTGGGCTAAAAACTCCTCTAATTTCTGCTTTTTGCTAATGTACAACCTTTTTGGTATGTCCTTTACCCCTACAAAATGAGCATGTTAAGTCTGGCAATTTCCTCTTCAATTTGTTTCCATTGACAGGTTCTTTCTTCCCCTCACCATCCCTCCTTCTTTGCTTCTTTGGCCTGCCTGGTTTCCTCTTGACTGGTGGTGGCAGTGGTGGAAGCTGGTCTGTTTTATGCCAGAATTCTTCCCCTTGCAGGGGGTTGACATGGTGTGCATATGTTGCATTGATTGATGCCATGGTGAGCCACCCATGGCAATAGTCCTCCTGCTTCTCATTCAAGTGTGCAATTGCAGCTACGGCATGCATGCATGGCATACCTATTATCAAAAGAAAGACATTAACTTGAAAGTAACCTAACTTGAATCATTATATTCAAAAACATAAGTATAATACCTGTTAGCTGCCAAAATCTGCAGGTACAACTTTGTGTGCCCAAGTTCACCACTACTTTTGTAGTGTAACATTGGACTTCATACTTGTTGCAATCATTATCACCTAACAAATAAGTAATAATTTTTTAAGGATCAAATTATTGATATAAAAAACAAAAATTAGTAGATATTGCAGGATATACTACCTGACCAGAGTGCATTCCACCTATTACTTTCCTTTTTTTCTTTTTCCAGCCTACTCTGTTGAACAGGTGCCAAGTGTCCATTGTGTTTCTCTAATTTTAATTTGTTGGTTGTAATGGTTGTCATAATGTAGCACCTGACCTCTTCAAGCATGGTTATAATTGGCTTGGATCTTGCAGCTAAAATCTTTGAATTAAACACCTCACAGTTATTGTTGCAGATGTTGTCCACCTTGGGCCAACCACTGAAGTAAGATTTTGTCCAAGCCTCCTTTGGCCACTTATCCAGGTACTTCCATGCTTTCTCATTAATTCTCTTCACAACAGATATCTTGGCATTGAATTGTGACACAGTTGTGGACCTTGCACACTCCCATAGGTCCTTAATTCCTTGTTTTTCCACTGTTTTGTAAAATTTTGCCACAGATGCCACACACAAAATCTGTGTTGGGCACCTGGCATGACTTCTTGAAGTGCCGGTATCAGTCCCTGCACATGGAAATAAGCAACACAACAGACATTCATAATCATGCATCGTAGTCCTTAAGTTTAGGAAAATCAAGCAAGTAGGTCCTTAAGATATTAAAAATCAAGCAATTTAGTCCTTCGCAATACAATTATTTTATGCACTTTGATCCATACCTTTTGCATATCAGACATAAAATGCCATTTATGTTGCCTCCATTCACCTAGATCTTCTTGTAATAGCTTTAAGAACCACATCCAATTGTCCTTGTTCTCTGTATCAACAACTGCATAGGCAATGGGC
Organism: Sesbania bispinosa; assembly: GCA_026901365.1. NCBI lineage: Eukaryota > Viridiplantae > Streptophyta > Magnoliopsida > Fabales > Fabaceae > Sesbania > Sesbania bispinosa. Next base: position 534,268 of record QLOH01000380.1, read on the forward strand.
CATATATGGTTGTTTGCATCCTGGCCCACTGCAGACAATAACTGCCCTCCATAATACCCCTTCAAGAAAGCCCCATCAAGCCCAATTAATGGCCTACAACCAGCTTTGAACCCGGATTTTCAGCCTTCAAGACAAATATACACTCTCTGAAAGATAGGGTTGCCTTCTTCTTGTGGAATTGTATCCATCTTCACTGTTGATCCCGGATTTGCCCTTAGTAATTCAGCACAATAATCCCACATTTTTGCAAACTGGGCTTTTTCACTTCCCTCAATTATTTCTCTTGCCCTCACAGTTTACCTATAAATCTTGCTGTCTTCAAGTTATACACCATATTTTCTTTTAAAATAATCATAGACTTCTGCATGTTTCAAGTTAGGGGACTTCCTAAGCTTCTTCACCAACTTTCCAATTACCCATGGCTGTTGAGCTTGGGAGTTTTTAAAGGTTCTGCCACAGGTATGCTCATTCTTGAAAGGTTTTACTTGGAAACAGTTCCCCACATTGCTGTATGCACAATATATTTCCCATCCACACTCTTCAACCTTGCAACTTGCCCTTGCCCTTGTCTTGTCATTTTTCAGCCACTTGAACTCTCTTCCAAGACAAATATTGTAATCCTTGACTGCTTGCTTGAATAATTCCAAGTTTGTGAACTCCATTCCTAGTTCCAATGTTACATGCCCAAAAGTTGCATCTCTGTTGAACTGTGGATAAACCTCCTTATCATTGTGATCATCATCACTGGTGACTGGAGTCTTCAGCTCTTCTGACTGCCATGCATCATCTTCATTTGCCCCAGGACCCACATTATTATGTGTACTGTATGTACTTCTGTGTCCAACAACATCCTCCTCCTCTTCAAACTCAGAGTCACATTCTTCTACCACTATTGCCCTTCTGCCTTTGCTACCTTTTCCTTTACCTTTCCCTTTCCCTTTTGCTTTCACCTTTTATTTACCTTTTTTCTGCTTTTTATTGGTGTTAGACTTATTGCTTGATTCACCTGCTTCTACACCTTGTGTAACATTAGGTAGCCTAAACACTTGCTTCCCAGACCTCAGCTCACATACTTCAGATACTTCCTTATTCTGTGTTGGTACAGCTGGCCTTTTAACCCGTTTCCCTGACCTCAGCTCACAGCCTTGAGATGTGGATCCACTCTGAGTTACAGCAGAAGTCTCTTTTCCCTTTTGGACATTAACAACACCTTGGGCCTTTTTTGTTGGGCTTTTCTTACTTGATTGGCCCTTAGCTACAGGACTTTTGTGTCCTCGGCCTTTCTTTGCTAGACTTTTGAACCTCAGTACCCTCTTAGGGCCTCCAATATCAGATCCTCCTTCTACTGGACTCTTGGCAGGACTTTTCAAAGTATGTTGGAACCTTCTTGCTGGACTCTTTACCCTCAGCCCCTCCTTCCAGGTGTACCTGTAAATGTAAAATGGCCCGAATTTTAGCAACCTCATAATGCACAAATGTATAATGTGCTATAAAAAAATACAAAGACACTTACCATCACCATCAGACCTCACAGCACCAGATGCATTTTCACCCTTTTCAACTCCACTTGCAGCCATTTCTACAAAATGGAAAGTAAGGTTCACTTCCCAAGTAAAATAAATTTCAAAACACAAAACAAATTTAAGAGTGAACCATACCTTCATCCACTGCATCAGCACCAGTTCCATCTTCTTTTGCAACCGAACCACCAATACCTATTCCCTCATCTCCCACAACAGCAACACCCTCTCCAACTGTAGTTGGCTTACCCTGCTGCCCAACACAACCACCTACATCACCTTCAGCTATTCCCTCATCTCCCCCAACAGCAACACCATCTTTCCTTACAGAATCAATAACTTCCTTTAAAATTGTAGAAAAGTCAACAACCTCAGGTTGTTCAACTGGATGCTCATAATAAAGATGCAACTCTCCACCATTTTTTTTTTGCAACTTGTATAGCCTCTAACAAGTCACCATCAGTCTTCAACAGCCTCAGACCATCCCTAAACCTCTTAGAACTGTCTAACCAATACACATTACTCAACTTAGTATAACCTAGCTCTTTACTGAAATTCCAAAAACTAAAGACATCTAGACAGTCTTCATCACACTCAGGCCACACATCAACCTTACCTCATTTATATCTCACCCTTCCCCCATTACCTCCCTCATCAAAATTCCCACCATGGTGAATGTGCACATCTATTCTCTGCATGGATAATCATTTTGTGGATCAGGCACAATCAAAGTAAATATAAAATACCTCATTAATTTATTAAGAAAATTATTAACAGTGACCAACATTAAACAAACTCTATTTAATACAACTTTTCAGAAAAAAAAACACAATGCACATGGGACCAACATACAAAAACTGACACTGGGGGACCACTTCAACCTTCTCAAATCTTATTACACTGAACATTAGAAAACAAAGTCAAGATTCCCATCACCATGACCCACCAATGAAGTGACCCGGTTCAACATCACCATTGAAAAGTAATATCACATGTGCATGTACCACAAGACCAGACATTGAACACATATACACACAAAACCCTTTTAAGGGGGCAAATCACCCGGGTACATGCAAAAAGGGCAAACCACAACAAAATCCATAAACCCTAAAACAAACCCTAACCATAGAAATAGGGAGAGATAGTAACCATTACCTGCGAATCCATTCAACCAACAATAGCAAAGGAGTTTTGGTGAGATAGAGAGAAGTGGAAGTTGAAGACGAAGGGAGAAACGTAGAGAGCTCCAGAGAGAGATGCGCGGGAAGAGAAAAGGTCTTTTGGGAAGAGAGAGCAACTATGAATCCTTGTTGGAATCCCATGTGTCAATATAACGTGACAAGTCACCAAAAGTTAACGGAGTTAAGCTGCTTGGACTAAAGTGTCTGACGTCTTGTAATGTCAAGGACTAACGGGCATATTTTGTAAAGTCAGGGACCAAACTGCTCGACCCTTGCAATCTCAGGGACTAATGTGCTAGTTTAGTCCATTTTGATTCCTAGCTTTCCTAATTCCAAGCCCTCCTCTTTTCCTAGGTAAGGTAATATTATTCCAACTAATAAGATTAACACCTGAATTAGCATTACCTTTCCAGAAAAAATCTCTTGCTGACCTATCCAAAAGATCACAAATACTTTGGGGGAACCAATGAATTTTCATAGAATAAGTTGGAATAGAGTTTAAAACTGAATTAACCAAAGTTAATCTACCAGCTTTGTAAAGAAATATTCCCTTCCAAGAAGCTAACCTATGACTTACTTTATCAATAATATACCTAAAATCATCTTTCTTAGGTCTATTACTAAAAATTTTAAAACCTAGGTACTTATCCAAGGAAATTGTGAATTGAAACCCGGTAATACTTTGAATTTTATTTTTCCTTTGTAAAGGGATTTTTGCACAACAAAAAGCCCTAAACTTATCTAAGTTTATTTTACAACCAGGAATATCATAGAATTTATTAATAAGCTGAGAAAGAAATCTTACCTGACCTAGCTTTGCTTTACTAAAAAGCAAAACATCATCAACAAAGAAGAGATGAGAAACACCTGGACCAACCTTAATGGGTTGTAAATTACCATTTTGGACAGCTTCAGACACCATAACACCAAGTTGCTCCATGCACAGAACAAAAAGGTAAGGAGAAAAGGGATCTCCTTGCCTAAGCCCTCTACAAGGAGTAAATGATGGACACTTGCTACCATTCCAAAGTAAGGAAATTACATATGAAGTGACTCCACCCATGATTAGAGGAACTATTATGGAGGGAAACCCAAATTCCAAAAGAACCATTTTTAAAAAACCCATCAATCAACTCTATCGCAGGCCTTTTCTAAATCAAGCTTGAAGACCACATTTCCTTTAACCTTTTTAGATTTTTGCATTTGATGAACAATTTCCTGAAGAACAATTACATTATCTGCTGAACTTCTCCCAGGAATGAAACTGCCTTGAAGTGGACTTACAATGTCCTGAAAAATAGGCCTCAATCTATTGACTAACACTTTGGTAATTAACTTATAAATACAATTACATAAGCTTATTGGTCTAAATTCTTTAATAGTTTTAGGATTATCACCTTTAGGAACTAACACTATCAAAGTTTTTGTAACAGCATGTGGAATGGAACCAGTAGCAAAAGCATTACTTACAAACTTCCAAATGTCATCCCCAATTTGATCCCAGTACATTTTAAAGAAGACAACTTGAAAGCCATAAGGTCCTAGAGCCTTATAAGATTTCATGCTACACAAAGCTCTATAAACCTCATCCTTGGTAACTGGAATTAACAAATTATGCACATCATTTGAAGAAATTGTAGGCATACTAGGAATTATTAAAAACTGACTTGTACCAACAGTATCAGAATAAATTCTTGAAAAATGAAACAACCTCCCTTTGAAGAACTTCATTGTGGTGGCCCAATCTTGATCTAAATTTATTATATTAAAACTTTTTTAAAATTATTTATTTAATATAAACTTTTTTAAGAATGAATCTGATGCATTAACAGTTTGTTATAATAATATTTTTAAATAGATTATAAGTCAATTTATAACCTCATTATACATACCAACATACTTAAATATGTAAATAAATAAATAAATATATCATTTTAACACATTATAATAAAATATATTATGATAATATTCATAATCAATATTATTATATTATTTATATTTACTTAAATAGGTTATTTTTAATTGTTAGGATTTAGGACTCAATCACTTAATTAATAGTTTAGACTTTAGACCGGTCCAATTCTAAAGAAAATGATACCAACACTTTAATTGGGCCGTGAAAAAATAGTTATTAATGACATTTTATTAAAATATATAAATCTAAAAATAATTAATAAATATATAATAAATTTTATGTGAATGAATTAAAATCAATTACTTTTTCTTAAGAAATGCCTTATTTCTATTATTATTTTCTATTTTTCATCATTAATTTAATAAGTAATTTTATATAAACAACTGAAAAATAAAATTTAAATAAAATTATAATAATTTTTATAAGAGCGAGTTACTTCAAACCCGCCCTCTTATTTTGCATTTCTTACACAAAACTCCCTCTATTTTTAAAACCTATATAAACACCTCCTATTTTATAAATATACTACACTTATGCTTTGTTTGGTGGGAGTAGGGAAATAGAGAAGATAAATGGGCAGGAGAGAAGTGGGAAGGAGAGATAGAGATGATTTTAAGGTTGTTTGGTGAGAGTGTAATATGTGAGAAATAGAAGAGAAATATGAAAGTGGGTTGTTTGGTTTGATAGAAGAAAGAGAAGAGAAATAGAGTGTTTTTATTATTTTTGACAACTGTTCCCGCCAATATAGACAAATAATCGATTTTCAGGCCAACGAAATCAATTGTCTGCATCAAAGTTCTTTAGATTTGTATTCCTGATTCACAGAAATCGATTTCCTTATCCTAGAAATTGATTTTCTCGTAGTCAGAATATAACTTCCTTGTTTTTGGTACCAAAAAACCGATTTCTGGTAAATTGGAATCGATTATTGACAAGTCAGAATGTGTGGGAGAGAGAGTGTGAACACAACAACATTGTCCTCCGCCTTCGGTCGTCCTCTGCGTTGTCTCTCTTCCCCGCGTCGCCCACCCACCAAGCCGCCGCCGATCTATTTGCCTTGTTTCACCGCACCACCGCGCATCACATCGCCTGTAGTGGGAGAAGACGTTAAGTCGTGAGCACGCCGCCTTCACCGGCCACGCCTCCTCGTTCAGTCGCGAGCACCCCGCCTGTAGTGGGAGAAGACGCAGGTCACGCAGTGCGGCCTCTTCACTGAGTTGGGAGAAGTTGTCTTTCACGCCTGGGTTCGAAGGTCTTAGGAAAACAATCGAGAGAAGAGTCTTTTTCTATTTATCTCCTTTTCTCACCAATTATGCGCAGAAATAAATTCATGTTGGGGCCCACATCTTTTCCCATTTAAGCTCTCTTCCACATCTCAACCAAACACAATAGGAAGGGTATTTCTTGCCTATTTCTCTTTTGTGCTATTTCAATAGCACCAGACAAGGGCTTAACTTCCCAACCTTCGTGTGAAATTGACAAAAGTACCATTTTCATAGATTGAGACTTATTACATAAAGCCCCCTAATTCATAAACATTACAAAAAAACGCATTTTAATTTATTAATACATTATAATTAAATCACTATACTATGGTAAAAATTTAAATCATTAAATATTTAAATAATAAAAATTTTAAAATAATATTAGAGTAACATAAAAGAATAAATGACAAAATAAATTATAGTTTCATATCATAAAAATAACAAAAAATCATTTTAAAATTGTTACAATAAAAATTCAATAAAAAGTTAATCACGTGAATTTTTAATAAGAAAGAATAAAATTAATTTACTAAAATCAAATTTTCAATAATTAAATAAAAAATAAAAAATCATTTTATTAATTTATTTATCCATTGATGTTATTAATTATTGTTGAATTTTTACTACAATAGTTTGAAAATAATTCTTGTTATTTTTTATATGTGAAACTATAATTTATTTATTATTTATTCTCTTATACTATTTTAATAGTATCTTAAAATTCATAACATTTAACATGTTATATTTTTAATATGATAGATATGATTTAGCTGTAATTTATTTATAAAATATATAGATTTGTATAATGTTTATAAAATAGAGCGAATTATGTGTATTAAACCAAAGTTATTAATAAGGGTACTTTTTTAATTTCATATAAAAATAATGATTTTGGATTATAGTGTAGCTTATTTATAAAATAGAAAGGATTTGTGTGTATTTTTAAAATAAAAGAGGTTTGTGTAAGAAATGAAAAATAGAAGGGGTATTAGCTAGGAATATTTACTCCTTTTATAAATTATTTGTGTCAAATTAAAAGAAACTTAATCCATTAATAGTCTAAGTTTAGTTTATTTAATAAATCAACTTCATTTGTATCTTAGGTTAAAAAATTAACACATGAAGAGCTATTTGATCTATTTCTCATTAAAATATTTTAAAAAATATTATTATATTAAAATATGAATTTATTTAATATTTACATATTAAATAATGAAAAATATTTCATAAAATATATTAAATACTTTTGAAAGTTAACTAAATTGTTTTGAAAAAAAACATCGGTTTCCGTTTAGTACCGTTCCTTAGAAAATATGTTATTTTTACTTAAAATTATATATTGAATATAAAACTTATAAGTAATAACGTTTAGAAATCAGTAACGTTTAATATTAACTTTTAATAAGTAAAATAGAATTTACTAGAATTTAATATTTATCAATTATCAATATTAAAAAAATTATATTATTATCTAATGTGTTACGATTTCATTTTAAAGTGAAAATCTCACATTATATTTAACGTCCCTTGCGACTGTCATGTGTACGAATAAATTTTTAGTACTGCAGGAGCACTCACTCCTCAGTCCTCAGTACTCCCCCTTTGTTATTTGACAGTTTTTTTTTTAATTTTTTTTTTGAATTAAAATTGGGGATGCATAACTAATCATGCCAGGTGTTAAATTTTAAATGAAAGAAATACCTGTTCTCGAGGACTGTAGATTTTTTCCATGTGTGCAGGACATCGTGTGACAGCTCTATAACCTTTGCAATTTGCCGCTTCACATGGCATGCGCTTGGAATTTATTGACACTTTAAACTGTGTGTGTTGTGTGACTCCGACACCTAACTACCAAGAAAACTGAAAATTCAGTATTAAATATTAATACACGACCCTGACATCTAACAAATGCAAGTTTTACGGTTTTAGTATTATTTTTTAAATTCTTAATTAGTTTCAATGTATTTATAATAATAGAAAGAAAGTGAATCATAGAAAAAATATTAAAATATGTTGAATGATGGGAGAGAATATAAATGAGTAAACTAATAAATTGGTCCCTGACATTTTTAGGGTCATGCAGTTTAATCCCTAAGAAATAGAAAATCCCAATATAGTCCCTGACTTCTTTTTTTCTTTCACTATAGTTCAATTGTGTGTTTTCCGTTAATTTTTTTACGATTTGTCACGTTTAGTGTCACTCTGTCTCACTGTTTGTCACTATAGTGTCCACTATGGCACAAAAATGATGTGGTTTTGTCAAATTTATAGCTTGAAATGCTTCAACTACAACTGTTGTATGCTTCCCTATTTTCCTTTTTTCTCTCTTCTCCACCTTTTTAATTGGAAGGTCTCAACCCCAATGACGTTATTTTTGTGCCCTGATGGCAAATAGTATCATATAGTGTCACAAAATGTGATACATCATAAAAAAAATTAACGAGAAACACACAATTGGACTATAGTGAAAGAAAAAACAAGAAGTCAGGGACTATATATATTGGGGTTTTTTATTTCTTAGGGACTAAACTGCATAACCCTGAAAAAGTCAGGGACCAATTTGCTAGTTTACTCGAATATAAAGCAACTATGAGAGAAAGTTAAAAGAGTTTAATTAGTATGCACTGACAGTGTAAAACTACGTTTAATCATGATTCTTCATTTATATGACTTTTAAAATATTAATTAGTAAAGTCGACAAACTTACCATAAATCAAGGGTTGTGATTAACCATCTGTGTAAAACTTTTTACACTGTCAGTACACAATCCTTTTTCTCAAGTTAAAACTATTTATGCATCTTATTTCTTCCACATTTTTTTTCATTTTTATCATATCTCTTATTCTGTTATCTTAATTTTTTTATTGAATGTGTATTCACCTTTGTGGAGTATATACTAATCGTTTTTTGAACCCTAAACAAAAAAAGTGAAGAAATAAAAGATGTGCATGTGAAAAAAAACAAGTGTGAAAATATGGAATTCTATCTACATGATTGATTATATATTCTAAACTTTTGCTGTTAAACTAGCAAGTTACCCGTGCATTCGCACGAGTGTGAGACATGAATCCTCATTCAATGTGAGGGGTATACAAAAAAGTGAATGAGCAGTTCTTTCACCAGGCAATAACAAAGATGCAATACCACTCGATGCAACGTTCAGGACTTTTTTTTTCTCTGATTGCAACTTATATGACAATGTTTGCCATAAAAATGTCTTGCAAGTCCCACCATGACCGTACACAAAAAAGAACCCTTATACATTTTCATTTACAGCTGTAATAATTTCACTGTAAACAACCCGCTGATTTGGGTTAAATAGGTGAACATGTTCGTTATGCAATCTACTCATCTCAGCGTCATCATAGTTGAGTTCATTCATGATCATGGCATTTCCAACGATACTTGTGGAGGAAAGAAAACGGTTAGTAAGAGCACAACTACCCTGTGGAGGATACTCGTGATTTATAAAAACAACACTTCTGTAATCAAACATATTAATAGGAACGAATAATGAGAGGAAATATTGGAATATAAGAATGATAAAAATAAATGAATATGTGATAAGAAAGCAAAAAAGGAAAGAAAACGGTCGAAGGAGAAATGTGTCCCATGGAGTATATACATTTTTGGTTTAGCCATAGGTATCCTCCACGGGAGGTAACACTGTCCGAGCCGAGAACATCTACATCATGATGAGGCTAGCTCTCCCAACGAGGGTATATAAAAAAATCACTTTGTTGAAGGAAAAAATTTAAAAAGAAAAAAAGGGAACGGTCCGTGTTTTTGAAAAAAAAAGGATTGGGCGGGAAAGAATGTAAGTGAGAAAACATGACACATGGAAAACAATTTTAATATAGATTAAATGGATAAGAAAGATAATAGATTAAATTATTAATGAATAAAATAATGAGATAAATGATATTTTGAAAAAGTGAAAAAAAATAACATCTTAAATAATAAAAGAATTTAAAGAGTAAGAAAAAGAAAAAAATCTTTTGTTGTAGAGAAAATTTTAAAAGGGAAAAAAGAAGAAAAAAGAAAGAAAAGGGAACGGTTATTCCCTTGTTTAAAAAAAATAGAATAGATAAGAGGGATAATAAATAAATGAAAACATTAATGAATAAAATAGAGAGATAAATTATATAATGATACAAAAAGTATAAATGAGTAATGAGATAAATTGTTTTAATATAATAATAAAAAAAGAAAATTAAAGTGCGGTAAAAGGGGAGGAAAGAAAACGGTTAATAAAAACACAACTACCCTGTGGTCTGTGGAGGATACTCGTGATTTATAAAAACAATACTCTTGTAATCAAACATATTAAAAGGAACAAATAATGAGATGAGATATTTTAATATAAGAATGATAAAAAATGAATATGTGATAAGAAAACAAAAAAGGAAAGAAAACGGTCGAAGGAGGAATGTGTCCCGTGGAGTATATACATTTTTGGTTTAACCATAGGTATCCTCCACGGGAGGCAATACTGTCCGAGCCGGGAACATCCACATCATGGTGGGGGCTAACTCTCCCTGCGGAGGTATATAAAAAAATCACTTTATTAGAGAAATATATAGATTGAATGGGAATGGTTTGTTCCCGTGTTTAAAAAAAAATAGATTAAATTATTAATAAATAAAATAATTAGATAAATGATATGTTGAAAAAGTAAAAAAAATTAACATCTTAAATAATAAAAGAATTTAAAGAGTAAGAAAAAGAAAAAATCTTTTGTTGGAGAGAAAACTTTAAAAAGGAAAAAAAGAAAAAAAAGGGAACGGGTGTTCCCATGTTTAAAAAAATAGAATAGAAAAGATGGATAATAAATAAATGAAAACATTAATGAATAAAATAGAGAGATAAATTATATAATGATACAAAAAAAGTATGGATAAGTAATGAGATAAACTGTTTTAATATAATAATAAAAAGAAAATTAAAGTGTGGTAAAAGGGGAGGAAAGAAAACGGTTAGTAAGCGCACGACTACCCTGTGGAGGATACTCGTGATTTATAAAAACAACACTCTTGTAATCTAACATATTAATAGAAACGAATAATGAGGGGAAATATTTTAATATAAGAATGAAAAAAACGAATATGTGATAAGAAAGCAAAAAAGGAAATAAAACGGTCGAAGGAGGAATGTATCTCGTGGAGTATATACATTTTTTGGTTTAACCGGAAATATTTTAATATAAGAATGAAAAAAACGAATATACGATAAGAAAGCAAAAAGGAAAGAAAACGGTCGAAGGAGGAATGTGTCACGTGGAGTATATACATTTTTTGGTTTAACCATAGGTATCCTACACGGGAGGTAACACTGTCCGAGCTGGGAACATCCACATCATGGTAGGGTTAACTCTCCCCGCAGAGATATATAAAATAATCACTTTATTGGAGAAAAAATTTAAAAAGATAAAAAGAAAAAAAAAAGGGAACGATGCTTCCGTAAAAAAAAATGGATTGGGCGGGCATAGGGGAGGGGGTTGATTTTCTTTCCCGCCCAAAATTCGACACCTCGCATAGGGGAAGGGGTTGATTTTCTAATAGATATATAGATATAGATTGGCCGTCTGTCTGTCTCACAGGTTGCTTCTGTGAAATTTCTATTGTAAGGATTAGCACGTTTGTTTTTTTTTAAATGTCTTCAATATGTATATATATAGTACTTGATTTAACTTTTTCTTTTAAAAAAAAATCAAAACAAAAACTGTTAGCTCTATACTTTTATATAAGTTCATGCAACTTAGTAATTACAATTTGTTTCCTTCATTTTATAAGTGGAAAATATATTTTTAAAAAAATAAAACTCATGCTATATTGATATGTAAATTATTATTTAAATCCCTAGTTAGTAATCTAATTCTTTATTCTGTTTCTATATATATTTATCATAGTTGTTTGAAATTATTGTATAATATTCTTATACAAAAGAAATTTTCATAAGTAATTGTATAGACCCTATCAGAATTCGTTTATATCCAATTAGTGAAATTCATTGGACAAATACCAAATTAACCTTGGTAGAAGTGTATTTGGCTTGCCATTTCAATTAGCTGAAAGTTAAAAATAGTAGCTGAAATTATTTCAGTAGTGTTTGGGAAGGTAGCTTTTTTATTATTTAATAATTAATGTTGTCCTTAAATGTCATTTTACCATTTTCAGCTAGTTTTACCAAACACATTCAATAGCTTTTCAGCAAGCTTTTCAACTTTCAACTAGCTTTAGAGTGTGTTTGGCAAGGCCAATAAGCTAGCTACTAGCTTATTTGACTAGCTTATAAGCTAGTTTGACCACCATAAAAGTGTTTGGTAACGTACTTCAAAGTAGCTTATTTTAGGAGCTAGCTTATAAGCTACAAGTTACTTCACCTAGCTTCTAACTTCTAGCTTGTAGTTTATTTAATTTTCTTCCATTATTATCTTTTATATTTTAATACATTTCCCTTATTATCCTTATTTTATTCTTACCTATTCTTACCTATTTTTAATTTTAGTGATAAAAAATCTTTCAATTTCTTTTTAACTATTATTACCTATATAATAATTAATTAAAAAATTACGAATTAATTAAATTGCTATTTTCTTTTCACTATTTTATGAAATTGTTTTTATATTATACTATTTATTTTATCAATTTTACTGTTTATTTTAATTTTTAATTAAATATTTTATTACTAAAAGGTTTAATAAGAATTTAATTATTTTTTAAAAATCTAAAATTATAATTAAATAATAATATATTTTTGTCTTAAAAATAAAAAAAAATTATATAATAAACTTACGTAATTATGTCCTTTTATCTGATTTTACATTTACCAACTAGCTTATCAATTAGTTCTACAAAAAACTTCTAATTAATTAAGCTAGCTTATCAGCTCGGAGCTTATCAGCTAGCAGCTAACTTATCAGCTAGAAGCTAGCTTATCAGTTACCAGCTAACTTATCAGCTAGTATTACTAAACACACTCTTAAACTTTCAACTAACTTTTCAATTAATTTTATCAAACATAGTGTTAAAGAAATTAGATGCAACAATTTTATCCTGAACTACGCAGGGGAATCCAGCTAGTACCGCTGAAACGGCAAATAGATTACCGTGATTGCACTGCACGAGTCATCCAAAATAAGTGTTTGTATATTTCGGGCACATATCCATATAAGGAAGGTGTAAGGACTATACAGGACCATAAAAAATGTCTCATTTTATTATAAAGTATAAACATAAAAAAAGTTGCAAAAAGTACACAAACATACATGCATTAAAACAATACTTTTTATTTTGCTTTTCCAACGAGATGTCACAATGGACTTGAAATCACCACAAAATATATTCACTCTAATCCTATTTATAAGTATATTCTAAAAACTTTTATTATCTCTTTATATAAGTCTTTTTTTAAAACTTAGAATATTATTTTTTCCCCAAAAAATTTACCCTTAATCTCTAATAAAAATATTTGATTATTTTACACTTTCCAATTTTTCTTCATTTTTATAATAGCAGTAGTATTTATTAGTCATTTGAAGTGGTCCATGTTCACAACAGAAATATTAAAAGAGATAATGAAATATCGAATAACATAATTAATTAATGGAAAATTAATAATATAATTAAAATGGAGGAGGAAAATTAATGGAATTGATCAATTAATCAATAGGGGTAATTTTAGATGGTCATTATAATTTTAATAAATTTAAGACTATTAATTAATTTTAACAAATTTTTTACTAAACAGTATATTGGTCACAGTAGAAATAGACTTTGATCTCAGACAGACTTTATCTGCAAGGTCAAGAATATTACGACTCACGAGTTAAACCCACAACTATGCTTGTGAGGATTCCCGATTAAAAACAAAGTAGTTTTAACCAACTTTTTAATTTGTGTGAAATAGTTAAGAGTAACTTGTAAATAGGATCAAAATGAGTCATTCATAAATGAAAATATTAATTTTAGTGTCATATTAATGAGTGTTTTTAAAATATTAATTAAAAAATTAAAATTAAAATTAAAATATTCATTAAAAAGTTAATATATGTTGGTAATTTGAAAAACAGTATTTTAAATAAATATTTTTTATTTGAATTATTTAAGAAGTATTTGTTAACAAGTGTCTAATTGCAAAAGTACATAAGCTATTAAGGGATATGTTCCAGCGTAACCAGTGGTCTCGAGTTTGAGACATGCAACTGCGTTAAATACTCGGAGGAAGATCTTTGTCGCTCATAGAGATCATACTTGATTCGAACATGATTGCCTTCCCTAGAGGATAAATAAGTAAAATTAATTCTACCAAATCAACTCCATTTAAACTTAAATAGATTGAATATATTTTTAGTTCCTGAAATATAGTGGAAATTGATTTTAGTCGTAATTCAAAATTGATTGATTTGGTCACTCAAAAAGTAAAATTATCAACTTTTTTTATTCTAATTGATAAAAAATCACAACTAATTCGTAGAAAAATCTATATTAATACTATGTAATAATGATTAAATTGATGTATTTTCCATTTTTGAAGTATCAAAACTACATATTCTAAATTATAGGGAATAAAACTAAATCTTAACTATTTTATAAGTAGTAAAAACATATTTAACCCAACTTAAATTAATATGATTGAAACCCCAAGGGTTGGTTAAGTGAAGCACGACACAGTCTCGCATTTGATAGGTTCGAACCCCCACTTGTTCTGTTGGGATGAGATAAATATAAATATCTCTATTAGTGCTCTTTGAGCCCGGAGGTCTTTCCTGCCTTGGATTGGGCCCTTTCCACCCTAAATTTTAATGATAAAAAAATTAATATGATTGAGAAAAATGAGGAAAATAATGGGACAGCAAGACAGGTACGTGACATGAGTCATAATTGCAATATGACAGAAACAGAAGCAGGAGTAGCAGTGTCTGACTAAATAAAAGGTGAGTGAGTGAGTGATGTAGCTGCTATACCGAAACAAAATTAACATGGCACCCTTGAATGCTACTCTGACATACTCATCCCCAGCTATTGCTCCTAGTAGACATGCAAGAGGTGCATCTTACCGTTTCCTTCTATTCTAGTCTAGAAAATCTTTCATCTTGGAATGATATTGATAATTGAGTAAAATGCATACCCAGAAAACCCCATTTCATTGACATTGATGATTTACGCCAAAAGCTTACATTTTGAGAACTGGGAATGAAGTTTTTTTTATCACCCCTAACTGTTTTCAGTGATTTATGTTTGCAGAGCAGCTACTGTGTCACCAGTTTTGTAAGGCGAAGCCTTCATCATTTAAAGAGGTGATCTTATAGTAACTATATTTAAAATTTACAAACATATATATAGCTATAGGTTCATTGTTTTGAGTTTGAGCCTTTTCTTATGCTGATTATATATGCATGTGTTTTTGGTGTGTGTTGTAATGATCCTACTTACTTTGGACTTTTGTATTGTGCGAAGTTGGGGTCAAGGACAAGTGCTGGTGCCAGTAAACCTCTAGGTATGACTATTTACCTAAACCACTTAATTGATGAAGTGTAAATTCAACATGCATTAGCTTTTTCTAAGTCAATTTTTCATCTTCATTGAAATATACAAGTTCTGTTTGAATTTTAAGTATAATGTCTGTGATGGTGATGAAGTTCTCTTGACATGCAGTTATAAAAGCAGTGCTGCAAGATTTAGAAATTTCTGAAACCAAGAAGGTTGCTGCTGGACTACGTGGGAAATTAGATAAGGTTGTGTTGGCTTACAGTGGTGGCTTAGACACATCAGTCGTTGTCCCATGGTTGAGGTACATATCTTGTTTTGTTCCTTTTCTGTTTCCACAAGTAGATTCTAAGTTTACAATGTTGTATTTTCTTATCCCCTTCGACAAAGATGCAGGGTGTTACCTTTATTTTGAATTTTACTGGTTTCTCTTTAGAAATATATATGAGAAATCCTTTTGAGATTTTATTGCTGATCTGATGAGTTTTATACTAAAAAGTTTGGGTTTTGCAGTTATATAGCAGCAAAAGATGGCAATTCACCTGTGTTCTATTTTCTTAATTGAAAATTTTCAGATGTATTGTGATGAACTAACTATCCCAAAATGTTACACTGTTAGTGTGATGTGTAACACATGAATGATTTTATAATATATTTCTAACATTGCCCTCATGCAAGAGCCTTTGGAGTCTTGAACCACATGTTCATTTACCTTATGCTGAAATTAAACTTTTTTTATTATAATAATAAGGATTGAATTCTAGTTCATTTCGTTATAAAGGCCCTGATACCATATTATGAACCAACTATTCCAGAAGTCTTAAGCTTAGGTTTTTGGGATAATTGGCTCATGACAAAGCATTTATCTTTTGCAATGTCTACTTATAATAAAGTTTTTGTGCTGGTTTTAGTATGTGTTATTTAATGATTTTGGCCTTGCAGAGAGAACTACGGTTGTGATGTTGTTTGCTTCACTGCTGATCTTGGCCAAGTATGTTATAGCTTTCTCTCTTCACTTGTTGTACCCCATTTTTATGTGCTGCATGTCTGGTAACAAATGCTGAATATGATAGGGTGCACAAGAATTGGAAGGTTTAGAAGAGAAGGCCAAAGGCAGTGGAGCCTCCCAGTTAGTGGTGAAGGACTTGAGAGAGGAATTTGTTAGAGATTATGTATTCCCTTGCCTGCGTGCTGGTGCTCTTTATGAGAGGAAGTATTTACTTGGAACCGCAATAGCTCGCCCTTTAATTGCAAAGGTACACTTCTATTTAAGTCTAAGATTCTTGGCTAGAAGCAGTACTGTTATGTCATGCTTTAGAAATCTTCATATGCTACCATCGAGCACGTGGATCAACTGATAAGGGGTTGTTCCAGCATAACTAATGGTTTTGAGTTTGAGCCTGTGTACATAGCTGTGTTATATACTTGGGAGAGCTTTGCTGCCCATAGAGGTCATACCGGGTCGGAATAAGATTGTCTCCCGTGGAGGATACCTGTATTCTTGAAAAAAAAAAAAGAAATCTTCATGTGCTTTGATTTTTTTTTTCTGTGTTAGATGTTATCCTCTGTTTTTTTCTTCTCCAATATTACATTTCTCTTCATGAAGTCAATTTTGCTGTTAGTAAAATAGCAAATAGGACAGTATACACTTTTTACATTTTAAAAGAATCATAATGACCACAGTATTGAGCATATACCTACTGATTTGATAGGTTATGGTGGATATTGCCAAAGAAGTTGGAGCTGATGCTGTCTCCCATGGTTGCACAGGGAAAGGAAATGATCAGGCATGTATTCTTATTGTGCTGATAGCACTTCATCATGTCAATTGTTATTTTTTTTTTCCTAACATATTTATGTATAATTGTTCAGGTTCGGTTTGAGCTCTCTTTCTTTGCTCTGAATCCCAAGTTAAATGTTGTGGCTCCATGGAGGGAGTGGGATATTACAGGGAGAGAAGATGCTATTGAGTATGCTAAGAAGCATAATGTACCTGTTCCTGTAACAAAGAAATCCATATATAGCAGGGACAGGAACCTTTGGCACATAACCCATGAGGTAAGTTTTTCAAGTTATCTTTATTCTAGCTCTAACTCTAGTTTATGTTTCATTGTTCTCACAACTTTTTTTCTAGTATAAGATCACACTGAAGTATTTTTAAGGCAAAAAGTTTCATGATCTGTTCATACTAATTGATTTGATCTCCTGAATTTTACATGGCTCTTTATCTAACTCAAATTATTGTAAATGCTCTCATAGGCATCTTCATGTATGCCTTTTTTAGTACATTTTTTTTCCTAAGAACTCAAGAAGCTTTTTAAATAATTCAAGGAATTCAATAATTTAGTTACTAATATGGACATGTGAATTATCAAATTGGAATGTACAACCTCATTCCTATGCTGTAGTTGCTGAAAATATGAATCTCTAGACTCTAGTTTCATCAAGGTTTATGCTATATGTACTGTAGTTCCAAAAACCATATATTGGACACATGACATGTTACCTTGTTTTTCTTACATATTTTCCAATTTGTGACAATGAAGGGTGATGTTTTGGAAGACCCAGCAAATGAACCCAAAAAGGATATGTACATGCTGACTGTAGACCCAGAGGATGCTCCAAATCAACCAGAGTAAGCATGTTATTAATAAGCACAGTATCACAACCAACCAAAAACTGATATTAACAAGTGTCCTAAAAGTATTAGTTAAAAAATAATTTTTTATTAGAAATCACGAATCGCGATATTCATTGCTTTATAATCATAACATTCATTGTGTTTATAATTAGTTCTTCTTAAGGACAACCTTTCGTGAATACTCCCTTCAGTCCTATTTATAAGACTTTATAAGAAAACATGTTTTAATGTATTGATTTTTAAAAATCTCTTCTAACTATCAAATTTACCCTTATTTAAAATTAAATTCTATTCAATTCTCCATATTAAACAGGAAAGACACCCTGAAGTTTCTCATTTATAGTATGCACTTAATGTTTATGCAGATATGTGGAAGTTGGATTTGAAGCAGGTATTCCTGTGTCAGTGAATGGGAAGAGACTTTCCCCAGGAAACTTAGTTGCGGAGCTAAATGAGATTGGTGGAAGACATGGAGTTGGAAGAGTTGACCTTGTTGAAGACAGGATTGTAGGCATGAAGAGCCGTGGAGTATATGAAACACCTGGTGGCACAATCCTCTTCACAGCACTGCGTGATTTGGAGTGTTTAACACTTGATAGAGAAACACTTCAACTAAAAGATTCATTAGCCCTTAAATATGCAGAGTTAGTGTATGCTGGTAGGTGGTTTGATCCACTTCGTGATTCTCTGGATTCGTTCATGCAGAAGATCACAGAGACAACAACAGGATCTGTGACTTTGAAACTGTACAAAGGGAATGCTGCAGTGACAGGGAGGAAGAGTCCTTATAGTCTGTATAGGGAAGACATTGCTTCATTTGAGAGTGGGGACATATATAATCATGCTGATGCTGTTGGGTTTATAAGGCTTTATGGTCTTCCAATGAGGATCAGAGCAATGATGGAACAGGGCATCTAAATTGCTGCTTTTGCTCTCAACTTGTATTGTACTGAGTCTGAGTTTGTTATTAGAGTTTAGGGTATGCAAGCAAGCCTTGCATGGGAACGTTTTACTGTTGCAGTGAATAAATGGGCAAAAACATAAGCAAGTGTTGTACTGTGGTTGGGGAAGCAAATCTTGTTTTCTTTATTATCTGAATAAAACTAGTTCCATTTATGGTCAAACTTTCTGTGAGTTGTGTGTCACCATAAAATTCAAACATTCTCACTCCATCGATTAAGATTCAAATAGTTATTTTATGTGTTGGGATAATTACACTCTCCTCGATTCCGATATTGTGAAGAATTGAAATCATGAAAAAGATTGAGAGCGGAAGGAGATTTGCATTGAAGAAGATTATTCTCATTGATACTAAAAAAGGGGAAGTATACAATCTGAGTGGAAGAAAAAGGAACTAACAAAAAATTAACTATTCTGTTATTCCAATTGAAAACTAAAATGAAAATATAAGCAACTAAAATAACTAACTGCTGAACTGCAAATTCATTAGCTAACATCCCCCGCAAGCTGGAATGGATATCAATTATTCCAAGCTTGGAATTATTAAGCTCAAAAGGACCAAGACTTAGAGCCTTAGTTAGAATGTCAGCAAGTTGATTGCCACTAGAAATAGGAAGCAAGTTGATTGCCACTAGAAATAGGAAGCAAATGGAGAAGGCCTTAATAACAGAGAAAGTTCAAGCTGAGTCCCACATCACTCCCAGCTTACACAATAACAGAGAAAGTTCAAGCTGAGTCCCACATCACTCCCAGCTTACACATGTTGAGTCATACAGCTGAGTCCCACATCGGCCACGTGATTAGTTAGCTGAAGATACAGAATCATTCTGTTAGAATCATTCAGTTTTAATTCCCGCCTTTCCTTTGCTTGTCTTTTCTTTCTTTTAGGTTCCTATATATATTCTCTTGTATCTTTCATTTTTCTGTGCAATTCAAATACATTCAAATCAGTTTTATACAAAATGCTTCCAGTTTCTATAAGAGTTTTCCTATTATGGTATCAAAGCTCTTGATCTCAAGAGCTCTGGTGATTCTTTGCGGCTATGGCTAAGGATAACAACAATTCTAATGGAGGAGGAGGTGTTGGTTCATCTGGGACAGCTCCACAGAACCCCTCTGAGCGTGTATTATATACATTCTGGTGAGAATCCTTCCATGACCTTAACTACTCCTCTACTTTCAGTCAAAAATTATCATAATTAGGCAAGAGCAATGAAATGCTCTCTCATAACCAAAAACAAGTTTAAGTTTGTCAATGGCTCAATGCCAATGCCTACTGATTTTGATCCCAGCTTTGATGCTTGGGAGAGGTGCAATAATCTTGTTTTGTCTTGGATCTTTAATTCTGTGGAACCACAGATCGCAAAAAGTATTGTCTACTTGGAGAATGCAGCTGCAGCTTGGAAATTGTTGAAGACTCGGTTTGCTCAAGGAGACAGAGTGAGGATCTTTGAGCTACAACAAGAATTGGCTTCAATGAAGCAAGGTAGCAGTTCAGTAGCTCAATATTTACTGAGATTACTATATTATGGGAAGAACTTGATAACTACAGACCTCTGCATAATTGCACTTGTGATGGGAAGATTTACAGAAATGGAGACTGCATAATGAAGTTTCTTAGTGGATTGAATGATGAGTTTGAAGTTGTCAAAACTCAAATTCTCATGATGGAGCCATTTCCAGATATTGACAAGACTTATTCACTTGTGATTCAACATGAGAGAAGACTCAACTCTGGTTCCAGTGGTAATATAGATGAGACGCCAGTTTTCATTAATGCAACAGATAGTAAAAGGCCCTTTGGTAGAGGGAAAGGAGGCTATAATGGTCCTGCTGGTATAGGGAACTTGAAAATCTGCAGCTATTGTGGAAAGACTGGTCATACAGTAGAGGTCTGATATAAGAAGCATGGCTACCCAGGAGGTGGCAGAGGCAAGAACTATAGTTCAAATCATGTGATTGGTGAAGATTTGGACAATTTAGCAGCAGAGCAACAGAAAACAAAGGGTGATGATGCACCGGATCATATGTCATTGACTAAGGAGCAGTATCATAGCATCATGCACTTACTTCAACAATCAAACATCTCTGGTAACACTTCAAACACTCAAATAGCAGCTGTAAGTTCCACTCATTCTTTGCCTGAAAAATCACAAACCATCTCAAATTCAGGCAAGTCCTTTGTCTTCTCTTTTCATACAAATAAGCATAATGTCTGGATTTTGGATTCTGGAGCATCAGATCATATATGCTCAGATAAATCTCTTTTCACTTCCTTGGAACCTATCACTGATCAATCCATCACTGTCAAACTCCCTAATGGGAACACAGTCATGCCTTCACATATAGAGGAAATTCATTTTAATCATAAACTGATTTTGTCACATGTCCTTTACCTACCAAATTTTTCTGTTAATCTCATTTCAATCTCTAAGCTCACCACAACACTAAATTGTGTAGTAATCTTACTTCCACATGTTTGTTATATCCAGGATTTGACAACTATGAAGATGATTGGTTCTGCTTAGGAGTTGGATGGATTATATTTCATGAAAATTGCAAGACATCAAACACAAGCTAATCTTCCAGAAGCCACCTCCAGTTCCTTTCCCAATACAGCTTTGTGGCATTTTAGACTAGGACATATTTCCTTTTCAAAAATGAATCAAATGATTTCTTTGTATCCATACTTACAGAATTTTAATAAAAAGCATATTTGTGATATTTGTCACTTTGCTAGACAAAGAATACTTCCATATTCAAGTAGTTTGCACAATGCATCTAAGGCTTTTGATCTATTACATATGGATGTCTGGGGGCCCTTTAAAACCAAATCTATACAAAATCACAGATATTTTTTAACAATTCTGGATGATTATAGCAGATATCTTTGGGTGATTTTTCTAAACATAAATCTGAAACAAAAACACATATTAAGAGTTTTGCTCAAATTGTAGAAACTCAGTTTCACACCACCACCAAAACAATTCGAACTGATAATGGTTCTGAATTTTTCCTTACTTCCTTTTACAAAGAAAAAGGGATTGTACACCAAACTACTTGTGTAGAGAGCCCTCAACAAAATGGGAGGGTTGAAAGGAGGCACCAACACATTCTCAATGTTGCCAGGAGCCTTCTTTTTCAAGCAAACTTACCCAAAATTTTTTGGAGTCTAGCTGTGGGTCATGTTGTTCATTTGATCAACAAAATTCCTACAAATTTACTTGGGGGGCACTCTCCTCACAAACTTTTGTATGATGAACAACCTGACTTGTCACATCTTAAAGTCTTTGGGTGTTTGTGTTACAGTTCAACTCTTGCTGCTCATAGGTCCAAGTTTGACCATCAAAGTCATAAATGCATTTTTGTTGGTTATAAACCTCACACCAAAGGATTTTTGGTTTATAATATGCATACAAAGTAATTGCTTGGTTCAAGAAATGTTGTATTTGAAGAGTCTGTTTTTCCTTGTTCTTTAAATGCCACAACAGCAACACATACACACTCTCTTCCCATTTGCCTTCCAGCACCACAAACCAATACATTTTCTGATTCCCTGACACCACATATAAATATTCCTTCTGACATTCCACAACCAGACACCTCATTTTCCCCACCTTCCTCTCCACCAGTTGGATCACCTCAAGCACCACCTATCAGAAAATCCAACAGACACATGACCAAGCCATCTTACTTGCAAGATTACCATTGTAATTCATCTTTCACTCCTCAGCATCACCAATCAGGTAGTGTCTATCCTATTCATTCCTTTGTTTCCTTTGCTGGTTTATCTCCCTCACATGCTATTTACAACTCTTCTCTTGACCATCATCATGAGCCTTCTTCTTACCATGAAGCCAGTAAGCATGATTGTTGGAACCAAGCCATGGCTGTTGAGATCACTGCTTTTGAGCTCAATGGCACTTGGTCCCTAGTGCCTCTCCCACCTGGAGTCTTTCCTATAGGCAGCAAGTGGGTATACAAGATAAAAGGAAATCTGATGGGAGCATTGAGAGATATAAAGCAAGGTTGGTTGCTAAGGGTTATCACCAAGTGGAAGGCCTTGACTATTTGGATACATTTTCCCTAGTGGCCAAGCTCACCACTGTCAGTGTCATCTTAGCTTTGGCAGCCTCACACAGTTGGCATCTTCACCAGCTGGATGTGAATAATGCTTTCCTCCATGGTGACCTCCATGAGGACATTTACATGACCATTCCACCAGGTATGACAGTGCCCCCTCTCAACTTGGTTTGCAAACTAACAAAATCCCTTTATGGCTTGAAACAGGCAAGCAGACAGTGGTTCGAAAAGCTCTCTATTTTCCTTCTTAATCTTGGTTTCCATCAAGCCACTGCTGATCACACTCTATTTCTTAAATTTGATGCCTCCTGTTTCACTGGTTTACTGGTTTATGTGGACGATGTCATTCTCTTTGGCAATTCACTTACCACATTCCCTGCTATCAAGGATCACTTGCATACAGCCTTTGGAATTAAGGACTTGGGAATTCTCAAGTATTTTCTGGGCTTGGAGGTTGCACACTCTTCTGCTGGTATTACATTGTCACAAAGGAGGTATTGCCTGGATCTGCTTCAGGATTCTTCTTTCTTGGACTGCAAACCAGCAACTACACCATTGGATCTTGCAATTCGACTCCATCAAGACAAAGGTCAATCCTTCTCTGATGTTTCTTCTTATAGAAGACTTGTGGGGCGTCTCTTATACTTGACTACCACTCGACCAGACATTGCCTTCGCCACTCAGCAAGTAAGCCAATTTATGAGTTCCCCTACTGTGTCTCATTACAAGGCTGCTATGAGAATTCTTAGGTACCTCAAATGTGCCCTTAGATTGGGTCTTTTCTTTCCCCGAGACTCCTTTCTACAATTGCAAGGCTTCTAAGATGCTGACTGGGGTTGTTGTGTAGACTCTCGTCGCTCTATTTCTGGACATTGTTTCTTCATTGGGAATTCTCTCATCAGCTGGAAATCCAAGAAGCAGCTCACAGTAGCTCGTTCTTCTGCTAAAGCAGAATATCGAGCCTTAGCCTCAGCAACCTGCAAACTCCAATGGCTCCAATTCCTCCTTGATGACTTGCAGATTGTTCCTCACAAATCCCTTATCCTCTTCTGTGATAACTAGAGTGCCTTACACATAGCACATAATCCAGTTTTCCATGAACGTACCAAACACCTTGAGATTGATTGTCATTTAGTTCGAGAGAAGGTACAAGTAGGCTTGCTCCCACTTTTGCCCATCTGCTCTAAAGATCAACTGGTAGACATCTTTACCAAAGCATTGCTTCCAAAGACCTTTCTTCATCTTCTATCCAAGCTTGGGGTGTTGGATATATTCCACCCTCCATCTTGCAGGGGGTAATAACAGAGAAAGTTCAAGCTGAGTCCCACATCGCTCCCAGCTCACACATACTAAGTTATACAGTTGAGTCCCACATCGGCCACGTGATTAGTTAGCTGAAGTTACAGAATCATTCTGTTAGAATCATTCAGTTTTAATTCCCGCCTTTCCTCGTCTTTTCTTTCTTCTAGTTTCCTATATATAGTCTCTTGTATCTTTCATTTTTCTGTGCAATTCAAATACATTCAAATCAGTTTTATACAAAATGCTTCCAGTTTCTATCAAAGTTTCCCTATTAGGCCTTGCTGTAAACGTTCACGGACAATGTGACAATCTAACTCAATGTGTTTTGTACGCTCATGAAACACAGGATTAGAAGCTATATGGATGGTTGATTGATTATCACAATATAATGAAATGGGAGCAATATCAAACACTCCAAAATCATGCAGTAAATAGGAAAGCCATTGTACTTCACAAGAAGATTGAGCCATGGATCTATATTCTGCCTCAGATGAGGACTTAGAAACAGTAGCTTATTTCTTACTTTTATAGGAAATTATTGCATCACCAAGAAAGAAGCAAAATCCTGTCACTGATCTTCTAGTATTTGGGCAAGAAGCCCGGTTAGAATCACAAAATCCCTTCAATTTGAGGTCAGATTTTGAAGGAAAGAAGATGCCCTTGCCTGGTGCACCTTTGATGTATTTCAAGATTCTTAAGGCAGCTTGATAATGCAAATCAGATGGCTTATCCATGAATTGACTCAAATGATGAATAGAGAAGCAAATATCAGGTCTTGTGTTGGTGAGATAAATCAATCTACCCAACAATCTTCTGAAAATGGAGGGATCAGAAAGAGGAGTACCAAATGATTTGTCAAATTTGGTAGACTGATCCATGGGAGCTCTGTAGGGTTCACTACCAGTGCGTCCAGCATCTTCAAGAAGCTCCAATGCATATTTCCTCTGATAGAGAGTGATACTAGATTTGGATCTAGCTATCTTCAGTCCAAGGAAAAACTTGAGACTGCCAAGGTCTTTTATGGTGAATTTCTCATCCAAAAGATGTTTCATAGAATTGATTTCCTTTAAGTCATTCCCGGCCAGAATTAAATCATCAACATAAACCAGAATACAAGTATAAGAGGATCCAACATGCTTAATGAATAAAGAATAATCAGCTTTAGATTGTTTATAACCAGAGGCAAGCAAAACAGAAGTGAGCTTAGCATTCTGTTGGCGGCTAGCCTGCTTAAGTCCATAGAGGGACTTGTTAAGTTTACAAACCAAAGAAGATTGTCCAGAGGGAAGAGAAAGTCCAGGTGGCAAGGCCATATATACTTCTTCATGGAGATCTCCATGCAAAAAGGCTGTGTTAACATCCAACTGGTGTAAATGCCAATCTCTGGCTGCTGCCACTTCCAACAAAGTTCTCCCAGTGGTCATTTTAACAACGGGACTAAAAGTGTCAAGATAATCCAAACCTTCAGTTTGTGTGTACCCCTTAGCCACAAGCCGAGCTTTGTGTCTTTATATGCTTCCATCAGACTTGAGCTTCAATTTTGAATACCCATTTGCATCCTACAGTAGATTTCCCTGGAGGTAAGGGAGTTAGAGACTAAGTGTTATTTTTGTCAAGAGCATGTAATTCAGCCTGAATAGCTGCTTTCCAGTAATCATGTTTAATAGCTTCTATGTAAGTTGATGGTTCTTGATGAGCATTGAGGGATAAAGTATAATGCATGTGTGAAGGAGAAAAATTAGAATAGGACAGGTATTGATGGATAGGATAAGGATATTGAGTAGGTAAAGAGTAATTGGAGTTTGTGAGAAGGGTGTGGTGATAATCTGTGAGATATGAGGGCAATTTCTTTGGTCTATTGGATTCTCTGAGAGGTTGAGGTAAAGATTGAGGAGGAGTAGAGACAATATCTGAAGTTGGTGGATTTGGTGGAGTAAAATCTGAGTTATCAGGTGGGAGATTAAATGTTTGAGGTAAAGGAATAGGTTGAGGAATAATGGTGGATGTAGGAGAGGAAGATCTGTGTAAGAAAGGAAAAT
The DNA here is from genome assembly GCA_026901365.1 of Sesbania bispinosa. Taxonomy (NCBI): domain Eukaryota; kingdom Viridiplantae; phylum Streptophyta; class Magnoliopsida; order Fabales; family Fabaceae; genus Sesbania; species Sesbania bispinosa. The sequence goes on from QLOH01000380.1 coordinate 560,662, forward strand.
AGTTTTCATAAAAATCAACATTTCTGCTTACAAAAGTTTCTTTGGACAATAGATCGTGTAAAACAAAGCCCTTGACATTAGCTTTGTATCCCAGAAAGACACATCTTCTACTTCTTGGATCAAATTTCTTCGTTCCAGCTGACAAAGTGGTTGCATAGGCAAGACAGCCAAAGATCCTGACCATGCTCAAATCAGGTATGTGATCATACACAAGTTCATAAGGAAACTGCTTACACAATGAAGAACTTGGTTGTCTGTTGATGAGAAACACAGCATGGCTGACATCATATGTTCAGGAGGCTTTGGGAAGATTAGACTGAATTACAAGAGACCTAGTCACAATCATGATGTGCTGGTATTTTCTCTCTACAACCCCATTCTGTTGGGGGGTTTCAACGCAAGACCTCTGATGTAATATACCTTTGGCTTCAAAAAAGGAATGTAAATTGAATTCTGGCCCATTATCAAATCGAATACATTTAATATTTTTGCCAAACTGTGTCTCAATCATTGCTACAAAAGATCTCAAGTGATTAGGAGCTTCAGATTTATTATGCATGAAATAAATCCAAGTGTGTATAGATCTATCATCGACAATAGTAAGGAAGTATTTATGTCCAAACATAGAAGGTGGAGATGTTGGTCACCATATATCAACATGAATCAAATCAAAATTCTCAGCATATTTAGACATGCTATGAGAAAAGGGAAGATGCTTCTGTTTTTCTAAATGACACACATAACATGGTATCTTATTTTGAACAAATTCAATAAAAGGAAATATCTGCCTCATTGCTACAAGCTTATCATGTGCTAAATGGCCTAGCCTTGCATGCCATAAATGATCGTTATAAGAGTAAAAATTGTTAACAGAATGAGTATTATAACAACAAACTCTTGGTTTGTAATCTAGAACATAAAGTCCCATTCTTCTTTCAGCTGCACCAATCATCTTCATAGACTGCTGGGCCTGAATATGACAAAGATTATTAGAGAAGATCAATTTGCACTTGAGGTTGCTAATGATTCTTGACACAGATATCAAGTTAAAACTGAAACTTGGTATATATAGCACATCTGTGAGATAAAATTCATCTGAGAAGAAAATAGAACCAGCTAAGTGGGTAGACACACAATTCTCATTTGGTAAATGTATCTTGACAGGATTAATTCTCTTCATGCATTGAAACTGACTAATGGAATGACAAACATGATCTGTAGCCCCAGTATCCAAAATCCAAGATTGAGATTTTTTGCCATGAGAAATAGAGAAAACAATACCTGAATCACATGGATCAGTGATAAAGCCATCTCTAGTGATTTGATTGGTTGTGTGTGTATGAATGTTCAATTGATTCAACATATTAAGTAATCCTTTGTGTTGTTCAGGAGTAAATTGCAATCCTTTATCTTCATCTATCTCTCTTTTAGAGCCAAGACTCACTTCATCATCTTCATAGCTATGTTGGTCCTCATTGAAGCAATTGTTGGTTGTGCCTTCTTTCTTAAAACTAGGAGGAAAGCCATGTTTTCTGTAACACTGATTCACTGTGTCCTGTTTTGTTGCAATAGGAACAAACTTTCTGTCCCCTTCCTTTACCAAAACCTTGAGTAGGTGGTCTATAACTTCGTCCCCCTCTTGATCTGCCTCTGCCTGCAAAGCTTCTTTCAGTAGCACTTACAAGAATCTTGCTTTCTTCTGAGCCACAGTTAGCTTCATTCTGTCTTTCTTGTTGCATCAACAAATAAAATGCCTTTGCTATGTTTGGAAGTAGTTCCATCAACATTATCTGAGATCTAAAAGCTGAGTATTCACTGTTTAATCCTTTCAAAAACCTGATGATATAATCATTCTATCTGTATGCCTTAATGATTGAAATCAATTCACTGGTGCAATTACATTTAGATTCACAAATACAACCAGGAATGGGTTGAAAATTCTCAAGTTCCTGCCACATGATCTTTAATTGAGTATAGTATGCTGTAATGCTTAAATCTCCTTGTTTAAAGGCTTATACCTCTTCTTGCAAATATGAAATTCTAAAAACATCGCCTTGATAATACCTTGCATGCAAATTGTTCCAGATTTCTTCAGTTGTGTCCATCCAGAGTACACTTTGAGCAATCTCTACATTCACAGAATGGAAAATCCAAGAAATTATCATAATGTTGCATTTCTTCCACGCGATGAAAATTGGATCAGTCTTTTGAGGCTTCTTGATATTTCTGTCTATAAACTCCAATTTGTTCTTTAAATCAAGGGATATCTTCATCGCTCGACACCAAGAGTGATAATTTTCACCCGTTAAAGGACTTGAAACCAAGGATGATGCTGGACTTTCATTAGGATGCAAGTAGTAAGGACTTAACACATCAATGCTAGCATTCGCCATTGTGAAGAAAAAAATGAAGAACAATGAAAAGAAGGAAGAAGAACAGTGATATGGAAATGTTATCAGAGTTGTGAAGGATGCGCAGCAGAGCTCCCCAGAGAGAGCTTTGATACCATGTGAAGAATTGGAATCATGAAAAAGATTGAGAGCAGAAGAAGATTTTCATTGAAGAGGATTATTCTCATTGATGCTAAAAAGGGGAAGTACATTACTATATATACAATCTGAGAGGAAGAAAAAGAACTAACAGAAAACGAACTATTCTGTTATTCCAACTGAAAACTAAAATGAAAATAGAAGCAACTAAAATAACTAACTGCTAAACTGCAAATTCATTAACTAACAGATATGATTTATGGGGTCGTATCATATGAGAACACTAACTTATTGTGAGAAATGAGAACAAACAAACTTATTGTGAGAAATGAGAACAATAAATTATTACCACAAGATTAAATTTGATGGCTTATAATAGAATTCACAAGATTAAATTTGATGGCTTAGAATAGAATTCAGGACACTGTTTTCTCTTTTCTCTCGCGATTTGACTACTTTCTCCTTCCTCCCGAAATTCTCCCCTTCCCTCTCTCATCCTTCATTTTTGGTGTCTCACACTCCTCCCTTGGGTGAGTTTATGTCTTGTGCCTTCTATTAGTAGAACCAACATGTGCATATTCACACAAGTTCATTTTTTAAAGAAAAAAAACAAATTTGTCTTTCGATCCAATAAATCTCTCAGTTGGGGTTTGTTTAGTTTAAATTAGGGGAGGAAATGGGAGAGATTTTAATAAAGGGGAGGAGGAGAGGTGAACTTATTTGGTTCGAGGAGAGGGGATGAGAGAAAATAAAACTAATTTATTTTTATACCCTTATACATTTATAACATCCAATTTTATTAATATGAGTGAAAAAATATTTAAGTAATTTTGATTGTTTTATTTTAAACCCCTCCCCTCCTGATATGAACCATAATGTTCGAAATAAGGAACTTTTAGAAATATGAGGCTGAATCTTGTACTTTTCTTGAATCACTTGTATTTTCTTTCTTTTTTCTATTTTCTTTGATTTTCTTTTCTAGAATTTGATAAACGAAATAATTGTAACTTGAAGATAGTAATCTTTTTCTCAACAAGAAATGTTACTAAGCCCTTTTGAACTTGAATAGTAAATCACATACAATCAAGCATCCACGCATAGAATTTAGTTTCTTGTCTTAGAAAGTAGAAGAGTAACAAGAAGAAGAGAAGGTTGGACGTCAAACTTTCAAGGCTTGAAAGATAAGTCCTTGAGATTGCACACACAAAGGTGAAGAACCTTTGATAAACCTCACTCTTGACAAGTCAAGAAATTAAGAGAAACACTCCCTTTGATTGATAATTTTAGCATAAACATTCTAACCCCCTTGCATGGCTTGCATGCTTCTTAAATAGCCTCATGCACACCATGCATGGCTCTTAGTATTCAGCCCATTACAATAAAAAGAAATAAAAATGCTTAATAAAGTAATTAAACTATGCCTAAAACTCCTATGTAGCCGCCCTCCTATTACACCCTTGTGGTTAGTCTTCTTTCTCTTAATTAAGGCAATTGAAATTCAGCAATTAGAACCCTAAGATGGCCGCCCATGTGCCTAAACAATTCAGCTACCATATGTTACAATTGAAAGAAATTAACCCACATTAACCATGTGTTGGCCGCCCACCATAAGTGGTCTTTACTCTCTCAATTCATCACATGTTGGACACCCTTTTAATGATCATGAATGAGTCATTTTGTGCACATGTTTGCCGCCCACTTTAGGTTGAGAAATCAACCAAATTCATCACTTGTTGGCCGCAACAATGAGAGCCAAAAGTAACTCCCAACAAGTGCTTCATTGTCATTAATTCCCTGTCTCCTTGTAACCGTTTTGACTTCAATTCTTTCAATTCTCCTTTGTAACCAACCAGCCACATGAATGAGTATGTAACAGCCACATAATGCTTATTGAAAGTCATAAAATAAGGAAAACAACTCAGCCATGCATTCCCTTGGTCGCCCCCTACTTGGCCGCCCCCTTCTCCCCCTTTCCTTGCCTTTAAGTGGTTTGATGCATTAATGGCAACTGGACTTCATTGAATTCCATGCTACCATTTTCTTCTTCATGCTTGAGACAAAGAACAACTTTAGGGAATGGTTCTTTAAGGTCTGCGCCCTTAGTTTGTAGGGATGCCACTATTAGCTGTAAAGCCTCTTTTGCCTGTTTTGCCCTTGCCCGGGTCATAGGTCCCCCAAGTCCTTCAAGTGCCTTTTTCTGGTTCATGTCCTCATCACCTCCCCTTCTCTCCAAATCCCCCACTTTTGGAGGGGAGACAAAATGCTATTGGAAGGATTTTGGCCCTCTCCCCTCCTAAAAAAATTAAACCAAACATAACAACCTTCTTAAAATCCATTTATTCTCCTCCCTTCCTCTCTCTTCTAAATCACTCAAACCAAACAATACCTTAGGCACTTATTTTAACCAACAAATATCTCAATCATTGGCAATGGAACCTAAAGGCCAAAGGGGAAAATTTTGGCTTTGCTCAATAGAAAGAAGACAACATAGGGCCATGACTCTCGAGAGGGGAGAAGAAAACCCTACAGAAGAAAAGAGGGGAAGTGATTCCGTTTTTTAGGGAATGAGATAAAGGAGATTGAAGGATTTATTTGTCATCAAATTTCTAAATTTTAGATGTGATTTGGTATTGAAGGAGGTGCTGGTTGAAAGAAAAATTTTGGAGGAAAGGATGATGGTGTACTTTGAAAGAGAGTGGGGGAGAAGGGGAAGAAATGATCACTTAATTGTTTTAATTTTAATAAATAATTGGGGTCCTTCATTATATCTAACCGTTGTTAAAAGTTGTTCTTATTTCTCACAATAAACAAGTGTTCTCACTTGGTATGCTATATATATATATTGCTTTGAGAGTGATTAAATTATGAATCAATCTAACATACACAAATGCAAAACTAGTGGAGTGATCGATACACAACTTAATTTCACCGATTAGACTTATACATTGTCGGGTTTCTTCGAGTTTGTAGACGGATTCGGGTATGAAAATTTGGCCTGATAAAAAATTAAGATTGGGTAAGAGACAGACAAAACTCGTCCCAACCCCCTTACTTTCTATTATTAAAATAATAAAAATAAATATTTATATTATAATGATAAAAGTTTTATATGAAAATGTAAATTTAAATCATTGAGGTATATATTTGCATCACATAAAAATAACAACTTTTAAAAAAAAGGTACTAATATTTTATTAACGAGTATAAAAATTTACATCCATCACATGAGAATGAAAATTTAACGCGTTATAAGAGAAAATATTTACTTCTATACAAGAATAAATTTTTTACATAAAATTATATTAATATATAAATTATAAAATAAACATTTTTATTTACAAGAATAAAAAATAGAATAACAAATTCATATAAAATATATTAACATATAAAAACACAAATACTATTTGATCCCTCCTCTTTTATATTATATGTACGAAATATATTTATATAATCATTTAAAAACGAATTACTTGCTCGTGCGTTACATGATATACACGCGGGTACATAACTACATATTATATTGGTGCTCGTTTTCTTCGTGTAATTGCTATTCATCTATCAAATAAACTAGTGCAAAGTACTAATACTCTTGTGTCCCATCATCTCAAGACTCAACTATGTGTCCTGGTAAAATTAATTCTAGAAATTAATAGTTAAGATAAGTGATATATGTTTTCCGAAGCATATTGAACAAAAATAATTTAAAATTAATTTTATGAAACCATGATTTTACACTGTAATAAGGATAAAACAAACAGGATAGCGTTGATCAACACTCTGCGAAGTAGTAATATAATAATAACAAAACTATACAAATCAAAATACTTGCTTGGTGAAAGTTAACTAACTTGGGTTATGCTTATGCATCCAATACTTTCCTACCCTTCTATGAATTTTGAACATAAAAGGTGAGATTTGACCAAAAAAAAAAAAGAACATAAAAGGTGAGAGGTTGAAACAGTTGTTATCTTTTGAAGCAAAACTAAGAAATCAGTGTCACTGATGTAGTGGAATATCAAATTCTCTGATCCCCATCAGCTGTTGCCTGGACTTGAGAAGCATACTGCAAGTTCCAAAGGACATCCTCAATGGATGGTCGGCTCCAAGACTCAGGGGAAACACACTTGTTTGTTATGGAAATCACAATAGATAGTGATTCTTTAGAGCATGTAGCTTGCACAATTGGGTCCACAATCTCTTTCCACCCATCCTGATTATTCAAAGCAAAATGTAAATTGGAGTGTGCTAAAGTAAACTACTTAGTGTGTGTTTGGTTTTTCCATCAAAATCACGTTTTAAATGTGGATCCAAACTAACAGTAGCATTGGATCTAGGTTTGAAACGTGGATTCAGTGAAATCCTAACACACTATTAGTTAGTCATATACATATATTGGAAAATGAACATTTTACATCATAACAAATCCAATCAAGTGAATCAACTGGTGCTAATTGAGGTACAAGTTTGCAAACATCTTTTATGCATACCATTTCATTCAGCACAATTGCTTCTCTTTTAGCAGATGCTGAAGGTCCTACAAGTGCCTCCAGTAATATGAATCCAAAGCTATAAACATCATCCTCTAACCTTTTCATTTGCCTGAAAGTACAAATCATGACACAATCAAACCTTAAGGATCCATAAAATACAAATGAAATTCTGCTAGCTAAATGTATCAGAAAGTTGTGTGTTTTCTTGTGTACCAATAGATGGTATTGGTAATAAATTGAAATATAAGAATCAAAGCCTAATGATCCACATAAATATTAGTTTCTTACCATGAATCAGGGCTTTCTCCTTTTACCTACAAACCAGAAGACAAGTCATAATCAGTTAATCACTAATGATGAAGACAAGGTACTGCAACACCACCAATAAAGGTACAAGCAGAAAAAGAAATCTTTTTTAAAAGAAGGGAAAGAAACCATACCCCACTTGCATCAGTTTGTTCTGAGATAATGGACAATCCATAGTCACTCAACTTTGCCATCCAATTCTCATTGAGCAAAATATTGTTTGTCTTAAGTCTATTTTTGAAGAAACCAGGAATCATTCCAGTGTGTAGGAAGTGGACAGCTTTAGCAATACTAATTAGAACTGACAATCTCTCTGACCAATTGAAAACCTTGCCAGACTTGTCTCCTGAACATACAATGTTGTCACATTTAAATTTAGTGCACAATATAAACCACTTCACAAACTTAATTGCATTTTAGTTTAATTTCAACTTTCAAGGTTCTAATTTCTTGAGTACATTATATTTTAATATGAGGCTCTAAGTGTGAATTCAAAAACAGCTACCTGCTCAAGCTTGTTTCACTCATTGAATGGATTCCAATGCAATTTTAGTTTTTCAATAGTTTATTATCCACTCAGCACAACTACCACATGGCATGGAATGAAAACGAGACAAAAAAGCCATAATATTAAATCTCTTTCTATTAAGCATCCACTACAGTTTGCTATATAATAATATCCTCACTTTTTTGTAAACTTTTGCATCCATTTGTCAAAATAATGTTATTCATGTGAAAACTACCACACTCAGATTAAAATCCAAGCACAAGTTTGAGGCTTTTGCATTGATAATCAAGACTTCTAAATCATAAAAAGAAGTAAATTTCGAGAATATGGCAGGGAAAATGCTAAACTGTAAGGACTATATTTGTAGACAAGAACAGGTGGATCCAATGAAAGAATTTCCTTCTTGTAACTGAATAGCTTCTGTGGCTATTGTTATTCTGCTTTTAGATGATTGTTGGTGATGATGAAAATCGCTCATCTCATGTAAGATTTTCACATTACAAGATTATGTAAAAAATTTATATCCATCACCCTCTTCATGAACATCATAGATTTTGATAGTCTCACTTATTTAATGTCTATAAAGAGAGAAATAGACACAAAATTTTCACGTGTCAAATTTCACTATAATAGGATCCATTCTAAGTGATGATATGACATTTGTAATGAAGTGAAAGAAACATTTTACTCTTACCAGAGAGATAAGTCTGGAAACTCCCATTTGATACACATTCATAAATGAGAAAGACATTTGAGTCATTGTTCTCTCCTACAACACCATCAATGCAGTGTCCTAAGAGGGACACCAAATGCGGGTGACGAAGCTTTGCAAGCAAATCCAACCTCAGCTTGAAATTCCTAATTGAATACTTTTTTGACAAAGGTAGGCACCTTATTGCAACTGGTATCCCACTCTCCAATTTTCCTCTGTAAAGCTGCAACATCAGTGAAGAAAAGAAATTTTCATGAGCATCTCATCTGATAAAAAAGAAAGTATAGATTTTAGTTGTTTTTCAAACATTAGATTAGATCCAACAGTTACATTCAATTAACTCCTTATTTTTATATAAAAGCAAAAGAGGATGTTTTGGATATTACCTTCCCATATATATTTTCACCCATAAAATTAGAGTTGTCAAAGTTATTTGTGGCTTCCTTTAGCTCTTCCAAGGAATATGACCTACATGTGGGTAGGTCTTCTTTGCCTAACTTTGCAGCTTCAGAGACATACCCTGGAATTAGTAACCAAAAAAAAAAAAAAAAAGTCAATGTTCATGTTTTTCCATTAATCATATATGCCTAGTAGTGTACCCATAATTTTTATTGTTTTATGTACTAAGACAACCTACTTGCATTAGTAACAAGCTCAGAGGAGATCCCTGCTGCATAGCTATCTTGAACTGTTTTATGCAATAGGTGTTGCTCTGATACCCCCCTAGTGTAGTACTTCTTACAAGTGACAACAATGCACAGAACCAAAATCACTATGATTACAATAATTCCCACAATGACACCAGCAAAAATTCCAACACTATTTGATTTCTTCTTCACATTTGCCTCTGTGCAGTAGGATACTGCATGCTGATGCTGCAAATTCCCAGATAAACAGTTTCCATCACTCTTAACAACTCTATTAGTATTTTTTGATTCAGTGTTCAGAGAAGAAGGCAAGGCCCCCACTAATCTATTGTTTGATATGTCAACAAATCTAAGTTGGCTGCTACATCTCAGGTGATTTTGGAGTGGCCCACTTAACATGTTTGATGCCAAATTCAAGTAACTGATGTTAGGCAAAGAAAAAATTTCAGCAGGAGCAGTGCCTGTGAGTGCATTGAAGGAAATATCAAGTTGCTGAAGCCTATTTAGTTGACCATAGTGTTTGGGAATTTGACCTGAGAAGGAGTTTCTGCTAAGGAAAAGCCTAATCAACCCTTTTGGCATTGCAGGTAATTCAGAGTCTAATTTGTTTTCCCTTAAATCTAGCTGTTCCAAGCTACTCAAACCAGTAAAATCTTGCAAGCTCCCTGATATTTGATTGCTTGACATGTCAATTTCAGTTAGGGTAGTGATACTAAGGATTGAAGGTGGAAAAGGACCTTTCAACTTGTTATTCTTCAAACTAAGAACTGTAAGATTACTTGATGAATTGAACAAGCTGGGGATAGTATCATTGAAGAAGTTATCACCCAATCTAAGAGTTTGAAGTTTCACCATTGTGGAAATCTTTGGAGGGATTGATCCATAAAGATAGTTTGAACTCAAATCTAAATGTTCAAGTGTAAAAAGCCTGTGAATGCTACCAGGGAGTGGTCCCCAAATTCCCAAAGATATAAGACTAAGAACTCTCAAGCTAGTTAACCTGGCTAAAGTAGCCACAAAAGAGTCCATGGAGAAGCCCTGTGATAGTGTTTGGTTTGGAATAGCAAACCCATCAAAGTCTCTACCTTTGGTTGGTTTATCACCCAAGATGATGAGCTCAGTGACAAAATTGTCCTTGCATGTGACATTGACTTGTGCAGAAGACATAGAGCAAAGATCTGTCCAACGATCTTTCCATATTTCCAATTGTGTTGGGTATTCCAAATGCTTTTTCAACTGGAGAAGCACTTGGGTCTGAGAAGACTGTAACTGAGCATTGCAACTACCCACATAAAAGATACACCAAGCAGAACAGAATAGCAAAACCAAGCCATGAAACCCCATGAGAAAGTTCTATACTTTATTGGCAGAACTTCAAGGAGAAGCAACTAAGAACCCAATAGAAAACCTGTCTTAAATACATAAAAAAGAAGTGCCATTAAAATAGTTGAAAACTTGAAAGTAGATACAGAAACCAAACCCCAAAAAACAATAATATTAATTTAATATGAGGAAGACTTGTAGTATAGTATAGACACAAAAATTGACCACATTTGAATTGTTAACCTGCAGGGGTAGTTGTGCAAACATAAATGCACAGAATGCAGAGACATAAAAACCGTTGAGTGTTGAGAAAAAGGTTCAAGCAAGAGAAGTAGTGTTAGCTATACTATGAAGGAAGGAAAAGAAGTAGTACTATTCACTAGACACTAGTATTATAAAAGGGTAAAAAGAAAGAGAAACATTTTAAACATTAATAATACCTGTGCAACTGCAAAGCTCACTCTTATTTGTGGATTTCAATTTTTAAAGAAAGATCAAGGTGTGAATGTGTGATCTTTGCTTGGAATCCGAGATATGAAAGTGGGGTACCTGAAGTTAACGCATTTACTGCTTCCACATGGTGCTCTTTCCTGATGTGCTCTTTCTTTAGCAAAATTAATGGGAAGAGGGGTTCTTTGCCCACTAGCCAAAGGAAAAGGGGTAAAAAGGCCAGGTTCTTCTGAAAGAAAAGTAGGAGGGAAAGAAACCAAGTGCCAACTTTATACTACCATATAAAAATCTGTTCTTTTTCTTTCCTTCCTTTGGAATTGGATGCTTTTTCAGCTCATGCTCAAATACAGATAGTATCAATATACCATATCTAAACCTCTCTAGTTCAACTGGGGTGGTTTCAATTCAAATTCAACTCTTTCCAAGGAAGCCTATCTGGCTTGGTGAGGGAAAATGGAAAATGGTGAAAACGGTTTTCAGGTAACAATTCCTAAGCAATAACCATGGAGAAGTATAAGTTGTTAAGCACAGAAGACAAACTAATAAAACATGGGTGATGGGTCATGTAGATATATTTCTGGCATGAATCTAACAAACTTGAGGTGCCATACATTCAGGTGACCCCACAATCATTGTAGAAGAATGTCTACATCTATCCTTGATTTTCACTTTCTGAATTTTGCATTACTTGGAATTGAAAGCATTTAGCCTTACCTTAAGACTTCTTTGTGTTTTTAGTTAATGATAACTTCATGTTAACAGATCTATCTTATACTTTCTATGTCCTTCACTTGGCTTTTGATTTTGTGAGACTGAACTCATTTAATTTCGTTTTCTAACTATGAGAGAGGGACAGAAGTTGATTAGAGTCACCTTTTGGTCCGATTTAATCTAAACTAGTTAGTAATTTAATATAAGCTTATTTGCATTTTTTGTCCTTTTTTTTTTTTGAATTTGATCCCCTAATTTTTTAAATTTGGTAAATACAATACAATATCAGAGAAGCTAGCTAAACCCCACACTGGAATCCCATATTTCCGATGTGGGACTCAAGTCGCATACCTTGGCAATTTGATCCTAACATCCCACCACGCCCCGCAGCCTCGGTGTCCAAGCAAACTGGTTGTGCACTAGTCTCTTTAACTAGTCCCAAGCGAACACTGCAATGCCGACATGACCACCCGCGCCGCTCGATTGCAGCTAAGAGCCGTGTTGGAAGGCTCTGATACCAATTGATAAGAACCTTGTGAGAATCACACCACACAAGTTAGCTAAACCCCATATCGGAATCTCATACTTCCGATGTGGGACTCAAGTCTCATACCATGTTAAGTCTCAATTCAAGTTAATAACTTTTGTTAATGTGGAACTCATTTTATGACGTGACTGTTACTGTAATTTTGATGGCATGTCAATAATAATTAATTTAAATTTTTTATTATTATTTTTTTAAAATTATTTAGTCATTTTTAAAAAAAGTAAGGAATGTTATTTAAGAATTTCAAAATGAATAAATATAATTTAAAAATATTAATAATAAAAATTTTAAATTAATTATTATTTATATATGTCATCAAAACTGAAGTAATAGTCACGTCATCAAATGTGTTACACACTTACACGTAAAAAGAATTGTTAACTTATATAAAAACTTAATAATTGTACCACATTTATAAAATTTTAGAAACTAGAGAACCAAATTCACCAAAAAAAAATTTTGAGGGACCAAAATCATAAAATAAAGAAACTTTGGGAACCAAAAATGTAAATAAGCCATTAATATATATAGTTTGCATAAGTAGCAAGTGCATTGATATTTTTAAATTTAAGATTCAAAGAATAAATTATATAAAAAAAATATATAAGAGAAAAATATTTAAATTTATATAAAAAATATAATTAATTCAATTTAAAAAATTAAGAATAAATTAAAAGAAAGTATTTTTTTCATAAATAATCCAACCAGAGATACAACAAAGAATATGTGTTGAAATTTATTTGATTTTTTTTTCTTTGTTCGCAAAGGTTTAGTAAAGAGGTCTAATTAATTTCCAGTCCCGGGTCGCAATCAGTGCATGTTTAGTTTTAAAGAGTTTAAAATAATGATTTTAGTAATAAGATGGTTTTAGACTTTTCAAAAGTGAAATCTTAGCCCCATTATACAAAGGTTGCAAGTTGAGTTTTAACTATTTTTAAAATTATTTGACAAAAGAGAAAAACTAATTTTAAAATTCGTTTTTTATAAATCATAAAAGGAGTTTTTATGCCTCGTTCGGCGTGGTTAATGTTTGTTTAGAATGAAAGCGTACATGTGAGTTCACACAGTGTGATTTATATAGGTCGATTTTGACGGAAAATTTTGTTAGTTTGTTATAACGGAAATGACCAGGCAGTCCACGCACTCGAGTACAAGTGTTATCACGCGCGCTCGAGTACAAGTGTTATCACGCGCTTGTGTATGGACGATTATCTTAATCTCGGTATTTGATGTCTCCGAAAAGTTTATAACAAAGTCGGTTTGACTTGTAATTTAGGGACTTAGGTTGTTTGTTTACAATTTTTAAAATTATTTTCTATTTTTTAAATTAAAAAACTGGAAAACAAGTTTGACACACAGATTTTAAAAAATAATTTTAAAATGTGTGATTGTTTTTTAGTTTTTACAAACTAAAATTCTAAAACTATTTTGAATTGTTTTGGAAACCATTTTTTAGTTTTTATGTTTTTTTAAAATACTGTGAATAAATCATTTCATATATAAAAATAATTTTTAAAAATAATTTTATAAAATAGTTTTCAAAACCTACAAAATAAAACTGAATCAAACACACCTAAGAAAAAATTTCTATATTTATCTATTATGTTTAATTTTTTATATTATTATTCATAATTCTTTTTTTTTTTGTGTAAACCATAGGTATCCCCTATTATCAGGGGTAATCCTATTCGTGACTTATTCATAACTCCTTTTATATTTATCATTCACTTAACTTTTTTATTATAATTTTAAAAATTATAAAATTTTTATCGAATCCGCACTAAGTGAATTTGGATAATTTAAAGATCAATTTGTAGACATAATTTAAATTGAAAATTAAATTACATGTTAAATAATTTTTTTCCCCAAAGAGGCATTGGTAAGAAGGATTCGACTGCAGATAATTAAAATAAACATACACCGCTAATGAGCAATAGCAGATAAATTTAAGATTTATTTCGTTACTATAATTGAAATATGGAAAATGCTAACGAGTCCTAAATATACTTGTTAAGTATTAAAAATAGAAATATTTTATTGAAATGTGTAATATTTAATGTTATAAATATAATTAATGTTATAATAATTTTTATAAAAAACTTTTATATATGAATCATTAACCCATGGATAATTAACTAATGCCCTCGTTAACCGCACAAATATATAAACACACACCGCTAAAACTCAAACTCATCTAATGGTTAAAATATCAAAATATCATGTCATTCGAAGAGATCTAATATTGTCAGTCTCACCCCTTTTTAGTAGGAAAAAAAAACAGACATTTGGGTTTCCAACAAACGGCGTGTTCGTTGCATTGCAATTAACAAATTCTAATTGGAGGGTCTTGGCATAGTCAGAAAAAACTTTTTCCTTCTCACAAGTAGTGCTCAATTGCATGGCTAGATTTTGATAATGATAAGGATACATGTCCTTGGAACTTGGGTTAGCCGCTTACCATATCTTGACAGGCTGTCACTCCATATCAAAAGCACAAAATGTCTATGTGCCCATGGCCCCTGCATACATCAAATTAGGATAAATGATATTTGTATGAACTCTATCTTTCTATGATGCCATGGGGCAGCCAGAATGTACTCATTTGCTCCCAAGTAGGGAAGAAAATATGTCAGGTTGTTTATTAGTGGCCACTCAGTTTATTTACGGTATAGTTTAACTAGTTCTGTTTAATAAAAAGTTAGATGTAGACTTTTTTTAAAGTCTTTTTAATTAAATAGATGGTGTTTAAGCTTTTTTAAAAGTCTCTTAGTCCTGTTTAGTAGAGTGAAAATGGGGGAGAAGAGAAGTGAGATGAGTGGAAGTGGAGGGAAATAGACCTATTTTCTTTATTTGGTGGCACAGTGGAAATGAGGAGAAATGCACTTTATAGTGGGTCCCACACCAAGGTTTATTTCTCTGTAAAAATGCATAGAAATGAGGAGAAATGCACTTTATGGTGGGTCCCACACCAACCCCTTTCATATTTCTCTTCTATTTCTCACCTATTTCACTTACACCAAACAACCTACTTTCACATTTCCCTTCTATTTCTCACCAATTTCACTCACACCAAACAACCCTTATTTCACCTCCATTTCTCTTCTTCTCACTTCTCTTCTATTCATTTCTTTTCTCTTCATTTCCCTACTCCCACCAAACAAAGCATTAGACTTAACGGACTAGCTTATTTATAAATAATATTATTTTTAATAAAAATATAAATATATTATACATCATGAATAATATAATAATATACAATTTTTTAATTTATCCATTTGACTTATTTAGAGATAGGTTTATTGTTTTATTTAAATGTATATGTCATTAACATATTTATATTTTAAAAAAGTAAACTCAAAAGCCCGGAAACATACTAGCCTATTTAGATATAGACTCATCGATCTATTTAAAGACCATAATATTAAATAGGTTTTTAAACAGGTTAATAAGTCAAATTAGACTTTTAAACAAGTCAAGTCATGCATTCCTGAAAAATAGTCTATGATAAATAACAGGCCAAATTTAGCCCATAAAAATATAATACAGATGAGGCTTAAACCTTAGAAAACCTAGCTTGACTCAAACTACTTCTACCCTAATCCCTAGTCCCCGCTCAAATGGTTTGAACTTTCAAAATCGTTGACAAGCTAGCTCAATCAATAGGTAAAGATTATTGAAGGTTGCCACAATATGCCATGTAACCAAACATATGCTTTAATCAATAATAAAAAGGTCCTGTAATTAAACTGACGGATTCATTTGTAATGTACATAAGTAAAGGTAGTCCTTATGTTATAAGGGATGTGATATTAAATTATTAATCCATTAAAATAAAAAAGAAGTGTTTTTATTTATTTAATTTAGAAACAAAGTGCTCGTTTAATTTACAATTGAGTAGAATTGATTCTAGAAATTAATGATTGAGATGAGTGATGCACGTACGTTTTATAAAGCACGTTAGATGGAAGTGATTTAAATTCAATTCCGTAAAATCATGGTTTTACACCGTGCCAACGTTAAAATAAATAAACACTCAAATTAAAAAACAAAACTTATCTAATTATAAATATAAATACAATATTAATAATAGTTTTTATCCCTAACAAGAATTTAGGTATTGTGGTATTTGGAATTTTTCCACGCAATATTTGTTTCACTCTAAAAATTAACCATATATAAGGAGCCAAGGTGGTAAATAAAATCATTTCATCCTAATGTCCGGTAAATATGTTTTCTTTTCAATTGGTGTATAAATTCAAGCTCAACAATTTACTACACGCAATTAAGTCTTATATGAACTTTCGAGACCTCAACTTGGAGAATGAGTAACTCACTTATCCTACTCTCCCTCTTAATGATTTTTATATTCTCTCACTTTTTCTCATTAAATGGTGAATTCCTCTCACAATTGTGACAATGAGATTCTTCCTCTCAATTTTTTTATCTCATTTTATTTAAATCTTTTAATTAATGTTAATAAATGATAAATAATAATCTTAAATTTTGAAATTTATTAAGATTTAAAATCTTATCCTATTATTTTCCATTTCAATTTTTTTCAATATATAAATCTTTATTTTTATCTTTATAATGTAAATTAAATCTTAATAGTAAAATATAATATACTATTATAATTTAAAATTAAAAAATTATCTAAAATTATTATATTTTTATTTTTTAATTTTAAAAAATATTAATTTATTATAAATTTAATTTTAATTAAATATAAATATACATTATTTATCGCATAATAAGCGAGTTAATATACTAGTTATTAGAGAATTATTATGGTGTCATACAAAAGAGACAACTCACACTTCTGATATGTAAACCTTTCTTATATACTTGAACATTAGAGTGCATTCCCTTGTCAGCATGATCACAACAGAGCCAGCAGCTAGGGCCCATTCGGGGTCAGCCTCAAACCATATTAGGAGCCCGTTTATTCAAAATTATTTTTTAAAATAATCATTTTTTTTTAAAAAAAAAATTACTTATATAAATTTTTAAGATGTTTGTCTAAACTTTTTCAAGAAGTAGAATCAGAAAATAATCAGTTTTCTGCTTTTTTTAAGAAGCAACTTAGAGTTACTTCTTGAAAAAAACAGTTAAAATAGAAGAGAGAAAATTGTTTAATAATGTGAATGCATTTATTGTAGCAAATAAAGTGTTTTTTCATGATTGTAGCTAAACAAACATTTATTTCTGATTATACAAGAATCTCTAAAATAAAATCAATTTTTTTTTAACAATTTAAAAAAGTACTTTTTAAGCATAAACAAACTTGCCCTAGATCAAGTTCTTTACTCTCACAATGAACTAGGTTTATAACTTGGAATATTTATCTTTGACAAAAAAAAATGGAATCATGATCTAGCACATTAATTATTCACCAACTAAAACTTAAATGAATTTGACTCCTCAAAAATAAAGTGTGAAATTATATTAAAGAAGTTTAAAATGATAAGTTTATAATTTATGAATGATATACATGAATATATATTATCACAATTTCAATAGTTAATTGAAATTAACTGAAAAATTAACTTTACATTTAGCTAAATCCAGACTTAAAGACCAAAGAAAGGACAGCAGTGGTTGACATGAACTCAAACCAGTTGCTGAGTTGGGAAGAGTTATATATCCGAGCCCCATAAAATAATGATGATCTTTTTTTACATTGATAAAGACTAATAAACTTTACACCTTTTTGTATTGCCATCCTTTTTCTACAAAAAGTAATGAACTTTTTTTTGGTAAATACCAAAAAAAAAAGAGTAATGAACTTGTGCGCATATAATGTACAAAAAAGCCAGGGATATTGGCCCAACATATAGTCCTCACACTACTACTGCTCTGCAAGAATGCATTATAATGAGTATTCAGAGAGGGGACACATATTGAAGCTAAGTTGGGTCTATTTTGAAAATGAAATTATACAACTAATTTAACCATTAATTTTATATGAATAATTAATTTCAATTATTATTTCCTCTACTTTTATAAATATCATCCACAAGGCAAAAGTAAGTAAGTAAGTAAGTAAATAAATAAATAAATAAATAAATAAATAAATAAATAAATAAATAAATAAAGAATATATAAAGCATATACTCATTAGCAGCGCAAACTGAGATTGTGGGAAAAACTCCTGGATTCAATCCCCATTAAACACACTCTTAGATAGGGGCAAAAAGCTTTAATTGTGACTAAGCCACGAACAAGATTGCCCCTACTAATTAAAAGGAGAATAAACTAGCAAATTGGTCCCTGACTTTTTTATGGTCATGCAATTTAGTCTCTAAGAAATAGAAAACCCCAATATAGTCCATGACTTTTTACTTTTTCTTTCTCTATAGTCCAGCTGTGTGTTTCCCGTTAATTTTTTACGACAAGTCACATTTAGTGACACTCTGTCGCACTGTTTGCCATCAGGGCACAAAAATAACGTCATTAGAGTTGAGACATTCCAATAAAAAAAAGGGGGAAAAGAGAGAAAAGCGGAGAACATAGAAGCATACGACTGTTGGAGTTGAAGCCTTTCAAGCTATAAATTTGACAAAATCATATCATTTTTGTGTCACGGTGGACACTTTAATGATAAATAGTGTGACAGAGTGTCACTAAATGTGACACATCATAAAAAAATTAACAAGAAACACACAATTGGACTATAGTGAAAGAATAAATAAATAAATAAAGAGAAATAAATAATATATAAAGCATATACTCATGAGCAGCACAGACTGAGATTGTGGAAAAAAACTCATTGATTCAATCCCCACTAAACACACTCTTAGATAGGGGTAAAAAGTCTTAATTGTGACTAAGTCGCGAACAAGATTGCCCCTACTAAAAGGGATACACGTGGTTAATAAAAAAACATTCCTATACTCGTCAATTATTATTATTCTCTGATTTTCACTCTAATTATATCACTTTAGCATTATATATACCATACACAAACTCTCAAGTACAACTTTGAAAAAGAAATTAAAACATGAGCAAGATTTAGTACTTGTTTGAAATTTGGAAGGAAAGCTCCAACACCTGTCTTTTTTAGGGGGAAATAGATAAAGTTTGGACTTGGAAAACAAATTAAACTGGGTTAATAAATTCTACCAACTTTAATAATGGACCCATCTGCATCCGCATATACAGATACAGTGGTCACCTTCCTTTATTCTTTTGCTGGGATAACAGTTAAAAGCAGATGTTATCAACCTAAAGGAGCTAGAAGACTAAGTTAAAAAGAAATGGGAGAAAAAACTGACAAAAAAAAAAAGTGCTGATTGGTTGTGATGAACTTGTAAAGTAAACTATAAATCGAATATATGTGGGGTTTATTTAGGAAACTTCACAGTCCCTTCCCTTCCCAACTCAAGGGATGCCTAACATTGTAGTTTTGTTAGCCTTGCTTTTCATTCCTTTATCCCTTTTTATTTATATTTCATTGGATTTAGAAGAAACAAATCAAAATACTCACTCTGTTTTAAAATAATTATCCTTTAAAATTTTGTGAAAATTGAAATTAAAAAATAATATATAAATATATTTGACTAAAATGTGTTTTTTTTTCTTTGATAAAAAATCCTCTATTGGTATTGTTGTTGAGTGGGCTTGGTGGACCGGTAACTAGGTAAAATCCTTCTAAGTATTCGTTTGGCCCGACTTATTTTGGGTTTTTTTTCCTTAAAAGTAGAAGCTATGCCAAACAATTTTATTCAAAATCTCCTAATAAAAAAAATAACTTATTTTTATAAAAGAAAAGAACTTTTTTAAAAAGCCCCTTTTAGCAGCTTATTTTACAGAACACGGAGCTTTTTTAAGTGACTCACGGTTTGATCCTCAGATTTATAATTTTATTAGACTTTTTTTTTTATCTTTTTTGCCTTCTTCTTCCGATATCGCTACATGCCTCTTTCTGGAGACTGGAGAGAGATTCTTCCAATGCCAAAACCCACATTGCCTCTCTCATATCCTCAAAGGGGTCTCTTCCGTACTGGAATTCACCAGTAAAATGTGTGAGTCTTTCTCTCACATACTTGTAAATTCCAATACGAGAGACACTCTTCTCCCATCATGAAACTCATTCTCTCCCCGTGCCTTTTATCTCTCCTCACCAATATCATATACGTCACTATGCCATTAGCACCTTATCTCTGTCCGCCTATACTATTCATGTATATTTTCCACTCATTGATCATCATATGCCTTTTCCCCCTCTTTCTCAATGCAAAATATTGCAGAGTCAGTGAACTACACAGTAACATAAATAAATTCTAAAAATTATAGATCAAATTAGAAAACCAAGAAAGTAACACTAAAACACTATTACAAGACTGTTATCTTCACGTCATCAACATCATTTGGACATATATATTATTTGGAAGCGTGCACTAGGCATAAAGAAATTTTCACTTACTCTTAAATAGTTAAATATTCTTATAAATGACTGGCAAAGTAAATTGTTGTTTAATTTATTTATTACATTTGATGATAATATTTAGAATTTTGTAATTTAATATTCATTATGTTGATTTTAAATAAAATAAAATATTATTTATAAAAATATTTTATCAAACAATTTTTAACATAAAAATAGATTTTAAGTTAAAAAATAAAATTATGAAACAACTTTTACTTTAGATTTGAAAGCTCTTATTTTTTACTTTAACTTTAAAGCAACTTATAAGTCAAAAAAAGTTGGGCCAAACGAAATAGTGTGTTTGGTAAAACTAGTTGAAAATGGTAAAATGACATTCAAGGACAACATTAATTATTAAATAATTATAAGTATGGGTGGTTGAAGGCTAAACTTGTAATTAATTTTCAGCTAGTAGCTGAAAATTGGAATTTTTTTTAAAAAGCTACCCCCAAGTAGCTTTTTAAGAAAAGCTTGTAGTTACCCAAAAAGAGCTACATTCCCAACACTGCTGAAATGGTTTTAGCTACTATTTTCAACTTTCAGCTGGCTGAAATGACAAGCCAAATACACTCTAAGAGTGACGATTTCAAGATTTATACCCCTCACCTTGGTGGTAAAATCCGTTTTACTATATATATTAAGAGTGTGTTTGGTAAGTCATTTCAGCTAGCTGAAAGCTGAAATTAGTAGCAGAAATCATTTCAGCTGTGTTTGGTAAGGTAGTTTTTTAAAAAAAACTCTCATTTTCAGCTACTAGCTGAAAATTAATTACAAGTTTTCCCTCAACCACATTCACTTATCATTATTTAATAATTAATTATGTCCTTATATGTCATTTTATCAAGCACATTTAATCAAATTAGCTAGTTTTTTAGTTTTTAGTTAGCTTTTAATTTATTTAATGGAGATAAACATAATGAGATACAACTATTTGAAAAGATAATAGGCATCATTAACTCCAGAGAGAGATGATTAATTATCAGATGTTGATAGACTTGTATTAACCTAATCATAAGAGAGAGGAGTGGGGACAAGAGGCAAGAGATCATAAACAACCAATTAAGCAATTATTTCAATTATTTTCATAAATTCACATCATATGGACATGATTGAATAGTCAGCAGCGTTTAATTCAACCGTGGTAATTACTAATTAATAGAGCAATGATGGAGAACCGAAAGGAAGTAATTATAACAACATCAATTCATGAAATGAAGAAAAGGGTTAAGACTTGAGAGGACTACTCCTAAAGAAACAACAACAAGAATTGCTCTCGTACCACAAACACTTCCCAAAACGTGTAACGGCATTTGAACCACCACGAGAAAAATTAGGTTCATTATAAAACACCAATCAGGCAAAATCTCCCATATGAAAATAATCTATGGTTAATATTCTCCTTTCTCTGTAGTCCCTGTTCATAAATTTCAACCTTTGTCGCCACATTGCATCTTTATCAGAAAGCAGTACTTAATTAAGATACTAGCTAGTACATATTAGTTGTGCTTGGAAAAAGAGGACAGTGACCATTCTTTGTTTGGATTAAACAAAATAAGAAAAATCTATGGTTTTGTTTGTCTTACAATAAGTGAGAAAATGTACAAAGATTCATCAATGTGAGCCATGTGCTCAACTTATCTGCTCGTGAACCACAAAGAAGTTTCAGCCAGATTTCAGTCTTCTAATGATCTATACTATGGACAATATTCATAAGTAGTCTAAGATCAGAAGCAGGGCAATTCTATGTTCACTCTTGCAATTACCTTGATAATATTTTTTGTATCGATATGGATATACTATAAAGAATATGTCATGTGGAAGAAAAAACACAGTACCGATGATCCCTCAAAGGGCTTCTAATTAAAAGGAATGAAAAGTTTTAATTATGAGCAGATACTATATCTGATGTCTTCAAAATGGGATTCACTTGTTTTATCTTCTTAAAATCGTACAAATCACTTAGCTTCATGAATTTCAATTTCAAGCCTAGTTGGACAATTTAGCAGCAGAATGAGAATGGGTCCTCTTATGTGAAACTGTTATATATATATATATATATGTGTGTGTGTGTGTGTGTTTTGTTCAATTTCTCTGAGATATATTAGATAAATAGCAATCTGATGAATTATCCACCGTTGATACACAAAACAAGCTTAACGTAACCTTATTCCGTTCGTAGAATAAGAGCTAATAAAACTGTAACAGAAACTCTCAGGACTCATTTATAACATGTTTGGTTTAGCGTTAAAACGTGGTAAACTCACGTTTCTAATACTAGAAATAGTTGTATTGACGAATCTAAACTTAAATTTGACCAGTTTCCATGTCAAACCAAACACACACTTAGTATTACGTTTAGATAAGATAGCATAGAAGAGAAGAGTACAACTGTAAGGGATTAGGTCTTGAGACTGCATTAATTAGTTGAAAATAATGCTAAAATTTGACATTGACATTGTAACAGAAAGGCTGAATTAAAATCTTCCATAATTAAATAATAACAACAAAGAATAATACAAAGCTACGTTTCCATCCCCTAGCCCAAAAGGGGAAAAAAAAAAAAAGAAAGAAACATGATAGTAATAATAGTGAGGTTAGAAAAACGAAAGTACAGAATAAGATGAGAAGTTATGCCACTATATACAGGTGAAGAAGCATAAATATCAAGATCAACTAAATAATAAAGATGAAGTTTCCTAATTAGTGAAGATAAAGTGACAAAGGGAGGAAGAAAATTGCGTTATTGGCTCGGATCCAAACTTAAAACATGAATCTGGTGTAAACTAAAAACGCTATCAATATATAAAACATGAAGCAAGAAAACAGAGAGGTTAACGGGGTTCTCTGTTTATAGGCCAAAGCTGTATGATTACTTACCTGTTTGCTTTTTAGTTTTTTAATGGAAGATTACAAAGCTGCCCAAAAAAATGACATACAACCAAACTTGACCTCTTTAATTGAAGTTGTTAGTGCTGTTTGATTTCCCTTGCTGTTAGCCTAACGAATTTATTGAAGTGTCTCTCTTCAAATTTTCAAATTCTTGGTGCAAAGCAAGCTTTGTTCAGCTTTAAACTCAACACTTGTTTTGGAGTTAATTCTGTTCAAGTTTGGATTGCTTATGTGTTCATAAAATTGATAAGGCTATTTGGTTGCTTAGGGATGGTTGTCTCAAACCTTATGGTTGCCACCAGATGGTGGAGAGTAAAATTGGTTTAAAGAATTTTATACACACTCGTAAAAATAAAGTGTATCCAGTGAAAGTGAGAGTTACATGAGTTAATCTTGACCATAGTTAAAATTGATTTTACTTGAATCTAATCTTGACTATCCATGTATGATTTTGTATGGTTAGGATTATCTCTTTTCATGAAAACATATTCTGATCACCTAATATATTTCATATGTGTGTGTTGGGGGAGGGGGGATACATATAGGTGGAATTTAAAGTGTAAATTAAAGTTTCAGGCAAGAAAAAAAAAACCAGGAAATTAAAATGCCAAAAGCTGCAAATGAAAGCGAGGTTATGGCTGCACATATATGGTCACAGATTTACAAACGGTGATGTATTACTGGATCATAAAGTAGACAAGAGGAAATTGAACCAGGAGATGGAAGACCATTGTTCTAGTGGGTTTGCAAATGAGCAAGATGGAACAAATAAAAAGAAGATTATAAAGAGCAACTAGCAATATACAAGGTTAAGAGAAACACTAATATTACAATCTATTAATACAATCTTTTTCAACACACTTACAATCACTAGGTGAAAATCTCATGTTTATCCCTACTCATAGTAAACACATGTTATTTAGTGAGGTTAGTAGCTTGAGGTGATCATAGGCCGGGTTGGGTTTAGTGGGGTTTAAGGTATTGACGAAGCCAACTCGATGAAGAGATATTGGATTGGGTTGGGTTTTTCATTTTTAGGGACGTACCCAACCCAACCCAAGGGTTCAACATTTTAAAATACTTGTGTTTGTAAATAAAATGAAAAATGAAAAATACTTTAAATAAAAAATATAAATTGTTATTATAAGTATGATAAAAATAAAAATCTATAATTTGATAATAAGGAAATAAATTTATACAATATTAAATATTAAAATGTGTAATTTATTAGTACAAAAAATTATAAAATTTATTTTTTTTGTTAATGATTGGGTTGGGTTGGGTTGATCAGATTGGGAGTACGAAAACCCGATACCCAACCCAATCTGATTGGGTTCATTTGTATGGAACTCAATACGACCCAACTACCCAACCCGCCTTTTTTAATTGGGTTGGGTTGAGTTGATCGGGTTCATTGCATGTACCAAACTCATGATCACCCCTAGAGGCTAGCATAAGATTAACTAAAATATTTCAAGGTTTAATTAAAATTTAAGCTCCTAGAAGAATTGATTAAGAAAGCTTATATACATGTTGTCAAGCCATGAACCATCACACCCTAGTGTGTATTTAGTCAGGCCCACTATCCATTTAGGGTTACATATGGTTTTGTTTGTGATTAGGGTATCTCCAATATAGCAACTAATGTTAAGTGTTACATTTAATATTTATAATTTTTCACATTTCTCCAAAAAATTATATCATTTTTATTTAATTAATTTTTCCCTCCAACACAACAATTACAAAATGTTACTCCTTCCGTTTCTTTTTAAGTGTCATTTTAGGGTTTCAAATTTATTTTTAAATAAGTGTTATTTTCATATACCAATGCAATAATAAATGTTACCTTTCCAATTTTACCCCTATCATAATTTGATTCTTTTTTATTTTAAATATTTATTATAAAGTTATATCATAAATGTTTAAAAAGTTCAAAGTTTTAATAAATGCATTTTTTATGTTTCCAACAAAAAATTTATGGTAAGAGGTAAACAATGTGAATATAAACACCACATGGTGTTTATACATAGTTATTGAGAAAAGAAAAATATTAATTGCACTAATGAGAGAAAGATAAAGGGCATTTTTGGAAAAAAAAATAGGCTTAAAAGACATAGTTATTGCATTCATTAATCCTCGTGAAAAACCTTAAACGAAATATAAAAAAAATTGGAGAGAG
The DNA here is from genome assembly GCA_026901365.1 of Sesbania bispinosa. NCBI lineage: Eukaryota > Viridiplantae > Streptophyta > Magnoliopsida > Fabales > Fabaceae > Sesbania > Sesbania bispinosa. The sequence continues at coordinate 586,341 of QLOH01000380.1, forward strand.
AGTACATAAATGGACATTATAATTTATGCACTCTTTTCTACTTTATCATTAAATATATGTTTAAAAAGAAAAAAACAAATTAATTTCACTTTTATCTCCTTTAGTTTGGACAATAGGCAATTTTAATCCTTCAAGGTTTTTTGAGCAATTTTTTTATTTATGAACCTTCAAAATTATTCCATATTTCAAATCTATTATAAACCCTCAAATATTTGGACTAAAAATGAGAATATGATGGTTTTAGGTAGAAGATAATTTGACGGAGGAAATAAATTTGATTATTTTTTTAACATAAGGAACTAAATTTCAATTTTAATGAGATGTCATATTTTGATTGGTTATGTCCAAATATGAGGTGTTAGGTTTGTGTCTATACAAGAATTGCTCAACATGACATAAGGCTCTTATATATAATACATGTAAGGAAAATTTTAAAATTAAAAAATAATGAAAGATATTTGTTTATTTGTTAGCACAAGTCCCAAATTATAAGTTATTTATTTCTCCTTATTAAATTCTCTCAAATTTAAAGGGAAGGCAAACTGTACCCTCTCATTTTTCTTTCCCTCCATTTTCCTCAAATGAAACACTTAAGAATTTAGATCCCATGTCCCATTTTATAACACTTGGATTAGCCAAATTCCATCACAGTCGACACCAATGATATATAAACGGGAGGATCTACATCCCATGTTATTATCGCACTTGGGTTGGACCAACACATAGAACATAACCACTCTACCAACACAACATAACCATATAAGTCAATGAGTAAAAACTTGTTTGTTTTCCCATTGCAAACGGAGAAACATTTTTCCCCGATGTACCTTTTTCCTAAGGGCGATCTTCCTTTTATTGAACATACGTTCTCAAAGGATCCAATTCCAACGTAAAATCAAACATACACTAAAAGGTGCATTTTTCATTAGTATTGTTACACGGGTGAACAAACCTATCACTTTTTTTTTTCATTTTTTTACCAAGAATATCTTTGATTTACCTCACATATATTACATTAGGAAGTGCCTCACATATATTACATTAGGAAGTTGGATAAGAGTGTGGGTAAAAGGGCTAGCAGAGGTTGTAGCCTCCTAAAAAGACTTCCAATCTTCTTATTAACTATATAGATCCCACACATAAAATACTTTATTGACACTTAACACCCCCCTAAAAAAATGTTCATTATTTAGTATTCTTTTTTATGACTCTTTTACTTACATTGTATTTGTTTTAATTTTTTATAAGTTTCAAGTTTTTCTTATTTATCTTTTCTTATTAAATATATATTAATTATTTTTTTATTTAAAAAAGATAAAATGATATCTAAAATTGAAGATAGGATTTTATGAGCAATATAAGGCTTTGTTCGAACCAGTTTTTTTTAGATTATAAATTACCTTAAAGCTAAAGTTGAAAATAAGAGTTTTAAAAAATAAAGTAAAAATTGTTGGGTAATTACATTTTAAAAAAACTTACTACTTTTAAACTACCATACCCATTGCAGTAATTTTACTGATACCCATTGAATTTGGATCCAATTACCATTATTGCTATACAGGGAAATTGGGAAATGCTCCCTAATGATTTTGAATTTGTGTTACTTACTCTGATAAAGACTATAAACATTTTTTTTTTGTGATTGAATAACTATACATATACTCTCTTTGGTAACCTAGCCCAACAACTAGACACACATGCAGTGATAAAAAATAATAAAATAAAAATTTAAAACTATATTAAAACGAGTAAACTAGCACTTTGGTCCCTAACTTTGTCAACATCTTTTACTTTGGTCCCTAAGATTATAAAAAACCCTTCGTTAGTTCCTCACTTTGACCTCCGTCTTTTACTTAGGTCCAAACCACTAACGTCTGTTAATTCCTTGCTAAGGTGTCACTCAATAGGGACTAAAGTGCAAGATTTTTGACAACTCAATAGGGACTAACGTGCAAGATTCTTGATCACTTTATAAACTATATTCTTCTTTTCTTAGTTTCTTCTCTGCTATCTCTCGTTCATTTCTTGTACGTTATTGCTTTGTGAGACAGTGGGAGTAATTGTAGTTTCTTCCTTTTTCATACAATCTACTTGATATTATTAATTATGATCACTCCACTTTAGCACATCCATCTTTTCATTTCTTTTGTTTTTGTGAACTTTATCATGTTTAATTAATTCTTGTTCTAAAGGGATTTTTATGTAGTTCAAGAGCTTATTAAATTACTAGTCTCTGAAATGTTTCTTCATGTGTATTCTTTAGTTATTTTCTACATTTCTCACATGTGAATATTTCCCCTTTGATACTCTCACATAGTGGTATGCATCCCCTATAGATTGTGTTGCTGCTAATGGCCACTACAACTTGGTTCTTAAGTTGCTTCTTCTTGAGTGTGAATCCAAGATAGGGAAAAACTCTCTCATTCGTGCTGGTTATGGTGGGTGGCTAATGTACACTGCTGCATCAGCTGGGGACTTGGGTTTTGTTCAATAGTTTTTTGAGAGGAATCCTTTGTTGGTGTTTGGAGAAGGAGAGTATAATATCACTGATATCTTTTATGTTGCTTCAAGGAGCAAGAATTGTGAGGTTATCAAGATGCTATTTGATTTTGCAATTTAACCAAGGTTTGTCACAGGCGAAGATGGGAATTTGGAGGAGTATATCGGGGATATATTCCTTCTGTTTACAAGTGGGAGATAAGGGAAGAAGAGAGGCTTTGTGACCGTACTAGCGTGGAAAAAATTATTATTTACTAGAATAATGTGTTTGTGTAACTATTTACCGGACATGGGGTGATGGGAAGCGCAAGGCAGTATTGCGTTTTAGGAAGCACAAGCTTTTCTTGCGTATCCCATGTGAGGCGCAAACTATTATTGCGCATCCTGCCCAAAACGCAATGGAAGCTTGCGTTTCTCATATGAAACACGCAGACGCAGTATGCGCATTCCATGTCAGCCATATTCGCACGCAAACTGCAAGCAGATTCGCGCGTTATATTACACATGAGACATTGAGTGAGTAATATATAAAGAGCAAGTTGTTGGTGTAATATTGTAATGGATGAACTATTGTATTGTTGCATTTTTTCCTCTCGGCTGATTTCAATCTTTCTTCCTTTACTCTTCTAACTTTTTAAAATATTTTGTATTAGTATCATAGTATTTTGTTATAGTGTGTTCATCAGAGATATTATAATTTGTGTAGATCATTTGTTATATTTATTTGATATCATTTTTTATTTGGAAAAAAATGAGTCAAATTATAATTTTTATTTATTTGAATGGGAGAAAGTATGAAGGTGTTCATGGTATAATGTTTGAAGGGGATAAGAGATCACTTCAGATAAAACTTGGAATTAGTTACAACCTTTTAAAGAAGAAGGTTGGAAAAAAAATTAAATCTTTCAGGTCAGCAAATTATTTGTAATTTGACATGTAGATTTTTAATTTCAAAAAATCCTACCACATATACAGGTCTTCAAATATGCGATGATGAAGATGTTGAGTGCATGATCAACGCTTTTCAACGGCAGTCTTTGATGACAGTGCTTGAATTATATGTAGACATTGATAATGTTGGAAGTTCATCATTTCCTAGGCAGTCGTTTCATTGTGACACTCAACTTTCCTTGGGGATTGAAGATCAAAGTGTTTTGCCACCTGAACCCCTGGAATTGCAGCCTTCCATGTCACTTGGTACACGGTATGTATTTTGCACAATCCTTCGGTGTTTCATTAAAAATATCTTCTTCATAAATACAATTTGATGAATGCTTAATAAAACATTTTTTTTCAACTAAATAGGTGGGCTGGTTCAATGGGTTATGCAGCGCATAACAAATCTCTTACTAACTACAGACACATGTTTGATAGGATGGAGAACACGGATGTGAGTTTTTCCTACATTCTTAATTCTAAAAATTATTAACTATTTCTCAAAAGTTCACCTAATTATTTTACACTGTTTCTAGATTGACTGGTTACCGTACACGCTTGCAATGGTGGTTCAACTTCCATTATATTGTTTAGAGGGGATTCAAATATGGAGAGCAGTTGTGCCGCTCATTTGCTTCCATATTGTTGAGTGGCACCAACCAGATCGTTGTATGCGTCAGTTTGGCATGCAACAACATCCCTGCTGGACGGGTGGAAGGACAGGGTCTGCATCGTCGTCGTAGAAGAGTTGTCCATGAACAACTAACTATGCCACCACCGCCACCACCTGAGCTAGGGATGTATTATGTGCCACCAATACATCCTTTTGATCCAGTTTCCTCATACTATTATCCATCTCAACCTGCAACCACAAATATGCCTTCTCCTCAATTTGGTTATCCACCTCCCTTTACAACGGAGGATTGTTACATGCCAACGCCACCAGTTAATGTTACTCCAACTGCATATACCCAAACTGTTGGGACACCTACAACACCCACAGGTTGGATTCATCAGTGGCTAGATACTCCTCACATGTCCCCGCATGCTAGCGGTATGCCTTACCAAGCCAGCTCTTCGATACAAGCTGAAGCACCTGGCCTTGGTTTTAACTTAAATGAAGCATTTGCTGAAGAGGCAAGTGCATCAGGGAACATTGCAGAAACTGAAGACGCTGAACCAAGAAGAAACCCACCTCGCCATGTTAGGAACCGACGTCCTCATTGTATTCTCTCTCCTTTTCCTCCATCTGAATAAATGTATCAAAAATTTTGTATGAACTATCTTTATTTACCACAAACCAATATTAACAAATTATTCCTAATTAACACATCTTAATAATTTATATAATTAACTTACATTAATAAAATAATAAATTGTTAAATTAAAATATTGTTTAAAATGCCAAATGCAGGAAATTAAAACGTGCTAGATAGAAAACGCAAATACCCTTTGTGCTTTTCATTTGATGCGCAATCAATAATTACGTTTCTAAGGAAAGCGCAAGCTAGGATTGCATTTCCTAATACGCAAGTCTGAACTGCGCTTCCTTTCACCCCATGCCCAGTAAATTGTTTCTAAACAACATTATTATGGTAAAAAAAATTTATTTCAACCCCATAATGGTAAAAAAGTCCCGAGAAAAGCAAAGAAGAAGAATTAGAATTCTGAGAAAAGGGAAGAAGAAGAAGATAAGGGACCACTAATGATATGACTGTTATGTGGTAGTCAAAGGCTAATTATGAGAGTTGTCAAAAATCTTACACTTTAGTCCTTATTGATCATAATTAATAAAATCAAGTAGATTGTATAATAAAGGAAAAAGCTACAATTACTCTCACTGTTTCACAAAGCAATAACGTACAAGAAATGAATGAGGGATAACAGAGAAGAAACTAAGAAAAGAAGAACATAGTTTATAAAGTGATCAAGAATCTTGCACTTTAGTCCCTATAAAGTTGTCAAAAATCTTGCACTTTAGTTCATATTGAGTGACATCTCAACAAGGATTTAACAGACGTTAGTGATTTGGACCTAAGTGAAAGACGGATCGAGGTCAAAGTGAGGGACTAATGAAGGGTTTTTATAATCTCAGGGACCAAAGTGAAAGACGCTGTCAAAATCAGGGACCAAAGTGCTAGTTTACTCATATTAAAAATAATAAAAATAGAGGGAAAATGGTGTGCCTCGTGCCTCTCATCTCTTTCTTGTGAAGCTTAGCCATGAAAGAAGGTTGTTGTGACCCCTTCTCACTAGTGAATAGAACCGCGACACAACCAAGAAGCATCGTTGAAAGGCCGCAACAATCCTTGCCCACAGTACAATCTCCACGATGCAACAACCATGGCTTTAGCATTGAGCGTTGGTAGGTACTGCTACCAATGACACGAATCTAGCGAACGGGACTGGTTCCCCGGTTTTTTTTGCTGACAATTGGATGGTAGTTGGTGTGAGGTCTAGGAGACGACGCAATTTGTGGGGTTTGGTAATGGATTTGAGATGGTTTCCAACATGAGTTACGATAATGGCGCTAAAGCTTTGGGTCACAGACGACTTTGGTGGACAATGGTGCGATGAGTTATGACATCGGGAGGAAGAAGTCCAGTTCACCAGAAATAGGCAACGACCACACAAGGAGACCATCATGGTTTTGGTGCGGTGGTCCTAGGATTAGTAGACGAACCTCCATAGAGGCTGCGCCATGCCACATTTCTTGTCAGTTGAAAAGAAGGGTTCATAGGCCAGTTGTCGCAAGTGATGGGTCTTTATGTTTTTGCGTGAAATTGACGATGAATAAATAAAAAAGAAGTTTGGATCAAAGATTATGAGAAAACAATTTGAAGGAACAAAGAATGGAACAAAAAAAATAAGCTCTTTCTATTTTCACAAAAAAAAGTTCCCTTTCTTTCTAAGAGCTTTTGAAAAAAAAAAAAATTAGCCCAACTTATCCTTAAAAGAAGAAGAGAAATCTAAAATTAAGCTAGGTCACACCAAATATATTAAAGCATGAGAAAAGTAAAAGATAAAGGAAAAAAAAAAGATTGAATGAGGTAGAAAGAGTGAAGAGATTAGAAAATCAAGGAAATCTTTTTAGATGGAAGAAATTTTTAAAAGTCAAAGCTTTTTCATTATAAATTTCTAATGACATGTATGTTTTACAATATTTATTTTTTTTTTTTTGTGATTTATTTAATTTGATCATTATTTTTATTTTTTTTTCTTTAATGGAAATTGTCAAAATCCAATTTTACCATACAATAAAAAACGACTTTCTTAAAAAGAAGTATTTATATATATATTGAGGAGATGAAAATTACTGAGAAATTCAGTGTTAATACTTTGTGAATTTGTGATATTGATAATTAAATCCATTTAAAAATTATTCGAAATTAGAATGAAATATTGCAATTGAGCCATTCGTATTGAATTTCCTTCGGGGAAGAACAGCCATATTATAACCACTATTATGTGGTGCTATGTGCCTATGTTATTAATAAAACATCCTGCGTCTGTATTTTTGGATTTCTCTGCATATGATAAATTGATAATGCACAAAAAAAGCTTCATTCAAGAGACAAACTTGTTATTTTCTTCGTTACCTTTTCATTAGGTGGCCGTTGCCCTTTATCAACTATCAACAATGGTCAATGACAGACGTTTTATTTTTTTTAAAAAAAAAAAAAAACAATGACAGACGTTGTTTTGTTCATATTCAACGGCATTCTAATTCAGTGGGCGCACCTTCGTATCCCAAATATGCTTTCAACCAATTCTAACACAAGCTTAATATATCAGATATGTAAATAATTAAAAATAAATAAAATGTCAATTTATAAAGAGAATCAAGTTCTTATTAAAAAAAAGTTTTGTTCGGATATGTTTTCTTCTTATTCTAGTTCTTATTAAAATTAATTACTTTTAATATTATTTTGACTATTTAATTCGAGTAAACCCTCATTTTGGTCCCTGAAAGATTTGGTGTCGATCATATTAGTCTTTGAAAGAATGAAATTACCTTTTTCGTCCCTAAAAGATGAAAAGTTATTCAATTTAGTCCATCAAAGATAAAAAGTCGTTCATTTTAGTCCTTGAAATATTTTTTAAAATGTCAATTTAATCCCTGAAAAGGACTAAATTGAATAACGTTTTCATCATTCATGGACAAAAATGTAATTTCCATCTTTCAGGGACTAATGTGACCGACCTCGAATCTTTGAGGGACCAAATTGAGGGTTTACTCATTTAATTCATTCTACTTCATATTATATAATGGAGTAAATCCTCATATCAGTCATTGACTTTATTAGCGTCATGCACTTTAGTCCTTGACATTTCAAAATGTATCCGTTAATCTATAACATTTATTTTCGTTATTCACTTTATTCCAAAATGATAGACGACGTTAACTGAGTGCCGATGTGTCACGTTAAGTTAACGTGACATTATGGATTCAAATTAGTCCCTATAATATTAAAAATCATTCACATTAGTCCCTAAAATGTTCTTGTATATGAGAAGTCAAGTTCTTAGTAACATTACAGAGAATAACAAGCCCGACTCTTGTTAATTGTATTCAACGTAGAAATGTTAAGTTCTAAGTTTGTTATTTACGAATATTTCTTGAGAATTGGTTGAAATCGTCCTTACAAAATCTGATGCTTTAAGTGATATATGCTCATCTAAAAAACGAGGTTATATAATTTGAATGACAATCACATTTGAGAAATTATACTCAGAAAAAAGGAACTAGTGCAAGTTCTACCATCTTTTAAGTTGCTTCAGTGTTAAGTTTGCTACTTATTGAGAGATTTAGAAATTATATAACCTTGTTTTCTATAGATGAGCACATACATCACTTAAAGCATTGGATTTGGTAAGGACCATATCAACTAGTTCTCAAGGAATATTGGTAAATAACCAACTTAGAGCTAAACATTTTTATGTTTATATTTAATCATAAAGAAGATGATACAACAAGTGAGAATTCAATTTCTTCAGTATAAAACATCATTAGAAAAATGACTATTTATGAAGGGATAATGTCATAAACTAATTATATCTAACAGAAATCTAGGTTGGATACAGTTAACAAAAGCTAGGACTTTCCATTCTCCCGAATGTCACTAAAAATTTATCTTTTCCATATACAAGTCCATTTTAGGGATTAAAGTGAACTATTTTTAATATTATGAAAACTAATTTAAATTTACAGTGTCACTTAATGTGACATGTTAACACTCAATTAACATCGTCAATTATTTCGGACTAAAGTGAATTACAAAGATAAGTGTCAAGAATTAGCGAAGATATTTTGAAAACTTAGAAACTAAAGGCCACGACGTTAATAAAATCAATTACTAATGAGGTTTATTCTTTTATAATGATATACACACAAATTTATCGTTTTAGCGGGCCTATACTAAAATTGTTTAGTGCTCGTTTGGATTGTCGTCAGGCAATCTCAAACTAAAGTTTGAAAAAAACTAACCACATTTGATAAAAATGTACCAGTTTTTGGTCGTTTTTAAGTGTGAATAGTAAACTAAATATGGGCAGGTTAAACGTGGTTTTATGTAATTAAAAAGAGAGTCAATTCTAAAACACTATTTGAGAAAGTAAATTTTTTCCCTTTGGATAAAAGTGATAGAGGCTTTTTATTTTGATTTAAAAAACAAATAGTATGCTCATTTTAGTAATTTTATCTCTAAAAGTAATTTTACGTTATCTCAATTAAACAAAATTAATTTTACTCAATCAATTTTAAAAATATTACATCCAAATACAAATCAATGCTTTTAAAAGTAATTTTATCAAAACCAATTCTCTTAAAACCAATTTTATTAAATTGTAAACCAAACGGACATTTACATGTCAGTGGTGGTGCTAAATAGTAGAATTGGAAAAAACACTATTTTTTTATTATTTTTTATATAAAATTTTTATCCTCAGCTTTTTTCTCTCAATTCGATTTTGATTTTTTTTAGTTATCAGTACTTACATTTTCGCTCAATTTAATTTTGGCTCTTGAGAAATTAAAAAGTAACGTTCTTTGCTGGGAGTGATAGTATGGGGAACCTTCCTCCAAAGCCTTCGGATAATTGCGGAGGTGAAAAAGTTGTGAGCCCGAAGGAATCATTTAGAGACAAAGTTCTTGAGGGGAAGAGTACCTTGTAGGAGAGAAACTAATTAGATTTGAAATGGAAGGTGACAATAGGCTACTGCCTAACTGTGTGCTGGATGATACTTTGTTTCAAGAGTTGTGTCAACCATGGTGGGATGCCCTGGTAATCAAGTTACTTGGCAAAAGCATTGGTTATATGGCTTTGAGGGAGAAGCTGGAGCACTTATGGAAACTTGCAGGTAACTTTGACCAATTGGGTGTTGTCGCAACCGGGGCCACGACGGGTCGGCGAGCCGGGAAAATAAAAAATAATGGAGTCGCCACCAATTTATTTGGTTTGGGAAAATTGCAAAACTCGATTTTAAATTGAAAACCGGTCTATGAACAAGAGATCCAAATTCGGGAGTCGATTATGTAGGGAAGGTGTTAGCACCCTACAACATCCGTTAAAAACGATTACTTTTAATTAATTGTGCAAAATTTATTAACCCTGGAAATATTTGTTTTTCCCCAATTCAAATAAAAACATTTTTTTTGGTTAATTTTGTTTTTTTTAGTTTTTTTGGTATTTTTTAGAATAAATGATAAAAATTATTAAACGAAACGAAAGTATGAATAAAAAGGGAAAAAAGTATTTTTATTTATTTTGGCTTGACGGGGAAATCCCGCTCCTACGTATCCCCAGGTGCAATGAGGAAATCAAAGCCACGTAGTTCTGAAGTCAAATGATTGAGAAAATGATTGATTTTAATTTTGAAAAAAAGGAGTTTGAAAACATTTTGATTTTGATTTTTTAAATTTTCTGAAAGAGATTTTTTTTGAAAGATTTTTGTTTTGATTTTCTATGTTTTTTTATTTTTAGAAAATATATACGTTTATATTATTTTTTTGGGGATTTTAGAAAGAGAACCTTAAAAAGGGGATTTGATTAAAACCACATTGAAAAGGATGAACAGATATTTACAAACACGAAAGGACGGGTTAAATAGATTAAACGAATATAAAATATTAGAAAAATATTAACAGAAATGGATGATAATAATATGAAATGGAACACATAATAAACCGGGCACCATAATAATAATAGCAATAACAACAACAACAATAACAATAATAGTAATAATAATAACAATAATAACAAAAAATAATAATGACGACGACGACGACAACAACAATAATAATAATAATAATAAAAATAATAATAATAATAATAAAGACAATAATAACAATAATAATAAAAATGACAATAATAACAATAATATTAACAATAATAATAATAACAATAATAATAATAAAAATGATAATAATAACAATAATAAATGATAATAATAATAATAATGACAATAATAATAATAATAATAATAATAATAAAAGCAGTAATAATAATAACAATAATAACAGTAGATGAACAATATGATAAAAATGAGTGAGCCTCAGATATCATCACCGGCTCAAACTCGAAGTAAATGAAGCACAAAGGAGATAAAAATGCACACAACAGGTGGAAAAAAATGGGTTGGGCCTCAGAATTTCATCACTGGCCCACAAGGTATTAAGAGATGATAGGGAATGCTCACTTGTTTGAAGAGGGAATGGGCCAGCAGTAGCCATATGGCCCAATTTATTTTGAAGAAGGCAAATAAACAAAAAAGGACAAAACAAAACAGATAGAAACAAAAAGGCCCAGCTTCACATTCTCACACGGACAGAAAGAAAAGGTTCAGTCTTGCTGTTAGGGACTTAGGGTTCACTTAGTTGGGAGAAATTGGCAGAGGGAGAGATGAGGGAAAAGGGGGCGGCTGCCATGGAGGGAGAGGTCGCGCATCTACGGCGGCCAAGGGATGGTGCGGCCAAACAGCGGCCGCGAAGGCGAGGGGGTGCGCGCGGTTGACGCGGAGGAGGTGACGCGGTGAAGCGGCCAAAGTGGCCGCAGTGGGGGCGGAGCGCGACGGTGGGTCGTACAGTGCTCATCAGCGGGAGGAGAAACGTGCAGAGGCGCTGCGAAGGGGAGAACAGCCGCGCGCGGTGCGCGACGGCAAGGGTGCGTGGCCGCGCGCAGCCGCTGACGGAGCAGCGCGAGACGGCTGCGGCTTGGATGATGGTGGTTGGTCGCGGCTGTAGGGGCTGCTGTCTGGGGTGTGCTGCGGACGGAGGGTGAGGCCGCCGCGGCTGACGGTGATGGGGATGAGACGGTGGTGGCTCGCAGCTAGGTAACTCCTCTCTTGCTCACTTTCTCTCTTTTATTTCTAAACTGATTTTCCTTCTCTGTTAATGGTGTTTTTTTGATTTTGGTTTACAGGGGTTAGGATGAAGATAGCTGTGGGAAGTGGACTGTATGAACTTGATAAAGAAAACTGTATAGATTTTGTCACTTTTTGTTATTTTTTGGTGTAATTGGATGTAATGGGATTGTATGAATTTGTTAAAACAAAACTTTGTTGCTGGATGTTTATGGAATTACTGTTTGATTTTGATATGGCTGTGTGATGATTTATGGCTGAGAGGATGATTTGGTCATGGAGAAGAATTCATCTGCTGCACTCTCTCTGTTTTATTTTACTCAAAGCTCTCTCTTTTTTTATCAGAACTCAGCCTCCCAAACTCAATAATTCTCTCAAATCAATATTTGCTCCCTCAAATGAATTTCGCTTCCCCCCTCTTCTCTCTTTTGGCTCACGGTTCCCTATTTATAGTGATAAATCATGAGCAATTTTATTTATCATGCCAACTAATTTCCAGCCACAAAATAAACTTCGATTTTCTTCTTTTTTTTTTTAAGTTTATAAAAAATGGGTTGGCACAATGGCCTTTCTCGACCCAAAACAAAACAAAGTCCAATAATTTTTTTTGAACAATTACCCAAAAAGCATAAACATTTAATTAATTAATTTAGCCAATCAATTGGATAATTAACTAAATAATTTATCAAATGGTTTTTATTAATCAACTGACTAATTATTGAATAATTAGTGAATTAATTAACATTTTTTGGGTAAAATGCTATTTTATACAAATTGAGATGAGTTGCAAATAGATCCCGGACAAAATTGGATGCTGACAGGTGTAGGTCATGGATATTTTGTTTTGTTACATTGGATCAAGTGAAGGATAGATATAAGGTGATCAATGGAGGCCCTTGGATGATATTTGACCACTATTTGTCGGTGCGTTCTTGGTCTTTGGATTTTATTGCTTCTAAAGCAAGGATTGATGGCACCTTGGCATGGATTCGTTTCCCTAATCTATGTTTGATGTTTTATGATGAAGTTGTTTTGCTGGGTATACCTTCCATGGTGGGTAAGCCTTTAAGGGTTGACACTACCACTCTGAACATGTCCAGAGGCAGGTTTGCAAGGGTATGTGTTGAGATTTATCTCAATAAGCCTGTAGTGAGGTGTGTCAGCGTTCAAGGTAACTGGTATAAAGTGGAGTACGAAGGTGTGCATGTTATTTGTGCTTCATGTGGGTGTTATAGCCATGTGACAAGGGATTGTACGAGTCACCTTGTGAGAACTACTACGACAGAGGACAATGGTGGTTCACAATCAAGGGGCGACGCAACCACCCTCGTGGAGGAGACCTTTCATGATCAGAGCAACCCTACGCTACTGCTGAGAATTTGGTGACAATTAATTCACAGGATCCACTGCCTGATGTTTTGCATGGTGATTGGCTGGTTGTGGAAAAACGTAAAAAAAAAAAATCCTAAACAGAAGGAGAAGGTCAAGGCTAAATTAGTGGAGCATAAAGGGCCTAAGGATTTAAATAGAATCCAAGTATTGAATGTTGATGATGCGCATAAATCAAGCGTTGTAGCGTGCTCTGCGTTACTTACCTCAGCCAACGTAGTGCATGGACTGTCGAGTTCTAATAAGCCCAAGACCTGGCAACGGAAACGCCCAAGGAAAGAAAGCGAGCCTGAAACAAGCAAGGCCCACCATGGGTCTTTGGTTATAAATCTACCACATAATCAGAAGCCCAGTCTTGCTATTGTTAAAGGGGAGCAAGTGTCTAATCCGTCCAAGGCTAAAGAGAAGGTGTCCAGTCCAACTCTGATCCCGAAAACTTTAATGATTGGTGGCACCAAGATTTTTAATTTAGGTG